>CM042910.1:22736012-23183512 GCA_023653625.1 Triadica sebifera | reverse complement strand
TATCTCCACTGACTGTAGACCTGGAAGTTTCCCCTTTGAATGCATAATCTTCATTCCTTTTTCACTCATATGGCCTAGTCTCTGGTGCCATAGATTGGGATTTTCATTGCTAGCTGCAACTATGATTGAACAGCGTGCTCCCGCTGTCATGTAAAGAGTGTCATTCTTTTTGCCTCGAGCAACCGTCATTGCTCCCTTTGAAATCTTCCAATTATCACCATGGAAGATCGTAGTGTAGCCTTCGCTAGCCAATTGCCCTACTGAGATTAAGTTCTTTCTCAGGTCGGGAATATGTCTGACATCCTTCAACTCCCAAACAGATCCGTTCAACTTAATCTTTACTACACCTTTGCCAATAATAGCACAAGGTTGATCATCACCAAGATATACCTTTCCAAGGTTTCCAGGGACATACCTTTCGAAGAATTCTTTCTGTGAAGTAGCATGGAACGATGCTCCAGAGTCTAACACCCAAGACTCCTCTTTGCTTTCCAAAGAGCATATCAATGCGTCATTGCCTCCAGAGGTGGAAGCAACATTTGCCTCTACCTTTGCTTCCTGGTTCTTCGATGCACTCTTGCACTGATTTTTGTAGTGTCCAGTCTTTCCACAATTCCAACATTCGACAGTTTTTGAACTATGGAAATTACTTGGATTCCTGGATTTGGACCTTCTGTCCTTTGATTTACCTCGGTAGTTTGACTTGCCTCGTCCATTACCTCTGGTTGAATTTCTTCCTCTTGACTCTGTATGCAAAACTGAAGAAGTTGATGATTCACCCGACTCTCTCCGTCGGATCTCTTCACTGAGAATCAAATCACGAACATCATCAAATTTCAACTTAGTGCTTCCCGACGAACTACTCACAGCAGTGACAGTAGCATTCCAGCTTTCTGGTAGAGAAGACAAAAGTATTAATGCTCGTACTTCTTCATCAAATTCAATTCCAACCGAACTCAATTGGGTTGTGACTGTATTGAGTTCATTGAGATGTTGAGCTACAGATGCACCTTCTGTCATTCGCAAGTTGAACAAGCGCCTCATGAGGTGCACTTTGTTTGAAGCTGAAGGCTTCTCATACATACTAGAGAGAGCCATCATAAGACCTGCCGTGGTCTTTTCCTTTGCTATGTTGAAAGCAACATTACGGGATAATGTCAATCGGATAACTCCGAGAGCTTGTCTGTCGAGAAGACTCCAGTCTTCTTCCTTCATAGCCTCTGGCTTCTTCCCTGAGAGAGGTTGATACAGATTTCTTTGATACAAATAATCTTCTATTTGCATTTTCCAAAAGCCAAAGTCCGCTCCATCGAACTTCTCAATTTTTACCTTTCCTTCATCTGTGGCCATCGCTCCCACTCGAATCTGACTTCCTTTGGATCGTTTCTGACAATTCTTGTGAACCTCTGTGTATTAGAACACCTCCGTGGATAATTTGGTACAACTGACCAAATTTCACTATTCACAAAAATTTACATGTGAATAGTAATCGCCCGAAAAAGGACAGAAAAAACGCAACCAATGCTCTGATACCAGTTGTTGGGAAATGACGCAAATTTCCCTATAGTCAGATTTATGAGAAAGCGAATAAAATGCGAACTAATAAGACAGACAAGTTGATAACGGAGTTTGACCAATTATGCCTACGTCTCCGGACTGCTGCAGATCTTTTACTGAAAGAAGAGAAATTTACCGAGTGTTTACAAACACTCACAACTCACAACCTCTCACTAATGCTACTCTCTCACTTTTTGATGGATTTCATTACAAATGAATTTCTAAGGCTATATATAGGCCTACACCTCCTCAATGGACGGTCAAGATTAATTCTCACCTACTTTGATGGATGGTTGAGATTATTTCTCACCTACCGTCTCACCTACCAAATGTATGGTCAAGATTAATCTTCACTTACCATCTTACCAACCAAATAGATGGTCAAGATTAATCCCCACCCACCAAATTGATGGTCAAGATTAATCTTCACCTACCATCTTACCTACCAAATATTTTGTCAACAAAAGATGCACCGTCCATCTTTATTGTCATTTATTTTATGGTGCATGTGTAGTTTAACCAACACCAATCATATCAAAAAGTAAAAATAAGTTGACATCTTAATTCGGATTAGATTCCACAAAAACAAAAGCCATTTCACTGAGCAGGAAGCATTCAGATGCTAAGAAAAAATAAATTGGAATGCATGATGGAATCAACAAAAGAGTTCCACCAAACTCTACATAGAGCAAAGGGGCAAATTTATGTATCCACTATCCAGCCAAGCTTCCAAAGTGGGGCTGACAAAAAGGAATAATAATCAAATCCTTCAAATATATTTAAATTTAGTTCAGTCACAATGTTTACATATGTGATATCTCTGGAGCAACAGGAACAAATTTGTAAATTCCGAGATTGATTTGTATACTTAAAGCATTGCCTAAATTTCAGAGCAAAAGTTCTTTGGATACTCCAGCCAAGAAATGCATGAAAGTGCTTTAACAATCAAGTCTATGTCACATGCTCTTTAAGACCACAATAGAGAGCTTCAAAGTTTTAGTCATTGATTAAAACTGTAATAAATTACCTGAACATATTTCATAAAGCGCATACTTGTCCACAAGCTGAGGAATTTCAAGCAAATCAAGCAATGTACTATGGTTTGCTGCCAATGTTTGGTTCCACTTCCATTATTCCAATATTTGTTCTGCAGATTCAATGAACTCCGTGCAACCAGACGTCAAGTTTGGGATCTCACTTATCTAGCAGAGGGGGAAGGTTATCTATCAGCACATAGTGATCTTGCTGTTTACCTAAAAGCCCATAAAGAAAGATTAGAACGGTCAAGCAAACCAGCTCCAGTGTACACGTTTTCGGTTTGAATAAATAAATAAAAGGATGATTCCACTATTTCAGACGCTAGTGCGAAGCTTCTCGATATGATTGAACTCCTATATCTAAAGCTCTCTAGAAAGATGCCCCGCAGAGTGCAGCAAAAGGAAAAGGAACGCGGAAAAAAAATTGCAAGGCAATATATCCGGTTATGTTCCCTCAAGCTAATGATCCGTCGCAATCATTTCATCAAACACTTTCAGTTCCTGTTTTCTTGGCAGGAATAGCAGCGGCGATTGCTATATCGGCGGCTATATGCGGTGTTAGATTAAAAAGAAAATCAGAATCTTCATCAAATAAACAACAACCGAACCTATCTCCACCATAATCATCGCCATCACTGGCATTGACACCATTATTATTCGAAACACCGAATGACGTTGCAGCTAAACATGCAGAAGCAGCAACAAAGATAGTAGAATCATCTCCGAATTCAATAGAAAACGAAACCCAAGTTCCATTGCCATCAGCAAAGCAATTAAAACAGACATTTCCAAATAGAGACGTGTTGAAAAGTCAGCATCCACCAAAAATCTTGCTAAGAATCTAAGCATGTCCTTGGCGATAAAAGACTGTCTAGATAAAAAGATATCGGAAAATTTGAAACCTAAAGACTCAGTTTGGAGGAAGACTATCATATTAGGGAAAAAATGTAGAGTATCAGAAGAAGACGAAGGGACGTTTTCTGATTCAAAGGGAAACAGAATCTCAGCATATCATCCTAAAACCCCCCAGTGCTTTACTACTGTCAAGGCAATATTCTCTCATCATCATTTTTCTATTCAATAAATAAATATATAAATTTGATTTAGATAAAAAGTTCCAATAAAGAATGTGCAATGTATTGTTAGATTGAACGAGCAAATGTTTTTGAAAATTTTTTGGTGAATGTAACAATTATTTACAATTCGGTATGTAGGTTGTGGTGGTTAATTATTTACCAATGAAAAAAAGAAAGTCATACATATTGAATTTTTTTTTGAAATAACATATCAACTCTTATATATACAATGAAGGTAAAAGAAATAGTTAATAGAGTATAAACATGTTATCATCTTTCATATTGAAAATGTCGTATTGAACATGAGGAAAAAGTAAAATATGTGGAGAGGTTATACTTAGGGAATTAAGATTAATTTCATTCGTGTTGTAGTTATTCCTAATAACAATAATAATATTAATAATGTTTTGAATTTTAATTTGTAAAAGGAAATTTTATCAATTTTAAGTTTCATAATAATTTGTTTTGGGTCGAATTGTTATTCAGACATTATAATTATTTCAAAAGTTATGATGTCGTGATATTTTCGTTATTCACATTCTAACCACATCAGTAACATTCCAGAATAAATAGCAAAATGCCAAAAATTGTTGGGAAACAAACAAAAACCAATATATAAAAAAAAATCTTATATCAATTCAAAGATGAATCTTCTATGCTCTGAAGGTTGAGTTTTTTGGTCTCCAGTATAATCAAAAACCAATATATGAAAAAAAATCTTATATCAATTAAAAGATGAATCTTCTACGCTCTGAAGGTTGAGTTTTTTGGTCTCCAGTATAATCCAACTAAGTTGAGAATCACGACCTGCAGTTGGATAAGGCACAATGGTAGAAATTCTTCCATTTTTTAAATTGTAAACTCGAAGTTGTCTATCATTTGGTGATATAATATAGACGGAATTCGGCTTTACACCTAATTCTACTGCATTAGAAGCCATGCCTATTAGTCTACAGATAAAGATGGTGTATTGTCCAATATCGTTGACTTCCATCCAATCCTTGTTGAGAAAATCAAATTTAAAGATTTTGATCCTATTCACTTCAGCGTTCCATCCAAAAAATTGTTTATGTACCAACAAAAGTTCACCGCTGCAATCAATCAGATTGTCACAATAATAATATAGACATTCATGTCTCACTATATCCAATGCTTTCGTTGTTAATGGTGTCAACTGAAGATGAGATCCCTCAAAAGAAATTTCGCCTAGAAGCTCGTCAGAAGTATATATGCAGTACAACTTTCTTTGAAACACTGCAAAACTAAGAACGGTAGAATCCAACTCTTGTTTGACAAATTTGGTATCACCAAGTCGACAGAAGAAAATAATGTGTCTATCTTTTGTATCAATAAATAAAACGTGACAGTTAGAATCACCCGGTGGAGAGGATAAAAAACATACATCACTCTCACTATCTAATAATGGAAGTTGAATCTTTTCAAATGTGATAGGATTAAAAAGATAGTAATCTTTCAAAGTATAATCTTGTAATATCAACCATCCATAAGAGGAAAGCAATGCCTTTTTGTTTCGCATCTCAGGAATAATATTTTTATAATACTTTTTGTTAGACATACTGTAAAATAGTATACGTTGTTGGTAGTTCATTGAATCATGAATAAGAAGCCAAGGATATGATTGAGGGCTTAGTTGATTTTTCTCCCCCAAATCTTCTTTCAAATCACTGTTTGCCAATGAACACAAACATAATTCATAAATCTATAATAGGAAGCGACCACAATAAAAAAATATTAAATATTTTCATGATTTATCATTATTTATACCGTAGTAAATGAAATTTTGCATTATTATTATTATTATTATTATTATTAAGAGACAAATTTAAATGTTAAAATCTTCCTTTAAAGAGGCTTCAAATTGACGCTCGTGCCCAATGAAATAGTCTAATTGTATATGACTTGAAATTACATATATCACTTCAAAACTGTTAAAAAAAAAATAGAAAAAAACATATTTCCAGCCAAACAATGATATTCAAAGAAAAAAAATCTTAATGGCTATTTTTGCAGAGTTGCAATTTTTCGACTAAAAAAATTTCTTTGTTAAATTTATTCCTTTTGGTTTCTTTCCTAATAAGAGTAAACCTTAACATAAGTTTTATTATTATTTTCTAATTTGTTATAAAATTAAACGAAAAAAATTAAATTAAATAGGCAAACATTTCTCAATAAATAAATATAAAAAGAGAAAATTTACGAGTGAGAAAAACATGAGAACTCACCAGTGATGGGTAGTGTGCTCTCCAGCCATCTCTTTTGCTTTAAGAATCCCAAATAAGAAAAGAGTGAATTGTATTTTCTACCCAAGATTCTCAAGTTATATAAAATAGTCGAATCCTAATTCAAATAAGTTTTGGAAAGCAAATTCTAATAGGTTTTGGAAAGCAAATTCTAATAGGTTTTGGAAAGCAAACTGATATAAATATAAGCAATCCTAAACTTATAAACTAAAGATATCATTAGGAGAACAAGAAGGTGATTTCTTAAATTTATAACTCATCTACCCATTCTAAGTATCAAATTTAAATTTAAGTTATTTATAAGGGAATATACATCAAAAATCAGAAAATAACACATCCATTATTTGAGTTGTACATTAAGAGGTAACGAAGCAACTTGATTTTCTTTATAATACTTAAAAAGCCTGGCTGATTATTTATTTTCTAATGGCATCAATTATCAAATTTGCAGTTTTCTCTTTGAATATACAACAAATCTAGGAATTCGCAGATTTAGTGTCAACATCAATCATGTTTGATCATTAAACAAATCTATTTATTCTACGACATATCATTAACACTTCTGGGGACATTCCAAAGCATTGATGTCAATCAGCCGTCACAAGTCACTAAGGTATAGCGATAACCAAAATTTGAAAACGCGGACAGAGTGGTTGAAAAACATACATCAGACTTATCATTAACAAACACTGCAAGTGGCGGATGTTCCATTAGACATGATGGCGGATTTTCTTCACTAACAACACTAGTTAGAAAGCCAACTGCAGGCAGTGGAACCCATTGATGTGAATCCAAAACTAACTGGAATGTAAATTTCAGGTTACAATTTACCAATCGACAAAGACAGGGACTGAATCAGAAACAAAATCTAAACATCATTACTCGCCATATACCTGAAAATTCTCAACTGCCGTACTCGTATTCTTTGAGAAAGAACAGCCATGCAACATATCCAAGCTCAACTTTTACGAACTGCAATTTTGAAAAAAAAAAAGAAAAAAAAGAAAGAGAAACGAAGTCCCATCGCACAGTGCTGTCAATAAAACAGAAAAAAGCAATGAAACCATCAAATTCTAACAGGAGCAAAATATAAAGTATTCTCAAAGTAAATGCAGGTTTGCTTCATGGTCAGAACGTCTTCCATGCTCCAACAATATAATTACGGTCACTGGTTGGGATAAGAATAGTAACAGTATCCCCAGAAGATGGAAATATAATGCAGCAAAATCTTGGTAGAACATCTTAAACATCAATGCAGTAACATTGCCTCATCTGAAAAATTGAAAAAAGTGCTATTGGCAGAAAAATTTGGAACCACAAGATTCGATTTAATTTTTCATAAACAATAAGGAAAAAAAAAAGGATATCATCTGAGCAACCAAATGATGTGATTGAAAAATAATGGCATTCTTCAAGAAATCCTGTATTCATAGGGCATGCGAACTTCTATCAAATGCTTTAAGAAAAGCAATGGATCTTAAATGTGAAACCTATTTCTAAAACGTGAGGTTCTCACCATGCATTGATCCAGAACATTGGACAGAGATCCATCCTCAATTATCTTTGGGAGCATGACTTTAAGAGTTTTAAGGAGAGCAGTAACCTGATGCATAGACCAACTAAAAAGAAGACCACCGTCATAATTTTCTTCACTTCCTGTTCCCGAAGTGTCATCAGCAAATATTGCTCAATATTGGTTAACAAAGTCAAAAAGAGGCAATCTGTGGCAGTTTATCATAGCTTTCAAGTATTCGTACGCATTTCTTTGGACCAGATCCTCCAGAATACCAGTAAGCCATGCCCATCGACACTTCAGAAACTGAAATACATGTTAATCCTGTCAATCAAATGCACACTGGATATCTACCAAAAACAAAGCATAAAAGCAACTAAAATATACTTATTGCAAGTATAAAACAAGTAAGATTTCTTCTATAAAAAATTTTTAGCATCCCAAACACACAGTACAATTACGCACAAAACACATTTCATAATCACTAAATACTCCTATTCTTTTAATGGTCATCAATCACAAGGAAAATCAACTTAAATAAGTTTCACTTTCAATTATCAAGCTAGAAGAAGTTGACCGCCTAACATTCCATTAATAATTGCAGCATTAACTTTTAATTACATTGAAAGACTGATGATAATAATTCAATAAGTATTAGATTCATAATCACTAAATACTCCTATTCGAAACAAATATCCAATAATTCAGAGGAATTCAGGCAACTGCAGTATAGTCACAAACACAGACAGGCAGGTACACAACAATTAA
This sequence comes from Triadica sebifera, assembly GCA_023653625.1. NCBI lineage: Eukaryota > Viridiplantae > Streptophyta > Magnoliopsida > Malpighiales > Euphorbiaceae > Triadica > Triadica sebifera. The sequence continues at coordinate 23,175,300 of CM042910.1, read as the reverse complement.
TCAAATTGCATTTAACTGTACGAGCTAAAAATAGTCATCATGATACCTGGATAATGGATTGAAGTTTCTGCAGAAGTTGAGATGAAAGAGAATGAGTGGTCTGCCCAGCTTCTGCAGCCAATGTGAGAATGAATGGTAATCATCGAGAAGGAAAAAGTTCTAAATAATCTGAGTGGCAATATTTCCTTCCTGATGATATTATCACTAGGAAGGAAATATTGCGTGCATTACTAACAGAAGGTGCATATTTGAGAGCTTCAATACAAATGCTTCAAGTCAAGCGCTTCATCATAATTTCCATTTCTTACACATCTGCAAAAGTATAACAAATAATGTAGCTTTCAAGTATTAATTCTATGACAAACTTCTGCTAGCACTAACTGTTCTCTTAATGGTCATCAATCATAAGGCGAATCAACTTAAATAAGTTTCAGTTTCAATTACCAAACTAGATGAGGTTGACTACGTGGATTCTTTCCACCAATTAGCCATATTTAGGGCCTAACATTCCATTAATAATTCCTGCATTAACTTTTATTTACTTTGAAAGGCTGAAGACAATAATTCTTCCATGAAGAATCAATTTGTTATACAGTTTTTTAAGCACAAGGGAAAAGCCTCCAAAGGAAAATTATCCACCGCATAACAGCATAGAGACTGAAAACCTCGGCATGAGAAGAGTTTCCTGCCTTGTGGAAATCAGTAGTAAACTTCCAAGGTGACATATAATTTGCCATGGTAGATAAGAGACAGAATATGATAAGGAGATACAATGTGTGCTGCTAGAAAGAGGTAGGAGGATTTATGCATGACACCCAATTATATCAAATTGAAAAAATAAGTTAAAGTAGTTAACATCTTAATTCAAATTAGATTCTGCAAAAACAAATGCCACTTAACTGAGCAAGAAGCAATCAAATGCTACGAAAAATTATATTGAGATGCATGATGGAATCAAGAAAAAAGTTCCACCAAACTCTTCATAGAGCAAAGGGGCAAATTTACGTATTCAGCCAAGCTTCCAAAGTGGGTTGAGAAAAAGGAATAATAATCAAATCCTCCAAATATATTTAAATTTAGTAAACCCCATGCTAAAATTCAGTCACATTGTTTACAGGAACAAATTTGAAAATTACCAGAGTGATTTATATGCTTAAACCATTGCCTAAATTTCAGAGTAACAGTTCTATGGATACTCGAGTCAAGAAATGCATGAAAGTGTATTAACAATCAAGTCTGTGTCACATGCTCACAAAACCACAATTGAGAGCTTCAAAGTCTCTGTCATTGATAAAACTATAATAAATAAGTAAATAGAAAAAATCTCTCTCTCTCTCTCTCTCTATATATATATAAAGGGAAAAAACATAATAAATCCATTTAAAAGAAAGTAATGGAGTAACATAAAAGAATATATATATATAATATTGCAAGGAATTTCCAACAATTAGTAAGTAAATTGAAAAATATTTAAACATTAAATCTCTCCTGTGAGAAACAGAGAGATACAAAAAAATAATAATAATTAACTGGAAAAAAATCATACCATGAAGAATATACAAATTGAAACACACCTCATGCCTTCTAGATTGCATCTTTCTTAATTACCAGCACAAAGATGGCTAATTCTGTCAATACTGCAATATATCTCTCTTTCTCTTTCTCTAGGAATATGTACACAGACCCTTAAAATTTGATCAGAAACATTTTATCAAAGCATAATATAGCTGCAATATCAATTTTGGAGCAACTCCGAAATGAAAACCCCAGAAATAGCAAGTACCCAGTAAAGTATTTACCGCAACTAATATTATCAACAGATCCCATAGACACTTGAAAAAAAAAATAAAAAACTAATAAGAAGACAACCGGGAATGGGATTCTAACTCCATGAGAGATAAAGAGTGGGAGAGAGATGGAGACCAAGTCAAACCGCTGCACAGCCACCAATCATGCACACATGCTTTGTTAAATTAGTTCAACATTTCGTTTTGCAAAAACCAATTTCTTCAAATGCAAAAGATCCAAAACAAATCTACAAGTCTTTAAAAAATATCAATCTATAAGTATCAATTTGCGTCTCAAACCTTTTTATGATTGTCAATTTGTCCCAAAATCGCCTTTCAGCAAAAATTGATCAACAAAAAATTTCAGAACAATCATATGATCATTTAACAGATTCAAATGCTAAAGCAAACGGATAAATTATTTTAAAAAATGGTGAAAATTCAAAACACGTACCATTCTATAGATCTTAGCGCATAAAACCAATCTAAATTTTTTTTCCAATTTTCCAATGGACAAAAGAAACAGAATAAACATTTACTGTAAAAGAAGAAGAGAAAAAAAAAACATGAAATCAGATCGGATAAAGATATCTCTTTTGACAGATCTAGGCCTATCATGAAGTAAAAAACAGATCTTTACGAATAGAAAAAAGATCTAAGCCATAAAAATCAGATAAATATAAAAGTAAATTGAAAAGGAAAATCAAATATAACAACGAGTGAAATTGAATTCAATAGAAGAAATAAAACATCGTTGCATTTTCCGAAGGACAGAGTTATTGCAGGAAAGGCCGTTCTTTTTTTTTTTTTTTTTTGCCTTCTCCTAAACGAAAGAGAAAGACTGAAAGAGTAAGAGAGGTTGAAGAAAGAGAATAAAAAATCAACATAAGAATAAATTTTAAATACATTTATGAATAATTAAAAAAAACAACTAAATTTAAGTAGAATATTCGAATCCTAATTCTAATAGGCTATGGAAATCAAACTAATATAAATATGAGCAATGCTAAGATGCAGAGACATTCTTTTAATTTGAATTTGTTGAAAGCTTGGAGATTTTCATTTAAAGGTTAGTTGATTATCACTTTACTCAATATCATTAATTAGTTTTTTTTTTCTTATGACTATAAAGAATTTTAACCTTATATAAGATACATTTTTTTGTATTATTATATAATTATATACTGCATTTTTTTAAAAATAAATTTATATAGAAGAAATTTTATACTTACCCTATTTCCTGTTTTTACTTTCCCACTTTCTTAATTACCAGCACAAAGATGGCTAATTCTGTCAATACTGCAATATATCTCTCTTTCTCTTTCTCTAGGAATATGTACACAGACCCTTAAAATTTGATCAGAAACATTTTATCAAAGCAAAATATAGCTGCAATATCAATTTTGGAGCAACTCCGAAATGAAAACCCCAGAAATAGCAAGTACCCAGTAAAGTATTTACCGCAACTAATATTATCAACAGATCCCATAGACACTTGAAAAATAAAAAATAAAAAACAAATAAGAAGACAACCCGGAATGGGATTCTAACTCCATGAGAGATAAAGAGTGGGAGAGAGATGGAGATCAAGTCAAACCGCTGCACAGCCACTAATCATGCACACATGCTCTGTTAAATTAGTTCAACATTTCCTTTTAAAAAATATCAATGTATAAGTATCAATTTACGTCTCAAACCTTTTTATGATTGTCAATTTGTCATTTCATATCTGTTTATTCATTTATCAGGATTGGTGAGTATGGCAAAGGAAAGATTAGAGTGTAAAGAAGAAAAAGATGAAGATGTATGGTCTCAAATTCCAACAGAACTATTATGCTCAATAGTTTCAAATGCCTTTAAAAATGATGTTGGCGCCATCATTAACGTCCAAAGTGTTTGCAAATCCTGGAAATTAATGGGCAATATCATTAGATCACCATCTCCTCCGATTGATAAGCTACCATCAGAGTATCCATGTTTTCTATCATTAAATGGAGATACGGGCCAATTTATTCATCCGAATCACACTCCTTTTAGTATCAAGTTTCCAGAACTAGAAGGTGCTCTTATTCGATTCTCTAAATATGGTTGGCTGCTTTTGTCTCATGATATTCACAACTTCTTTTTCTTCAATCCATTTACGAGAGACAAGATTGAACTTCCATACTATGAGTTTGGATTTGAACAAGTGTGTTTCTCTGCTCCTCCAACTTCTTCGGATTGCTATGTTATTGCATTCGACCACCTGACATTTTATGTCCTCAAACGTGGTGAAACGCAATGGAGAATTTCCGGAAGTCTTAACAAAATACAACATCCTTATTCCCATCCCATACTTCTTAAGAATCATTGCTATATATTTGGACAAGAAGGCAACATATTGGTCCTTGATCTCAAAAACAACACTGTTAAGATCTTTGGGCAGCCATTTCCTCCACATTATCGAAGTTATTTGGTAGAATGTGCAGGTGAATTGCTAGCCGTGATAGTGCCATATGAAGAGCAACATATTTATATTCAAGCTATGAATCCATCTAAACATCTAAGAGTATGGCGACCCAAAAATTACCTAAGAAATCAAATGTTATTTGTCAGTCGGAAATCATCCTTTATTAAGCAAGCTCCGGTGAAAGCAGCCAGCAATAAGATCTATTTTCCATTAATTAAAGAAGATAATGGCATAATATTCTACTCTCTAGCTACTAATAAGTATCATTCCTTTTTATGCAATTACTCAAGTGGGAGTCCTTCGGATGACGACGTATGGGAATTACCATCTAATGGCACTTGGATCGAAACCATGGCATTTGCACCTCCTTCTGCTAAACAAATTGATTGGGCTATGTAATACCGTTTCAGTATTGTCATCTTGATATTTAAACCTCATGTACTTGTCATCACGTTTTGAACTCCATAGATATGAGCCCATGATACTACAGAATAATCATGTATTTTCAATGTAATTAATAAGGATTGAGGTTTTATTTACACTGTATATTTTATAGATTGCTTGTTGTGCAAGGTGCCATACTGAATTTCACAAAATCAACACCATGACAATATCATTTGGAAGGAAATATTATGCGCATCACTCACTTGGAGTGCATAGTTGTGAGCTTCAATACATATGCTTCCGAGTCAAGAGCTTCATCACAATTTCCATTTCTTACACATCAGCAAAAGTATAATAAATAATGTAGCTTTCAAGTATTAATTCTATGACATAAACTTCTGAACTTAGAAAGCCGACACTAACTATTCTTTTAATGGTCATAAATCACAAGGCAAATCAACTTAAACAAGTTTCAGTTTCAATTATCAAGCTAGAATAAGCTGACTGCCTAACATTCCATTAATAATTGCAGCATTAACTTTTAATTAAATTGAAAGACTGAGGATAATAATTCTTCCATGAAGAATCAACTTGTTATAACTGCTCTAAAGCGTAAGGGAAAAGCCTCCAAAGAAAAATTATCCACGGCATACCAGCATTTAGGCTGAAAACCTTGGCATGAAAAGAGTTTCCTGCCTTGTGAAATTCAGTAGTAAACTTCCAAGGTGTAATATAATTTGCCCATGGTAGAAAGAGACAGAATATGATAAGGAGATAGAATGTGTGCTGCTAGAAAGAGGGGGATTTATGCAGGACCCAATCATATCAAAAAGTACAAATAAGTTGACATCTCAATTCACATTAGATTCCTCAAAAACAAAAGCCACTTCACTGAGCAGGAAGCATTCAGATGCTAAGAAAAATTAAATTGGAATGCATGATGGAATCAAGAAAAAAGTTCCAGCAAACTCTTTATAGAGCATAGGGGCAAATTTATGTATCCACTATCCAGCCAAGCTTCCAAAGTGGGGCTGACAAAAAGGAATAAAAATCAAATCCTCCAAATAATTTTTAAATTTAGTTAACCCCATGCTAAAAGTCAGTCACAATGTTTACATATGTGATATCTCTGGAGCAACAGGAACAAATTTGTAAATTCCCAGATTGATTTATATACTTAAAGCATTGCCTAAATTTGAGAGCAAAAGTTCTTTGGATACTCCAGCCAAGAAATGCATGAAAGTGCTTTAACAATCAAGTCTATGTCACATGCTCTTTAAGACCAGAATTGAGAGCTTCAAAGTTTTAGTCATTGATTAAAACTGTAATAAATTACCTTTAACATATTTCATAAAGCACATACGTGTCCTCAAGCTGAGGAATTTCAAGCAAATCAAGCAATGCACTATGGTTTTCTGCCAATGTTTGGTTCAACTTCCATTATTCTAATATTTGTTCTGCAGATTCAATGAACTCCGTGCAACCAGAGGTCAAGTTTGGGATCTCACTTATCTAGAAAAAGGGGGAAGGTTATATATCAGCACATAGTGATCTTGCTGTATTCCTACAATCCCATAAAGAAAGATTAGAACGGTCAAGCAAACCAGCTCCAGTGCACACGTTTTCGGTTTGAATATATAAATAAAAGGATGATTCCACTATTTCAGACGCTAGTGGGAAGCTTCTCGATATAATTGAACTCCTATATCTAAAGCTCTCTAGAAAGATGCACCTCAGAGTGCAGCAAAAGGAAAAGGAATGCGGAAAAAAATTGCAAGACAATAAATCCGATTATGTTCCCTCAGGTAATTTAAACCATGATAAGACGAGTGAATAATAAAAATGATAATAATTATAATAATCAGAACCAGAACCAGAGATTGAAGATGCATATCAATAGAAGACACTTCCTCTCTAATTGAAAATAGTGCGTCAGCAGCAGCAATGAACGCACGGTAATTGCCAACAGCGGCTTCCTGTATTTGCCTCTGGATCCTCTCCGCATCAACTCGCAGTAGCTCTGGTTCCTTCCAACAAGCAAAAGAACATGAAAATTGTCAGAAATAGAATTATCAAAGTCCGTTGGGCCGAATTTGGTCAGGCTTCTAGATTTGAATTAATTTATTTATTGAATATAATAATAATAATAATAATAATAATAATAATAATAATAATAATAATAATAATAATAATAATAATAATAATTTTTTAAAAATGTAGCAAATAAGATGCGTTTTCTTTTTTTCAAGTATCATATAAATAACACGTAATATAACTTATACACCACCTGTTAATTATAATTGTTTTTATTATTATTTGAAGGGCAAATTGAAACCTCTATACCACCTATTGGAAAGCGAAAATCAAATAGATTTTACGTCAATTTTTATATCAATTCTTGCTTTTGTGTAGTGCGATTTGTTCAAATAATTATTTACTTGATAACATGGGCAGAGAATAAGTGATAAGAGTGACTTAATTTTGTATAGAGTTAGTAAAATTTTGATGTTTCCTTTCCAATCAATATTATTCGTCGATGTTACTAGTAAAAAGCTTGTAGTCTTAAATATTTTAATAAATAAAGTCATATGTTTGGAGGTAATTTTTTTTTAAGTAACTTTAAATTGCAATCAGGAAACTAATTTTATTTTATATCAAAAATGTTTTTGGCTTTAATTAGTGATGGGAAGAAAATTCCCTCAAGCTAATGATCCGTCGCAGTCATTTCATCAAACACTTTCATTTCCTGGCAGGAATGTGTTGGAAATAAAATACTCACACAAACAACTTTTATTGAAACTCAAACTAATATTACAAAAACACTCTCACTCAACAAACAAGAAACTACAACTCACTCTTATAAAATTTTGCTTCTTCACTCACTTAGAAGCTTTTAATTTTTCTTGATGTCTAAAACTAAAATGGGGAGGGGTATTTATACTACTTAAGAACAATTCTACACCACACAAATAAAATAATCTAAAATTATAATAACCATACACCTCATTCTTCTCCATCCTTCTCCATTCTTCTAATAATATTTTAAGTTACTAAATGATTCACATGCATAATTAATACACTCTAGAAAATTCTAGGTAGATGACTTGCAATTTTGGACTTTTATTGTGGACTTGGACTCCAATATGATTGGGTTTGGGTTTGGGCACCCATAATGGATCAAGTTTATGATCCAACACCCCCCCCTTAAACTTGATCTTGTAACCCTTAGTAAATTTCTTAATCTTATGAAGTCTTCATTTGTCAGTGGCTTGGTAAAAATATCGGCAACTTGATCTTGTGACTTCACATATTCAACTTGCACATCCTTTCTTGCAACACACTCTCTTATATAGTGGTAGCGAATATCAATGTGTTTACTTCGATTATGGAATACCGGATTCTTTGCTAAGGCAATGGCTGACTTGTTGTCGACACAAAACTTGGTCGGCTCTTTTTGTATTAAACCTATCTCCTTCAGTAGATTTCTAAGCCAAATTGCATGACAAACGCATGAGGTAGCAGCAACATATTCCGCTTCACAAGTGGACAGTGTGACAATCGATTGTTTCTTTGACATCCATGTGAAAGCAGTATCTCCCATGAAAAATACGAATCCAGTAGTACTCCTTCGATCATCTATGTCTCCACCCCAATCACTATCGCTATATCCAACAAGATTATAATTATTAGAAACTGAATAGAACAAGCCAAAATCAATTGTACCCTTCAGATAGCGAAGAATTCTCTTTGCAGCTTTAAAATGGGTGGTTGTTGGAGATTCCATGTAGCGACTAACCAATCCAACTGCATGAAGAATATCAGGCCTCGTACAAGTTAGATAGCGTAGACTTCCCACCAAACTTTTGAAGAATGTTGGATCTACACTTTCGCCTTCTTCATGTTTGGACATCTTGATTCCATATTCCGTTGGTGTGCTTATCGGCTTACAGTTCTCCATCTTGAACTTCTTCAGGATCTCTTTTGCATAGCTTTCTTGTGAAATGAAAATTTCATCCTTTTGTTGCTTAACTTCAATACCGAGGTAGTACGCCATGAGCCCCATGTCTGTCATCTCGAATTCTTTCATCATCACTTCCTTGAATTCATTGAACATGCTTGGGTTGTTTCCGGTGAAGATCAAATCGTCCACGTAGAGGCACACAATCAAAATATCTCCATCTTTGATCTTGATATATAGAGCGTGCTCATAGGGACATTTGTTGAAGCCATTCTCTTGGAAGTACTTGTCGATTCGGCTATTCCAAGCCCTTGGTGCTTGTTTTAGCCCGTAAAGAGCCTTCTTCAACTTTAACACTTTGTCTTCGTGGCCTTTGACTTCATAGCCTGATGGTTGTTGAATGTAGACTTCCTCTTCAAGAACTCCATTTAAGAAGGCAGACTTTACATCCATTTGATGTATCTTCCACTTGTTTTGAGCTGCCAAAGAAATGATTAGTCTAATAGTTTCCAATCGAGCAACAGGAGCAAATACCTCATCATAGTCAATTCCAGCCTTTTGACTATATCCTTTAGCAACTAGCCTCGCCTTGTGCCTTTCAATCTCTCTTTTAGCGTTTTGCTTTGTTTTGTACACCCATTTGACACCTATCGCCTTATGTCCCTTGGGAAGGGAAGTGAGTTCCCACGTGTCATTCTTTTCGATGGCCTTGATTTCTTCGTCCATCGCATCTCTCCACTTCTTCTCTTGTACTGCTTCTTGAAAGCTCACTGGTTCACAATCAGCAAACAGACAAAATAATGTAAGGTTATCTTGTTGTTCGGTTACCTCATAGAGATCTCTAAGACTTCGTGTGCGTGACACAACTCTTTCACTTGATGATGACGAAGGTGATGAGTCTCCTTGAGTGGTTGGTGAAGTGGGTGGAGTTGTTGTCTCTTGTTGGGCTTCTCCATGTTGTTCTATTGGTGTTAGCTCATCTTCTTCAAATTGAGGAAAGAAATTGAAGTCATCTGTATGAGAGCTAAAATCCCATTCTCCTTCTTCATTGAATACCACATCTCGACTAATCACAATTTTCTTATTGTCTGGATTGTATAGCTTGTAGCCCTTCGAATTAGTATCATAGCCAATGAAGATAAAACTCTCGCTTTTATCATCAAGCTTCGTTCTTCTCTCATCTGGTACATGAACATGGGCTATACTTCCAAAGATTCTCAGGTGGGAAATGCCAGGCTTTCTTCCACTCCATGCCTCTTGTGGTGTCTTTCCCCATACGTTTCTTGTTGGAGATCGGTTTAACAAGTAAACTGCACACGCCACTGCTTCTGCCCAAAATTCCTTGGGTAATTTCTTACTTTTGAGCATACTTCGTGTCATGTCGAGGATTGTTCTGTTCTTTCTTTCTGCCACGCCATTTTGCTGGGGGGATCTAGGAACTGTCATTGGTCGCCGAATTCCATTTGCTTCACAGAACTCTTGAAACTCCTTGGAAGTAAATTCTCCACCTCGGTCGGATCTCATGGCTTTGATTTTTCTACCGCTTTCTCTCTCCACTGCAGCTTTGAACTTCTTGAAAACTTCAAAAACTTCTGACTTCTGTTTCAAGAAATAGACCCAGGTTTTTCTTGAAAAATCATCAATGAAAAGAAGAAAATAGCTACTGTTACCGAGAGAGCTTGGCTTGATTGGACCACACACATCAGTATGGATGAGCTCGAGTGGCTTTTTGGCTCTTGACTCTGACTCCTTTGGAAAACTTTTCCTGAATTGCTTCCCAACTAGACACCCTTCACAAAGCTGGTTAGGATGGTTGATGCGAGGTAGTCCCTTTACCATCTCCTTCTTAGATAGCAGCTCCAAACCTCCAAAATTTAGATGCCCAAATCGAAGATGCCAAAGCCATGATACATCTTTGTAGCAAGCTTTCAGGCACTTTGCAACATCGTTTTGTATGTTGATCAAGAACATTCTATTCTTTGACATCGGCACTTTAGTAATGAAGTTATTTTTATCATCTTTTATAGAAAGATTATAATCTTTCATATGAATATCATAACCTTTCTCTAACAGTTGTCCTAAACTCAAGATGTTACTTTTCATATTGGGCACATAGTAGACATTAGAAATAAACTGATGTCTCCCATCTTTTAAACGGATAAGGATGTTACCTCTCCCTTTCACTGCTATTGTGGAATCATCTCCAAATGAAACATTTCCGTTTACTGATTCGTCTAGCTCCACGAACATGTCTTTCCTTCCACACATATGATTGCTTGCACCACTGTCAAGATACCAGGAATTTGCTTGGCCACCATCAGTTTCCTTTCGTGCTAAAAGAAGAGTTTCTTTATCATCTGTCTTCTCCTCCACGTAGTTGGCCTTCTCCTCAATTTTGTTGTTGGGAGCTCTACATTCTGAAGCATAATGCCCAAACTTCTGACAATTATAGCATCGAACTTGAGATTTGTCATACCTTGAGTTCGGATTGATTCTCCCACGGCCTCGTGTTGAGCTTTCTCCTTTCTCATAGTTGTTGTTGGAATTGTTGTTGTGGTAATTCCAACCTCGTCCACGACCGCGACTTCCACCTCGTCCATGGCCTCTACCTCTACCTCGGCCACGTTGGTTTCTATCATTGCCTTGACTTTCATGCATATCCTTGAGTTGCAGCTTGAAGAGTTGCTCAGTAAATCCTTGCTTCTTCTTATGCTTCTCTTCGTATGCTTGCAATGATCCTTGGAGTTGCTCGATTGTCATTTCTTCCAAGTCTTTAGTTTCTTCAATCGTCACGACGATGTGCTCAAATTTGGGATCCAACGAACGAAGTATCTTCTCTATTATCCTCACATCTTCTAACTTTTCACCATTTCTTTTTAGTTGATTAGAAACAGCTACTACTCTTGAGAAATAATCTGAAATAGACTCAGATACTTTCATATGTAAGGATTCAAATTCACCTCTTAATGTTTGGAGACGGACCTTCTTCACTTGCTCGGATCCTTTGTAAGAGGTTTGCAGCTTCTCCCACGCTTCCTTAGCAGAGCTTGCACTTGAAATCTTTTCAAATCCATCATCATCTAAAGCTTGATAGATGAGGTAGAGAGCCTTCTTGTCTCTCTTTCTTGAATCCTTCAAAGTAGCCTTTTGATCTGGTGTAAGAGTAGCAAAAACAGTATCATCCGCAGGCTCGTTGTAGCCTTTCTCTATGATATCCCACACGTCTTGTGATCCAAGAAGTGCCTTCATTTTGATACTCCAATTGTCGTAGTTGTTGTTGTTGAGTGTCGGGACTTGGAATGGTGTCATACCATTTGCCATATCTCTCAATATAATAAGAATTTGCAAAATCTGATTGCGCGGATGAATCCGGAAAGTCTAAAAACTTTGGAAAGGACAGCTCGGTCCACTCGGCTCAACTTTGTGAGTTAACTCAGTTTTCTGGTAGCACTATTCCAGCGGCACGTTTGAACTCCGATCGGGGCAATTCTGACGGTGTCGAATTCCTCTTGTCGAGACTTCCGATTTGATATGCAATAGTATAGATTTTCCAACTAGCTCTGATACCACTTTGTTGGAAATAAAATACTCACACAAACAACTTTTATTGAAACTCAAACTAATATTACAAAAACACTCTCACTCAATAAACAAGAAACTACAACTCACTCTTATAAAATTTTGCTTCTTCACTCACTTAGAAGCTTTTAATTTTTCTTGATGTCTAAAACTAAAATGGGGAGGGGTATTTATACTACTTAAGAACAATTCTACACCACACAAATAAAATAATCTAAAATTATAATAACCATACACCGCATTCTTCTCCATCCTTCTCCATTCTTCTAATAATATTTTAAGTTACCAAATGATTCACATGCATAATTAATACACTTTAGAAAATTCTAGGTAGATGACTTGCAATTTTGGACTTTTATTGTGGACTTGGACTCCAATATGATTGGGTTTGGATTTGGGCACCCATAATGGATCAAATTTATGATCCAACAGAATGGCAGTGGCAATTGCTATATCGGCGACTCTATGCGGTGTTAGATTAAAATCAAAATCCAAATCTTCATCAAATAAACAACAATTGAACCTATCTCCACCATAATCATCACCATCAATGGCATTGACACCATTATTATTCGGAATACCAAGCTAAACATGCAGAAGCAGCAACAAAGATCGTAGAATCATCTCCGAATTCAATAGAAAACGAAACCCAAGTTCCATTGCCATCAACAAAGCAATTAAAACAGACATTTCCTAATAGAGACGTGTTGAGAAAGTCAGCATCCACCAAAAATATTGCTAAGAATCTAAGCATGAAAATGCAGATAAGCATGTCCTTGGCGATAAAAGACCGTCTAGATAAAAAGATATCCGGAAAATTGAAACCTAAAGACTCAGTTTGGAGGAAGACTATCATGTTAGGGGAAAAATGTAGAGTATCAGAAGAAGATGAAGGGACCTTTTCTGATCCAAAGGGAAACAAAATCTTAGCATATTATCATAAAACCCCCAGTGTTTTACCGCTTTCAAGGTAATATTTTCACTCTCTCTGATCATCATTTTTCTATTCAATAAATAAATATATAAATTTGATTTAGATAAAAAGTTAAAATAACTAATGTGCAATGTATTGTTAGATTGAATGATCAAATTTCTTTGAAACTTTTTTGGTGAATGTAACAATTACTTACAATTTAGTATGTAGGATGCGGTGGTTAATTATTTACCAAAGAAAAAAAGAAAGTTATGCATATTGACTTTTTTTTTTGAAATAACATATCAACTCTTATATATACAATGAAGGGAAAGGAAATAATTAATAGAGTATAAACATGTTACACTTTGTATGACCATCTTTCATATTGAAAATACCATATTGAACTGAAGGAAAAAGTAAAACATGTGGAGAGGTTGTACTTAGGGAATTGAGATTAATTTCATTCATGTTGTAGTTATTCCAAATAATAATAATAATAATAATAATAATATTTTGAATTTTAATTTGTAAAAGGAAATTTTCTCAATTTTAAATTTAATAATAGTTTTTATTGGGTCGGATTGTTATTCAGACACTATAACTATTTCAAAAGATATGACAACTTTAATTTGTAATATTTTATTTATTCACAATTGGATCACATAAAACAAAGCAAAAGAATTCGCTATTGGAAATCGGTAACATTCCAGAAGAAGCAACAAAATACCAAAAATTATTGGAAAACAAACGAAAACCAATATATGATAAAAAAATCTTTTAAAAACAAATATTATATCGATATGCTCTGATGGTTAAGTTTATTAGTCTCCAGTATAATCCAATTAAGTTGAGAATTGTGAACTGCATTTAGATAAAGCACGGTGGTAGAAATTCTTCCATTTTTTTTAATTGTAAACTTGAAGACATCTATTATTTGGCGATATAATGTAGATGGAATTTGGCTTTACTCCTAATTCTATTGCATTAGAAGCCACACCTACTTGTCTAGAGATAAAGATGGTGTATTGTCCAATATCGTTGACTTCCATCCAATCCTTGTTGAGAAAATCAAATTTAAAGACCTTGATTCTATTCACTTCAGCATTCCATCCAAATAATTGTTTATGTACCAACAAAAGTTAAATGCAATCAATTAGATAGTCATAATAATAATATAGACATTCATGTCTTACTATATACAATCCTTTCGTTGTTAATGGTGTCAACTGAAGATGAGATCCCTCAAAAGAAATTTCACCTAGAAGCTCGTCAGAAGTATATAGACAGTACAACTTTTCTTGAAATTCTGCAAAACTAGGAACGTCATAAGTCAAATCTTGTTTGATAAATTTGGTATCACTAAGTTGATTCTTCTCTCCCAAATCTTCTTTCAAATCACTGTTGGTCAATGAACACAAACAAAATTTATAAATCTATAATAGAAAGCAATCACAATAAAAAAAATATTAAATATTTTCATGATTTATCATTATTATACCGTAGTAAATGAAATTTTGTATTATTATTATTATTATTAAATAACAAATTTAAATGTTAAAATCTTCCTTTAAAGAGGCTTGAAATTGACGCTTGTGCCCAATTTAATTGTATATGACTTGAAATCACATAAATCACTTCAAAACTATTTCAACAAAAAAAAAATAAAAGAAAAAAAACATATTTCCAGCCAAACAATGACATTCAAAGAAAAAAAAAATCTTAATGACCATTTTTGCAGGGTTGCAATTTTTCGACTAAAAAAATTACACCAAAAAAAATTTAAATTAAATAGGCAAATCTTTCTCAATAAATAAATAAATAAATATAAAAAGAGAAAATTTACGACTGACAAAAACATGAGAACTCACCAGTGATGGATAGTGTGCTCTCCTGCCAGAGTCCAATAAAAGAAAAGTGTGAATTGTATTTTCTACAAAAAATAATATAAAATACTCACACATGCTTTGTTAAATTAGTTCAACATTTCGTTTTACAAAAACCAATTTCTTCAAATGCAAAAGATCCAAAACAAATCTACAAGTCTTTAAAAAATATCAATCTATAAGTATCAATTTGCGTCTCAAACCTTTTTATGATTGTCAATTTGTCCCAAAATCGCCTTTCAGCAAAAATTGATCAACAAAAAATTTCAGAACAATCATATGATCATTTAACAGATTCAAATGCTAAAGCAAACGGATAAATTATTTTAAAAAATGGTGAAAATTCAAAACACGTACCATTCTATAGATCTTAGCGCATAAAACCAATCTAAATTTTTTTTCCAATTTTCCAATGGACAAAAGAAACAGAATAAACATTTACATGTAAAAGAAGAAGAGAAAAAAAAACATGAAAACAGATCGGATAAAGATATCTCTTTTGACAGATCTAGGCCTATCATGAAGTAAAAAACAGATCTTTACGAATAGAAAAAAGATCTAAGCCATAAAAATCAGATAAATATAAAAGTAAATTGAAAAGGAAAATCAAATATAACAACGAGTGAAATTGAATTCAATAGAAGAAATAAAACATCGTTGCATTTTCCGAAGGACAGAGTTATTGCAGGAAAGGCCGTTCTTTTTTTTTTTTTTTTGCCTTCTCCTAAACGAAAGAGAAAGACTGAAAGAGTAAGAGAGGTTGAAGAAAGAGAATAAAAAATCAACATAAGAATAAATTTTAAATACATTTATGAATAATTAAAAAAAACAACTAAATTTAAGTAGAATATTCGAATCCTAATTCTAATAGGCTATGGAAATCAAACTAATATAAATATGAGCAATGCTAAGATGCAGAGACATTCTTTTAATTTGAATTTGTTGAAAGCTTGGAGATTTTCATTTAAAGGTTAGTTGATTATCACTTAATATCATTAATTAGTTTTTTTTTTCTTATGACTATAAAGAATTTTAACCTCATATAAGATACATTTTTTTGTATTATTATATAATTATATACTGCATTTTTTTAAAAATAAATTTATATAGAAGAAATTTTATACTTACCCTATTTCCTGTTTTTACTTTCCCACTTTCTTAATTATCAGCGCAAATATGGCTAATTTTGTCAATACTGCAATATATCTCTCTTTCTCTTTCTCTAGGAATATGTACACAGACCCTTAATATTTGATCAAGAAACATTTTATCAAAGCATAATATGGTTGCAATATCAATTTTGGAGCAACTCCAAAATGAAAACCCCAGAAATAGCAACATATTTCATAAAGCAAATACGTGTCCACAAGCTGAGGAATTTCAAGCAAGGTACTATTGTTTGCTGCCAATGTTTGGTTCAACTTCCATTATTCTAACATTTGTTATGCAGATTCAATGAACTCCCTGCAACCAGACGTCAAGTTTGGGATCTCACTTATCTAGCAAAGGGGGGAAGGTTATATATCAGCACATAGTGATCTTGCTGTATTCCTAAAAGCCCATAAAGAAGGATTAGAACGGTCAAGCAAACCAGCTCCAGTGCACACGTTTTCGGTTTGAATAAATAAATAAAAGGAAGATTCCACTATTTCAGACGCTAGTGGGAAGCTTCTCGATATAATTGAACTCCTATATCTAAAGCTCTCTAGAAAGATGCACCTCAGAGTGCAGCAAAAGGAAAAGGAATGCGGAAAAAAATTGCAAGACAATAAATCCGATTATGTTCCCTCAGGTAATTTAAACCATGATAAGACGAGTGAATAAGAAAAATGATAATAATTATAATAATCAGAACCAGAACCAGAGATTGAAGATGCATATCAATAGAAGACACTTCCTCTCTAATTGAAAATAGTGCGTCAGCAGCAGCAATGAACGCACGGTAATTGCCAACAGCGGCTTCCTGTATTTGCCTCTGGATCCTCTCCGCATCAACTCGCAGTAGCTCTGGTTCCTTCCAACAAGCAAAAGAACATGAAAATTGTCACAAATAGAATTATCAAAGTCCGTTGGGCCGAATTTGGTCAGGCTTCTAGAATTGAATTAATTTATTTATTGAATATAATAATAATAATAATAATTTTTTAAAAATGTAGCAAATAAGATGCGTTTTCTTTTGTCAAGTATCATATAAATAACACGTAATATAACTTATACACCACCTGTTAATTATAATTTTTTTTATTATTATTTGAAGGGCAAATTGAAACCTCTATACCACCTATTGGAAAGCGAAAATCAAATAGATTTTACGTCAATTTTTATATCAATTCTTGCTTTTGTGTAGTGCGATTTGTTCAAATAATTATTTACTTGATAACATGGGCAGAGAATAAGTGATAAGAGTGACTTAATTTTGTATAGAGTTAGTAAAATTTTGATATTTCCTTTCCAATCAATATTATTCGTCGATGTTACCAGTAAAAAGCTTGTAGTCTTAAACATTTTAATAAATAAAGTCATATGTTTGGAGGTAATTTTTTTTTTAAGTAACTTTAAATTGCATTCAGGAAACTAATTTTATTTTATATCAAAAATGTTTTTGGCTTTAATTAGTGATGGGAAAAAAATTCCCTCAAGCTAATGATCCGTCGCAGTCATTTCATCAAACACTTTCATTTCCTGGCAGGAATGGCAATGGCAATTGCTATATCGGCGACTCTAGGCGGTGTTAGATTAAAAACAAAATCAAAATCTTCATCAAATAAACAACAATTGAACCTATCTCCACCATAATCATCACCATCAATGGCATTGACACCATTATTATTCGGAATACCAATCTAAACATGCAGAAGCAGCAACAAAGATCGTAGAATTATCTCCGAATTCAATAGAAAACGAAACCCAAGTTCCATTGCCATCAACAAAGCAATTAAAACAGACATTTCCTAACAGAGACGTGTTGAGAAAGTCAGCATCCACCAAAAATCTTGCTAAGAATCTAAGCATGAAAATGTAGATAAGCATGTCCTTGGCGATAAAAGACCGTCTAGATAAAAAGATATCCGGAAAATTGAAACCTAAAGACTCAGTTTGGAGGAAGACTATCATGTGAGGGGAAAAATGTAGAGTATGAGAAGAAGATGAAGAGACCTTTTCTGATCCCAAGGGAAACAAAATCTTAGCATATTATCATAAACCCCCAGTGTTTTACCGCTTTCAAGGTAATATTTTCACTCTCTCTAATCATCATTTTTCTATTCAATAAATAAATATATAAATTTGATTTAGATAAAAAGTTAAAATAACTAATGTGCAATGTATTGTTAGATTGAATCATCAAATTTCTTTGAAATTTTTTTGGTGAATGTAACAATTATTTACAATTTAGTATGTAGGATGTGGTGGTTAATTATTTACCAAAGAAAAAAAGAAAGTTATGCATATTGACCTTTTTTTTGAAATAACATATCAACTCTTATATATACAATGAAGGGAAAGGAAACAATTAATAGAGTATAAACATGTTACACTTTGTATGATCATCTTTCATATTGAAAATACCATATTGAACTCAAGGAAAAAGTAAAACATGTGGAGAGGTTATAATTAGGGAATTGAGATTAATTTCATTCATGTTGTAGTTATTCCGAATAATAATAATAATAATAATAATAATAATAATAATGTTTTGAATTTTAATTTGTAAAAGGAAATTTTCTCAATTTTAAATTTAATAATAGTTTTTTTTGGGTCGAATTGTTATTCAGACACTAATTATTTCAAAAGATATGACAACTTTAATTTATAATATTTTCTTTATTCACATTTGGATCACATAAAACAAAGCAAAAGAATTCGCTATTGGAAATCGGTAACATTCCAGAAGAAGCAACAAAATGCCAAAAATTATTGGAAAACAAACAAAAACCAATATATGATAAAAAAATCTTTTAAAAACAAATATTATATCGATATGCTCTGATGGTTAAGTTTATTAGTCTCCAGTATAATCCAATTAAGTTGAGAATTATGAACTGCATTTAGATAAAGCACGGTGGTAGAAATTCTTCCATTTTTTTAAATTGTAGACTTGAAGACTTCTATTATTTGGCGATATAATGTAGATGAAATTTGGCTTTACTCCTAATTCTATTGCATTAGAAGCCACACCTACTTGTCTAGAGATAAAGATGGTGATATTGTCCAATATCGTCGACTTCCATCCAATCCTTGTTGAGAAAATCAAATTTAAAGACCTTGATTCTATTCATTTCAGCATTCCATCCAAATAATTGTTTATGTACCAACAAAAGTTAAATGCAATCAATCAGATAGTCATAATAATAATATAGACATTCATGTCTTACTATATACAATCCTTTCGTTGTTAATGGTGTCAACTGAAGATGAGATCCCACAAAAGAAATTTCACCTAGAAGTTCGTCAAAAGTATATAGACAGTAAAACTTTTCTTGAAATTCTGCAAAACTAAGAACGTCATAAGTCAAATCTTGTTTGATAAATTTGGTATCACTAAGTTGATTCTTCTCTCCCAAATCTTCTTTCAAATCACTGTTGGTCAATGAACACAAACAAAATTTATAAATCCATAATAGAAAGCAATCACAATAAAAAAAATATTAAATATTTTCATGATTTATCATTATATTACCGCAGTAAATGAAATTTTGTATTATTATTATTATTATTAAATAACAAATTTAAATGTTAAAATCTTCCTTTAAAGAGGCTTGAAATTGACGCTTGTGCCCAATTTAATTGTATATGACTTGAAATCACATAAATCACTTCAAAACTATTTCAACAAAAAAAAAAAGAAAAGAAAAAAAACATATTTCCAGCCAAACAATGACATTCAAAGAAAAAAAAAATCTTAATGACCATTTTTGCAGGGTTGCAATTTTTAGACTAAAAAAATTACACCAAAAAAAATTTAAATTAAATAGGCAAATCTTTCTCAATAAATAAATAAATAAATATAAAAAGAGAAAATTTACGACTGACAAAAACATGAGAACTCACCAGTGATGGATAGTGTGCTCTCCTGCCAGAGTCCAAAAAAAGAAAAGAGCGAATTGTATTTTCTACAGAAAATTTTATAAAATAGTCGAATCCTAATTCTAATAGGTTTTGGAAAGCAAACTGATATAAATATAAGCAATCCTAAACTTATAAACTAAAGATATGATTAGGAGAACTAGAAGGTGATTTCTTAAATTTATAACTCATCTACCCATTCTAAGTATCAAATTTAAATTTAAGTTATTTATAAGGGAATATACATCAAAAATCAAAAAATAACACATCCATTATTTGAGCTGTACATTAAGAGGTAACATGAGTCATTAGCAACCTGATTTTCTTTATAATTCTTAAAACGTCTGGCTGATTATTTATTTTCTAATGGCATCAATTATCAAATTTACAGTTTTCTCTTTGAATATACAACAAATCTAGGAATCCGCAGATTTAGTGTCAACGTCAATCATGTTTGATCAATAAACAAATCTATTTATTCTACGACATATCATTAACACTTCTGGGGACATTCCAAACCATTGATGTCGGATATGATCAATACCATTTCACTATTGTCATTTTGATATTTAAACCTCATGTACTTGTCATCCATGTTTTGAAGTCCATAGATCTGAGCCCATGATACTACAGAATAATCATATATTTTCAATGTAATAAGGATTGAGGTTTTATTTACACTGTATATTTTATAGATTGCTATTTCACAATATAGCAATAACCAAAAATTTGAAAACGAGGATAGAGTCAGTTGAAAAACATACATCAGACTTACCATTAACAAATACTGCAACTGGCTCCATTAGATATGATAGCGGATTCACATCCTCTTGATTTTCTTCACTAACACTACTAGTTGGAAAGCCAACTGCAGGTAGTGGAACCCATTGGTGTGAATCAAAAACTAACTGGAATATAAATTTCAGGTTACAATTTACCATTCGACAAAGACAGGGACTGAATCAGAAACAAAATCTAAAAATTATTGATCGCCATGTACCTGAAAATTCTTAACTGCTGTACTCATAACCTTTGAGAACTAATTGGGAACAGCCCTGCAACATATCCGAGCTAAACTTTTACGAAGTGAAATTTTGAAAAAAGAAAAGGGGAAACACACCAAAGATGTATTTTACTCTTCCAAAAGTGATGGAAGCAAGCCCCCACAAATCCAGGCCAACCCAACAAAGTCTCATCGCACAGTGCTGTCAATAAAACAGAAAAAAGCAATGAAACCATCAAATTCTAACTGGAGCAAAATATAAAGTATTCTCAAAGTAAATGCAGGTTTGCTTCATGGTCAGAACGTCTTCCATGCTCCAACAATATAATTACGGTCACTGGTTGGGATAAGAATAGTAACAGTATCCCCAGAAGATTGAAATATAATGCAGCAAAATCTTGGCAGAACATCTTAAACATCAATGCAGTAACATTGCCTCATCTGAAAAATTGAAAAAAGTGCTATTGGCAGAAAAATTTGGAACCACAAGCTTCGATTTAATTTTTCATAAACAAGAAGGAAAAAAAAAAGGGTTATCATCTGAGCAACCAAATGACGTGATTGAAAAATAATGGCATTCTTCAAGAAATCCTGTATTCAGAGGGCATGTGAACTTCTATCAAATGCTTTAAGAAAAGCAATAGATCATAAATGCAAAACCTATTTCTAAAACGTGAGGTTCTTGCCATGCATTGGTCCAGAACTTTGGACAGAGATCCATCTTCAGTTATCTTTGGGAGCATGACTTTAAGAGTTTTAAGGTGAGCAGTAATCTGATGCATAGACCAACTAAAAAGAAGACCACCATCGTAATTTTCTTCACTTCCTGTTTCTGAATTCCTATCTGAATCTCCATCCGCCGCATTTGAATCAGAGTACGGAGGTGCGGCAGGTGGTATCGTATAGAAGAGAACTCTGACTTTTAGGAGTGCTTCGGAATCATCAGCAAATATTGCTCAATATTGGTTAACAACATCAAAATATGCATTTTGCGGCAGTTTATCAAAGCTTTCAAGCATTCATACGCATTTCTTTGGCTCAGATCCTCCTGAACACCAGTAAGCCAAGCCTATTGACACTTCAGAAACTGAAATCCATGTTAATCCTGTCAATCAAATGCACACTGGATATCTACCAAAAATAAAGCATAAAAGCGACTAAATTATCCTCATAGCAAGTGTAAAACAAACAAGGTTTCTTCTATATAAAATTTTTAGCATCCCAAAACATAGTACAATTACGCACAAAACGCATTTCATAATCACAAATATCCAATAATCCGGAGGCATTCAGGCAACTGCAGTATAGGCACAAACACGGACATGCATGTACGCAAGAAATAATCAAATTACATTGAACTGTACAAGCTAAAAATAGTCATCAGAATACCTGCATATTGGATCAATGTTTCAGGAGAAGTTGAGATAAAAGAGATTGGGTGGTCTGCCTAACTTCTAAAGCCAATGTTTGAACGAATGGTAATCTTTGAGAAGGAAAAAGGTCTGAGCAATCTGAATTTCACAAAATCAACACCATGACAATATCATTTGGAAGGAAATACTGTGCGCATCACTCACTTGGAGTGCATAGTTGTGAGCTTCAATACAAATACTTCCAAGTCAAGAGCTTCATCACAATTCCCATTTCTTAGACATCAGCGCAAGTATAATAAATAATGTAGCCATCAAGTATTAATTCTATGACATAAACTTCTGAGCTTAGAAAGCCGACGCTAACTATTCTTTTAATGGTCATCAATCACAAGGCAAATCAACTTAAACAAGTTTCAGTTTCAATTATCAAGCTAGAATAAGCTGACTGCCTAACATTACATTAATAATTGCAGCATTAACTTTTAATTAAATTGAAAGACTGAGGATAATAATTCTTCCATGAAGAATCAATTTGTTATAACTGCTCTTAAGTTTAAGGGAAAAGCCTCAAAAAAAAAAAAAAAATTATCCACGGCATACCAGCATTTAGGCTGAAAACCTTGGCATGAAGAGAGTTTCCTGCCTAGTGAAATTCAGTAGTCAACTTCCAAGGTGTAATATAATTTTCCCATGGTAGAAAGAGACAGAATATGATAAGGACATAGAATGTGTGCTGCTAGAAAGGGGGGGATTTATGCAGGACCCAATCATATCAAAAAGTAAAAATAAGTTGACATCTTAATTCGGATTAGATTCCACAAAAACAAAAGCCACTTCACTGAGCAGGAAGCATTCAGATGCTAAGAAAAAATAAATTGGAATGCATGATGGAATCAACAAAAGAGTTCCACCAAACTCTACATAGAGCAAAGGGGCAAATTTATGTATCCACTATCCAGCCAAGCTTCCAAAGTGGGGCTGACAAAAAGGAATAATAATCAAATCCTTCAAATATATTTAAATTTAGTTCAGTCACAATGTTTACATATGTGATATCTCTGGAGCAACAGGAACAAATTTGTAAATTCCGAGATTGATTTGTATACTTAAAGCATTGCCTAAATTTCAGAGCAAAAGTTCTTTGGATACTCCAGCCAAGAAATGCATGAAAGTGCTTTAACAATCAAGTCTATGTCACATGCTCTTTAAGACCAGAATTGAGAGCTTCAAAGTTTTAGTCATTGATTAAAACTGTAATAAATTACCTGAACATATTTCATAAAGCGCATACTTGTCCACAAGCTGAGGAATTTCAAGCAAATCAAGCAATGTACTATGGTTTGCTGCCAATGTTTGGTTCCACTTCCATTATTCCAATATTTGTTCTGCAGATTCAATGAACTCCGTGCAACCAGACGTCAAGTTTGGGATCTCACTTATCTAGCAGAGAGGGGAAGGTTATCTATCAGCACATAGTGATCTTGCTGTTTACCTAAAAGCCCATAAAGAAAGATTAGAACGGTCAAGCAAACCAGCTCCAGTGTACACGTTTTCGGTTTGAATAAATAAATAAAAGGATGATTCCACTATTTCAGACGCTAGTGCGAAGCTTCTCGATATGATTGAACTCCTATAATCATCGCCATCACTGGCATTGACACCATTATTATTCGAAACACCGAATGACGTTGCAGCTAAACATGCAGAAGCAGCAACAAAGATAGTAGAATCATCTCCGAATTCAATAGAAAACGAAACCCAAGTTCCATTGCCATCAGCAAAGCAATTAAAACAGACATTTCCAAATAGAGACGTGTTGAGAAAGTCAGCATCCACCAAAAATCTTGCTAAGAATCTAAGCATGTCCTTGGCGATAAAAGACCGTCTAGATAAAAAGATATCGGAAAATTTGAAACCTAAAGACTCAGTTTGGAGGAAGACTATCATATTAGGGAAAAAATGTAAGAGTATCAGAAGAAGACGAAGGGACGTTTTCTGATTCAAAGGGAAACAGAATCTCAGCATATCATCCTAAAACCCCCCAGTGCTTTACTACTGTCAAGGCAATATTCTCTCATCTCATTTTTCTATTCAATAAATAAATATATAAATTTGATTTAGATAAAAAGTTCCAATAAAGAATGTGCAATGTATTGTTAGACTGAACGAGCAAATGTTTTTGAAAATTTTTTGGTGAATGTAACAATTATTTACAATTCGGTATGTAGGTTGTGGTGGTTAATTATTTACCAAAGAAAAAAAGAAAGTCATACATATTGAATTTTTTTTTGAAATAACATATCAACTCTTATATATACAATGAAGGTAAAAGAAATAGTTAATAGAGTATAAACATGTTATCATCTTTCATATTGAAAATGCCGTATTGAACATGAGGAAAAAGTAAAATATGTGGAGAGGTTATACTTCGGGAATTAAGATTAATTTCATTCGTGTTGTAGTTATTCCTAATAACAATAATAATATTAATAATGTTTTGAATTTTAATTTGTAAAAGGAAATTTTATCAATTTTAAGTTTCATAATAATTTGCTTTGGGTCGAATTGTTATTCAAACATTATAATTATTTCAAAAGTTATGACGTTGTGATATTTTCTTTATTCACATTCTAACCACATAAAATAAAGTAAAAGAACTAACTATTGAAAATTAGTAACATTCCAGAAGAAACAACAAAATGCCAAAAATTGTTAGGAAACAAACAAAAACCAATATATGAAAAAAAATCTTATATCAATTAAAAGATGAATCTTCTACGCTCTGAAGGTTGAGTTTTTTGGTCTTCAGTATAATCCAATTAAGTTGAGAATCACGACCTGCAGTTGGACAAGGCACAGTGGTAGAAATTCTTCCATTTTTTAAATTGTAAACTCGAAGTCGTCTATCATTTGGTGATATAATATAGACGGAATTCGGCTTTACATCTAATTCTATTGCATTAGAAGCCATGCCTACTTGTCTACAGATAAAGATGGTGTATTGTCCAATATCGTTGACTTCCATCCAATCCTTGTTGAGAAAATCAAATTTAAAGATTTTGATCCTATTCACTTCAGCGTTCCATCCAAAAAATTGTTTATGTACCAACAAAAGTTCACCACTGCAATCAATCAGATTGTCACAATAATAATATAGACATTCATGTCTCACTATATCCAATGCTTTCGTTGTTAATGGTGTCAACTGAAGATGAGATCCCTCAAAAGAAATTTCGCCTAGAAGCTCGTCAGAAGTATATATACAGTACAACTTTCTTTGAAACACTGCAAAACTAAGAACGGTAGAATCCAACTCTTGTTTGACAAATTTGGTATCACCAAGTCGACAGAAGAAAATAATGTGTTTATCTTTTGTATCAATAAATAAAACGTGACAGTTAGAATCACCCGGTGGAGAGGATAAAAAACATAGATCACTCTCACTATCTAGTAATGGAAGTTGAATCTTTTCAAATGTGATAGGATTAAAAAGATAGTAAACTTTCAAAGTATAATCTTGTAATATCAACCATCCATAAGAAGAAAGCAATGCCTTTTTGTTTCGCATCTCAGGAATAATATTTTTATAATACTTTTTGTTAGACATACTGTAAAATAGTATACGTTGTTGGTAGTTCATTGAATCATGAATAAGAAGCCAAGGATATGATTGAGGGCTTAGTTGATTTTTCTCTCCCAAATCTTCTTCCAAATCACTGTTTGTCAATTAACACAAACATAATTCATAAATCTATAATAGGAAGCAACCACAATAAAAAAATATTAAATATTTTCATAATTTATCATTATTTATACCGTAGTAAATGAAATTTTGCATTATTATTATTATTATTATTATTATTATTATTATTATTAAGAGACAAATTTAAATGTTAAAATCTTCCTTTAAAAAGGCTTCAAATTGACGTTCGTGTCCAATGAAATAGTCTAATTGTATATGACTTGAAATTACATATAGCACTTCAAAACTATTAAAAAAAAAAAGAAAATAGAAAAAAACATATTTCCAGCCAAACAATGATATTCAAAGAAAAAAAACCATAATGGCTATTTTTGCAGAGTTGCAATTTTTCGACTAAAAAAATTTCTTTGTTAAATTTATTCCTTTTGGTTTCCTTCCTAATAAGAGTAAACCTTAACATAAGTTTTATTATTATTTTCTAATTTGTTAAAAAATTAAACGAAAAATAAATTAAATAGGCAAACATTTCTCAATAAATAAATATAAAAAGAGAAAATTTACGAGTGAGAAAAACATAAGAACTCACCAGTGATGGGTAGTGTGCTCTCCAGTCATCTCTTTTGCTTTAAGAATCCCAAATAAGAAAAGAGTGAATTGTATTTTCTACCCAAGATTCTCAAGTTATATAAAATAGTCGAATCCTAATTCTAATAGGTTTTGGAAAGCCAATTCTAATAGGTTTTGGAAAGCCAATTCTAATAGATTTTGGAAAGCAAACTGATATAAATATAAGCAATCCTAAACTTATAAACTAAAGATATCATTAGGAGAACAAGAAGGTGATTTCTTAAATTTATAACTCATCTACCCATTCTAAGTATCAAATTTAAATTTAAGTTATTTATAAGGGAATATACATCAAAAATCAGAAAATAACACATCCATTATTTGAGTTGTACATTAAGAGGTAACGAAGCAACTTGATTTTCTTTATAATACTTAAAAAGCCTGGCTGATTATTTATTTTCTAATGGCATCAATTATCAAATTTGCAGTTTTCTCTTTGAATATACAACAAATCTAGGAATTCGCACATTTAGTGTCAACATCAATCATGTTTGATCATTAAACAAATCTATTTATTCTACGACATATCATTAACACTTCTGGGGACATTCCAAAGCATTGATGTCAATCAGCCGCCACAAGTCACTGAGGTACAGCGATAACCAAAATTTGAAAACGCGGACAGAGTGGTTGAAAAACATACATCAGACTTATCATTAACAAACACTGCAAGTGGCGGATGTTCCATTAGACATGATGGCGGAGTCACATCCTCTTGATTTTCTTCACTAACAACACTAGTTAGAAAGCCAACTGCAGGCAGTGGAACCCATTGATGTGAATCCAAAACTAACTGGAATATAAATTTCAGGTTACAATTTACCAATCGACAAAGACAGGGACTGAATCAGAAACAAAATCTAAACATCATTACTCGCCATATACCTGAAAATTCTCAACTGCCGTACTCGTATTCTTTGAGAAAGAACAGCCATGCAACATATCCAAGCTCAACTTTTACGAAGTGAAATTTTGAAAAAAAAAAAAAAAGAAAGAGAAACGAAGTCCCATCGCACAGTGCTGTCAATAAAACAGAAAAAAACAATGAAACCATCAAATTCTAACAGGAGCAAAATATAAAGTATTCTCAAAGTAAATGCAGGTTTGCTTCATGGTCAGAACGTCTTCCATGCTCCAACAATATAATTACGGTCACTGGTTGGGATAAGAATAGTAACAGTATCCCCAGAAGATGGAAATATAATGCAGCAAAATCTTGGCAGAACATCTTAAACATCAATACAGTAACATTGTCTCATCTGAAAAATTGAAAAAAGTGCTATTGGCAGAAAAATTTGGAACCACAAGATTCGAATTAATTTTTCATAAACAATAAGGAAAAAAAAAAGGATATCATCTGAGCAACCAAATGATGTGATTGAAAAATAATGGCATTCTTCAAGAAATCCTGTATTCATAGGGCATGTGAACTTCTATCAAATGCTTTAAGAAAAGCAATGGATCTTAAATGTGAAACCTATTTCTAAAACGTGAGGTTCTCACCATGCATTGATCCAGAACATTGGACAGAGATCCATCCTCAATTATCTTTGGGAGCATGACTTTAAGAGTTTTAAGGAGAGCAGTAACCTGATGCATAGACCAACTAAAAAGAAGACCACTGTCATAATTTTCTTCACTTCCTGTTCCCGAAGTGTCATCAGCAAATATTGCTCAATATTGGTTAACAACGACAAAAAGAGGCAATCTGTGGCAGTTTATCATAGCTTTCAAGTATTCGTACGCATTTCTTTGGACCAGATCCTCCAGAATACCAGTAAGCCTTGCCCATCGACACTTCAGAAACTGAAATACATGTTAATCCTGTCAATCAAATGCACACTGGATATCTACCAAAAACAAAGCATAAAAGCAACTAAAATATACTTATTGCAAGTATAAAACAAGTAAGATTTCTTCTATATAAAATTTTTAGCATCCCAAACACACAGTACAATTACGCACAAAACACATTTCATAATCACTAAATACTCCTATTCGACGCAGATATCCAATAATCCGGATGCATTCAGGCAACTGCAGTATTGGCACAAACACAGACGTACACAAGAATTAATAAAATTGCATTTAACTGTACAAGCTAAAAATAGTCATCAGACTACCTGTATATTGGATCTATGTTTCACAAGAAGTAGAGATAAAAGAGACAGGGTGGTCGGCCTAACTTTTGCAGCCAATGTTCGAATGACTGGTAATCTTTGAGAAGGAAAAATGCCTTGCCAATCTCAATTTCACAAAATCAACACCAAGACAATATCATTTGGAAGGAAATATTATGTGCATAACTCACTTGGTGTGCATAGTTGTGAGCTTCAATACAAAAGCTTCCAAGTCAAGAGCTTCACCACAATTTCCATGTCTTACACATCTGCAAAAGCATAACAAATAATGTAGCTTTCAACTTTCAAGTATTAACTCTATGACAAACTTCTGAACTTAGAAAGCTGAAGCTAACTATTCTTTTAATGGTCATCAATCACAAGGAAAATCAACTTAAATAAGTTTCACTTTCAATTATCAAGCAAGAAGAAGTAGACCGCCTAACATTCCATTAATAATTGCAGCATTAACTTTTAATTACATTGAAAGACTGATGATAATAATTCAATAAGTATTAGATTCATAATCACTAAATACTCCTATTCGAAACAAATATCCAATAATTCAGAGGAATTCAGGCAACTGCAGTATAGTCACAAACACAGACAGGCAGGTACACAACAATTAATCAAATTGCATTTAACTGTATGATCTAAAAATAGTCCTCATGATACCTGGATAACGGATTGAAATTTCTGGAGAAGTTGAGATAAAAGAGATTGAGTGGTCTGCCCAGCTTCTGCAGCCAATGTGAGAATGAATGGTAATCATCGAGAAGGAAAAAGTTCTAAACAATCTGAGTGGCAATATTTCATTCCTGATGATATTATCACTAGGAAGGAAATATTGCGTGCATTACTAACAGAAGGTGCATATTTGAGAGCTTCAATACAAATGCTTCAAGTCAAGCGCTTCATCATAATTTCCATTTCTTACACATCTGCAAAAGTATAACAAATATTGTAGCTTTCAAGTATTAATTCTATGACAAACTTCTGCTAGCACGAACTGTTCTCTTAATGGTCATCAATCATAAGGCGAATCAACTTAAATAAGTTTCAGTTTCAATTACCAAACTAGATGAGGTTGACTACGTGGATTCTTTCCACCAATTAGCCATATTTAGGGCCTAACATTCCATTAATAATTCCTGCATTAACTTTTATTTACTTTGAAAGGCTGAAGACAATAATTCTTCCATGAAGAATCAATTTGTTGTACAGTCTTTTAAGCACCAGGGAAAAGCCTCCAAAGGAAAATTATCCACCGCATAACAGCATAGAGACTGAAAACCTCGGCATGAGAAGAGTTTCCTGCCTTGTGGAAATCAGTAGTAAACTTCCAAGGTGACATATAATTTGCCATGGTAGATAAGAGACAGAATATGATAAGGAGATACAATGTGTGCTGCTAGAAAGAGGTAGGACGATTTATGCATGACACCCAATTATATCAAATTGAAAAAATAAGTTAAAGTAGTTAACATCTTAATTCAAATTAGATTCTGCAAAAACAAATGCCACTTAACTGAGCAAGAAGCAATCAAATGCTACGAAAAATTATATTGAGATGCATGATGGAATCAAGATAAAAGTTCCACCAAACTCTTCATAGAGCAAAGGGGCAAATTTACGTATTCAGCCAAGCTTCCAAAGTGGGTTGAGAAAAAGGAATAATAATCAAATCCTCCAAATATATTTAAATTTAGTAAACCCCATGCTAAAATTCAGTCACATTGTTTACAGGAACAAATTTGAAAATTACCAGAATGATTTATATGCTTAAACCATTGCCTAAATTTCAGAGTAATAGTTCTATGGATACTCGAGTCAAGAAATGCACGAAAGTGTATTAACAATCAAGTCTGTGTCACATGCTCACAAAACCACAATTGAGAGCTTCAAAGTCTCTGTCATTGATAAAACTATAATAAATAAGTAAATAGAAAAAATCTCTCTCTCTCTCTATATATATATAAAGGGAAAAACATAATAAATCCATTGAATAGAAAGTAATGGAGTAACATAAAAGAATATATATATAATATTGCAAGGAATTTCCAACAATTAGTAAGTAAATTGAAAAATATTTAAACATTAAATCTCTACTGTGAGAAACAGAGAGATACAAAAAAAATAATAATAATTAACTGGGGAAAAATCATACCATGAAGAATATACAAATTGAAACACACCTCATGCCTTCTAGATTGCATCTTTCTTAATTACCAGCACAAAGATGGCTAATTCTGTCAATACTGCAATATATCTCTCTTTCTCTTTCTCTAGGAATATGTACACAGACCCTTAAAATTTGATCAGAAACATTTTATCAAAGCATAATATAGCTGCAATATCAATTTTGGAGCAACTCCGAAATGAAAACCCCAGAAATAGCAAGTACCCAGTAAAGTATTTACCGCAACTAATATTATCAACAGATCCCATAGACACTTGAAAAAAAAATAAAAAACAAATAAGAAGACAACCCGGAATGGGATTCTAACTCCATGAGAGATAAAGAGTGGGAGAGAGATGGAGACCAAGTCAAACCGCTGCACAGCCACCAATCATGCACACATGCTTTGTTAAATTAGTTCAACATTTCGTTTTACAAAAACCAATTTCTTCAAATGCAAAAGAACCAAAACAAATCTACAAGTCTTTAAAAAATATCAATCTATAAGTATCAATTTGCGTCTCAAACCTTTTTATGATTGTCAATTCGTCCCAAAATCGCCTTTTAGCAAAAATTGATCAACAAAAATTTTTCAGAACAATCATATGATCATTTAACAGATTCAAATGCTAAAGCAAACGGATAAATTATTTTAAAAAATGGCGAAAATTCAAAACACGTATCATTCTATAGATCTAAGCGCAAAAACCAATCTAAATTTTTTTTCCAATTTTCCAGTGGACAAAAGAAACAGAATAAACATTTACATGTAAAAGAAGAAGAGAAAAAAAAAACATGAAAACAGATCAGATAAAGATCTCTTTTGACAGATCTAGGCCTATCATGAAGTAAAAAACACATCTTTACGAATAGAAAAAAGATCTAAGCCATAAAAATCAGATAAATATAAAAGTAAATTGAAAAGGAAAATCAAATATATCAACGAGTGAAATTGAATTCAATAGAAGAAATAAAATATCGTTGCATTTTCCGAAGGACAGAGTTATTGCAGGAAAGGCCGTTCTTTTTTTTTTTTTTTTTTTGCCTTCTCCTAAACGAAAGAGTAAGACTGAAAGAGTAAGAGAGGTTGAAGAAAGAGAATCAAAAATCAACATAAGAATAAATTTTAAATACATTTATGAATAATTAAAAAAAACAACTAAATTTAAGTAGAATATTCGAATCCTAATTCTAATAGGCTATGGAAATCAAACTAAAATAAATATGAGCAATGCTAAGATGCAGAGACATTCTTTTAATTTGAATTTGTTGAAAGCTTGGAGATTTTCATTTAAAGGTTAGTCGATTATCACTTTACTCAATATCATTAATTATTTTTTTTTTCTTATGACTATAAAGAATTTTAACCTTATATAAGATACATTTTTTTTGTATTATTATATAATTATATACTGCATTTTTTTTAAAAATAAATTTATATAGAAGAAATTTTATACTTACCCTATTTCCTGTTTGTACTTTCCCACTTTCTTAATTATCAGCGCAAATATGGCTAATTTTGTCAATACTGCAATATATCTCTATTTCTCTTTCTCTAGGAATATGTACACAGACCCTTAATATTTGATCAAGAAACATTTTATCAAAGCATAATATGGTTGCAATATCAATTTTGGAGCAACTCCAAAATGAAAACCCCAGAAATAGCAACATATTTCATAAAGCAAATACGTGTCCACAAGCTGAGGAATTTCAAGCAAGGTACTATTGTTTGCTGCCAATGTTTGGTTCAACTTCCATTATTCTAACATTTGTTATGCAGATTCAATGAACTCCCTGCAACCAGACGTCAAGTTTGGGATCTCACTTATCTAGCGAAGGGGGGAAGGTTATATATCAGCACATAGTGATCTTGCTGTATTCCTAAAAGCCCATAAAGAAGGATTAGAACGGTCAAGCAAACCAGCTCGAGTGCACACGTTTTCGGTTTGAATAAATAAAGCCCATTCAATTACTGGGCCAGTCCAAATAAAAACCTATTAACATGATGGGGGCCATCTATTTTGCTAATTGTAAAGGTTATAAACTCCTATTAAATACGAATGTTTTTTTGCCCCAACTCTCTTCCCCAAATTCTCATACAACACAACAGCCGAAGGCAATCAATCATGGACAAAGGCAAAGGCAAGAAGAAACTTGGGGTAATCACTAACCCCATTATTAATTTAAGTTTAGTGTTCAGAAAAAAAACAATTTCTTTATATCTTTATTGGATATAAAGATTATTTCCCACAATTATTCCAACACAACCAAGATTAGGATTCAAGATAGAAAGAATCTATAATTCTTTGTTATTAGAAATGAATGGATAGATTTCCCATTTGCAATAAATGTTTTGAATGGAAAAGGAATGGTAAAAAGAAGAGATGGATTAGAATACGGTTGATGATAATGGAAATAAGAACCCTTCTATGGTTGTTTGTGAACACTGGCATGATTGCATGAAGCGCAAGTATGCCGACCACTGGAAGGAGATTGGAATATACGGCCGTTTGGAGTTGTCCCTCTATGATATCTTCTATAATGGTGCACTTTTGGGAGGTAGCCTTCCATTTTGGTGGAAGATAGCCGTTCTTTCATATTTGTATTCAGTTTCATCCTTCATAAGAAATTCTTTGTTTCTTTAATGGATATATATATATATCTGTTTTTCACTTTCATTGGGTTTAGGGAAAACAGTTTAAAAATTCCACCATTTCATTATTGGATTTATACATATAATGATAAGCACATGAAATTAATATATATGTGAAACCAATTATGTTCACCTCATACACACGCATGGATATTATAAGATGTAGGGCAACATGAATTGATTGAAACATATATTTCCATGTGCAGGACACCACACTTAGCCTTGGTGGAGGGGAAACATCCGATA
Source organism: Triadica sebifera (assembly GCA_023653625.1). Lineage (NCBI taxonomy): Eukaryota > Viridiplantae > Streptophyta > Magnoliopsida > Malpighiales > Euphorbiaceae > Triadica > Triadica sebifera. The sequence continues at coordinate 23,141,373 of CM042910.1, read as the reverse complement.
TGAGCGTCGCAGAAATGACGAAACAGTTCACTGAAATGAATGTAATGTTTGTTTATTTTTAATCTACTAAAAACATTCGAATATATAAATATTAAAATAGCTTGTACACATTTATGGATGGATTTCAGAGGAAGCTGAAAGCGGCACAGAATTATGAAGCTAAAATGAAGGCTGAGCTGAGAGAAAGAGAAGCTGAAAACGAGGCGGCTGCAGCAAAAGCCAGAGCAAAAAGAGAGAAGAAGGAAAAAAATAAGAAGAATTAGGTTTGTCTTCTTTAGAAGGAAGTGGGAGTGGCTAAGAAGCTAATCTTGTCTCAATCTTTTTGCAACAGGGAAAACTTGTGGAAAAAGGTCAAAATGATACTATCAAAGGAGTACAAAAATAGGAGTCAAGTAAGTGAGGACATATATTTTCAAGCAAATGCAGCACCCAAGTTGTCAATAGTCATGATACACACTTAAACAGATGTAAAATATACAACAACAATTAAAAGGGCAAGATTTTTTAAATATTACCTAAAAGTTCCTTCAAGTTGTTGCTCTCAGCTTGCAAGATCACCAAAGTCAGGAGCAACTGCTCTCAGAAATCCCATACCAAGCAACTTATAGGCATAATATGGTCATTTTGATATTTACGATTCTACTGGTTAGAGTCTCTAATCCAAAAATTGAAATTATAATTCATCTAACTGTTAAAACTTATCCACCCATTTTAAGTATTAAATTTAAATTAAAGTTATTTATAAGGGAATATACATAAAAATAAAAAATAACACATCCATTACTTGAGTTGTACGTCAGCAATTCTAGTTCAAGTTTCGAGGATTACTGCTTACGAGTCGCTAGCAACTTGATTTTCATTATAATACTTAAAAAGCGTGGCTGACTATTTATTTTCTAATAGTATTTGATTATCACTTTTATAGTTTTCTCTTTGAATATACAACTAATCTAGGAATCCGCCCTGTATTCAAATTTAGGGTCAACATCAATCATGTTTGGTCACTATACAAATCTATTTATTCTACGACGTATCATTAACAGTTCTGGGGTCATTTCAAAGCTTTCATGTCGGATCTGATCAATTCAGATCAGCTGAACCAGCTCCTAAGCCATTGAGGTAAATGCAATATAGCAATAACCAACTAAAATCGTAAGGTGCTTGGCATGCATTGGTCCAGAACATTGGACAGAAATCCACGAAGAATTTTAAGGTGAGCAGTAACCTGAGGCATAGACCAACTAAAAAAAGACCACCATCATAATTTTCTTCACTTCCTGATCCTGAAGTGTCATCAGCAAATATTGCTCAATATTGGTCAACAACATCAAAAGGATGCATTCTGTGGCAGTTTATAATCCCTTCCAAGTATTCGTACGCATTTATTTGGTCCAGATCCTCCAGAATACCAGTAAGCCATGCCTATCCACACCTTAGAAACAGAAATCCAGGTTAATCCTGTCAATCAAATGCACACTGCACACTGGACATCTACCGAAAACAAAGCATAAAAGCAACTAAGATATCCTTACAGCAAGTATAAAACAAGTAAGACATCTTCTATATAAAATTTTTAGCATCCCAAAACACAGCACAATTACGCACAAAATGCATTTCATAACCACTAAATACTCCTATTCGAAACAAATATCCAATAATTCAGAGGCATTCAGGCAACTGCAGTATAGTCACAAACACTGACATGCAGATACACAAGAATTAATCAAATTGCATTTAACTGTACGAGCTAAATATAGTCATCATGCTACCTGGATAACAGATCGAAGTTACTGGAGAAGTTGAGATAAAAGAGATTGAGTGGTCTGCCCAGCTTCTGCAGCCAATGTGAGAATGAATGCTAATCTTTGAGAAGGAAAAAGGTCTAAATAATCTGAATGGCAATATTTCCTTCCTAATGATATTATCATTAAGAAGGTATATCATTAGGAAGGAAATATCGCATGCATCACTCACTTAAGGTGCATATTTGAGAGCTTCAATACAGATGCTTCAAGTCAAGAGCTTCATCATAATTTCCATTTCTTACACATCTGCAGAAGTATAACAAATAATGTAGCTTTCAAGTATTAATTCTATGACACAAACTTCTGAACATAGAAAGCCAGCACTAACTGTTCTCTTAATGGTCATCAATCATAAGGCAAATCAACTTAAATAAGTTTCAGTTTCAATTAAAACTAGATGAGGTTAGGGCCTAACATTCCATTAATAATTGCTGCATTAACTTTTATTTACTTTGAAAGGCTGAAGATAATAATTCTCCCATGAAGAGTCAATTTGTTATACAGTCTTTTAAGCACAAGGGAAAAGCCTCCAAAGGAAAATTATCCACAGCATACCAGCATAGAGACTGAAAACCTTGGCATGAAAAGAGTTTCCTGCCTTGTGGAAATCAGTAGTAAACTTCCAAGGTGAAATATAATTTGCCATGGTAGATAAGAGACAGAATATGATAAGGAGATACAATGTGCTGCTAGAAAGAGGGGGATTTATGCAGGACACCCAATTATATCAAAATGGAAAAATAAGTTAAGTAGTTAACATCTTCATTCAAATTAGATTCCCCAAAAACAAACGCCACTTAACTGAGCAAGAAGCATTCAAATGCTACGAAAAATTAAATTGAGATGCAAGATGGAATCAAGAGAAAAGTTCCACCAAACTCTTCATAGAGCAAAGGGGCAAATTTATGTATTCAGCCAAGCTTCCAAAGTGGGTTGAGAAAAAGGAATAATAATCAAATCCTCCAAATATTTTTAAATTTAGTAAACCCCAAGCTAAAATTCAGTCCCATTGTTTACAAGAACAAATTTGAAAATTACCATAGTGATTTATATGCTTAAACCATTGCCTAAATTTCAGAGTAATAGTTCTATGGATACCCGAGTCAAGAAATGCACGAAAGTGTATTAACAATCAAGTTTGTGTCACATGCTCACAAAACCACAATTGAGAGCTTCAAAGTCTGTCATTGATAAAACTATAGTAAATAAGTAAATAGAAAAAATCTATATATATAAAGGGAAAAAACATAATAAATCCATTGAAAAGAAAGTAATGGAGTAACATAAAAGTAAATATATATATATATATATATATATATATATATATATATATATATATATATATATATATATATATATAATATTGCAAGGAATTTCCAACAATTAGTAAGTAAATTGAAAAATATTTAAACATTAAATCTCACCTATACAAAAAAAATTAATTAACTGGAAGAGAATCATACCATCAAGAACATACAAATTGAAACACACCGACACATAATCTTCATGCCTTCTAGATTGCATATTTCTTAATTACCAGCGCAAAGATGGCTAATTCTGTCAATACTGCAATATATCTCTCTTTCCCTTTCTCTAGGAATATGTACACAGACCCTTAATATTTGATCAGAAACATTTTATCAAATCATAATATAGCTGCAATATCAATTTTGGAGCAACTCCAAAATGAAAACCCCAGAAATAGCAAGTACCCAGTAAAGTATTTACCGCAACTAATATTATCAACAGATCCCATAGACACTTGAAAAAAAAATAAAAAACAAATAAGAAGACAACCCGGAATGGGATTCTAACTCCATGAGAGATAAAGAGTGGGAGAGAGATGGAGACCAAGTCAAACCGCTGCACAGCCACCAATCATGCACACATGCTCTGTTAAATTAGTTCAACATTTCGTTTTACAAAAACCAATTTCTTCAAATGCAAAAGATCCAAAACAAATCTACAAGTCTTTAAAAAATATCAATCTATAAGTATCAATTTGCGTCTCAAACCTTTTTATGATTGTCAATTTGTCCCAAAATCGCCTTTTAGCAAAAATTGATCAACAAAAAATTTTCAGAACAATCATATGATCATTTAACAGATTCAAATGCTAAATCAAACGGATAAATTATTTTAAAAAATGGTGAAAATTCAAAACACGTATCATTCTATAGATCTAAGCGCATAAAACCAATCTAAAATTTTTTTCCAATTTTCCAATGGACAAAAGAAACAGAATAAACATTTACATGTAAAAGAAGAAGAGAAAAAAAAAACATGAAAACAGATCGGATAAAGATATCTCTTTTGACAGATCTAGGCCTATCATGAAGTAAAAAAAAAAAACAGATCTTTACGAATAGAAATCAGATCTAAGCCATAAAAATCAGATAAATATAAAAGCAAATTGAAAAGGCAAATCAAATATATCAACACGTGAAATTGAATTCAATAGAAGAAATAAAATATCGTTGATTTTTCCGAAGGACAGAGTTTTCGCAGGAAAGATTCTTTTCCCTTTTTTTTTTTTTTGGTCCTAAACGAAAGAGAAAGACTGAACGAGAAAGAGAGGTTAAAGAAAGAGAGGATCCAAAGAAAATCTGATCTAAGCCTCACAGCCTGACACAATTTATGATGTTCCAGAATGCTCCCACAATTCCAGAGAAATAGACTAAACTGCCCTTGTGCAGATCCAATATCAAAGTCACATTTAAAATCCACCAAATCCCTTTTAGGTATTTCACTTATGTTTACTTTAAAAAAATAATATTATAATATAATTTAACCATCAAAAACATTTACTCTTCAAACTAATATAATTTAACTATAACTTTATATATATATATATATATATATATATATATATATTGGCAAGATTCTTAGATTATATTAGAATAGCGGATTCTTAATACTAAGAGGCAATGGAAATCAAACTAATATGAATATAAGCAATTTTAAATTTAGATAAACTTATTATTATATAATTAAAGGTTACATCTTTTTAAAAATAAATTTATGCTGGAGATAAATCTTATATTAACGTTATTTCTTACATTTACTTTACCACATTCTAAAATATTATTGTGGAACTTTATTTCTTCCTCATTAAATATTTATATATTAATTCAATCGCTATCTGTAATTCAATACAATTTTTGAGGAATGGACAAAGATTTAGAGGAATAAAGTTTCCCTATTTTTATTTTATTATTTTGTAAATTGTCACAGAAATCTATTATTTCCTTTAACAAAAAATTTATATCATTTCATATTTGTCTATTCATTTATCATGATTGGCTGAGTATGACAAATGAAAGATTATATTGTAAAAAAAAAAGAAGAAAAAGATGTATGGTCTCAAATTCCGACAGAGCTATTATGTTCAATAACTTCAAATGCCTCTGAAAATGATGGTGGCGCCAACATTAACGTCCAAAAAGTTTGTAAATCATGGAAATTAATAGGCAATATCACTAGATCACCATATCCTCCGATTGATAAGCTAACCTCAGGGTATCCGTGTTTTTTATTATTAAATGGAGAAACGGGTCAATTTATTCATCTGAATCACACTCATTTTAGTATCAAGTTTCCAGAACTAGAAGATGCTCTTGTTCGATTATCTAAATATGGTTGACTGCTTTTTGTCTCGTGATATTCACAACTTCTTTTTCTTCAATCCATTTACGAGAGACAAAATTGAGCTTCCATACTATGAGTTTGGCTTTCAACACGTGTGTTTCTCTGCTCCTCCAACTTCTTCGGATTACTATGTTATTGGACAAACCACTGGACATTTTATGTCCTCAAACGTGGTAAAACACAATGGAGAAATTTCAGAAGTCTTAACAAAGAATAACATCCTTATTCCCATCCCATACTTCTTAGGAATCATTGCTATATATTTCGACAATAAGGCAACATATCGGTCTTTGATCTCAAAAACAACACTGTTAAGATCATTGAAGAGCCATTTCCTTCACATTATTGAAGTTATTTGGTAGAATGTGCAGACAAATTGTTAGTCGTGATAGTGCCACATGAAGAGCAACATATTTTATATTCAAGTTATGAATCCATCTAAATATCTAAGAGTATGGCAACCCAAAAATTACCTAAGAAATCAAATGTTTTTTGGTAGTCGGAAATCATCCTTTATTAAGCAAGCTCTGGTGAAATTAGTCAGCAATGATTTAAGTGTAAATAATACCAGTAGTATTCCTACTTCCTAATTTAATTTTTTTAACACTTGCATGCCAATAAGTCAAGATATTTACCTGACACATTCTAACATATTTGAAAGGTGAAATTAAGCACCAAAACTTTTGCAAGGACAATAATACGAGGAAAAAAAGTTTATTTTAACAATGAGAACTGAATATACCCAAGAATATTGTAGTTGTCAGTGAAAAAGTAAAGCGGAGCATCAGTTGCAAAGATTAGGTTCTTCAGAAATGGCACTGCGCCAAGGGCCATGGCTACGATCTGCAATCAAAATATTTGCTTAATAAATGCATGAACCACAAAAAATATGCTTAATATGACTTCTACTCAAACTCATATCTGGGTGTTCTCAGACTATTTAACCTACCAGTAGAACATAAGGTCTTTACTTTTTGTATCCCTAGAGATAGATAGGATAAGGAATTTTTCAAATTTCAGACGACTAATTATTTAATTTTTAATGAAAATTAAAAATTTCTTACTCTATATATTACAATGAAAAGGAAAAAAATTATTATTTGCAATTTCATAAATAGAATTGACTATGAAAAATCAACATAAAAATAAATTTTAAATCTATTTATAAATACAAAAAGAAAACAACTAAATTTAATTATAAGTAAATACAATAAGATCAAACTCTATTATGTCTACTCAATTCATTTACTGGGTCGGACTCAAGAATTCATGTGATGGGTACCATTTGAATTTGATTCACTTTTACGGATCCCAAATAAGAAAAGAAAGAATTATATATATATATATATATATATATATATATATTGACAAGATTCTTAGATTATATTAGAATAGACAAATCTAAATTATAATAGTTAATGGAAATCAAACTAATATAAATATAAGCAATGCAAAACAACTAGCTTGCATTTTATTGCCGAGACATTCTTTTAATTTAACTTTGCTGAAAGCTTGGGAATTTTAGTTTGAAGGTTAGTTGATTGTTGACTTTGCTCAATATCGTTAGTTAGTTTTCGTCTTATGACTATAAGCAATTCTAATCTTAGATAAGTTACGTTTCTTTATATTATTATATAATTATAGGCTGCATCTTTTTTAAAATAAATTTATATTGAGAAAAAATTTATACTAATGTTATTTTCTGCTTTTACTTTGCCACATTCTAAAATATTATTGAGGGACTTTATTTCTTCATCATTAAATATTTATATATTAGTTCAATACCTATGTGCAATTCAATACAATTTTTGTGGAATGCACAAAGGTTTAGGAAAATCTAATTGTGAACTTGTCCAACTCAACTTTGGGTGTTTTTAGGCTATTGAACCTACTAGTCGAACTAAAGGCTTTTACCTTTTGTATCCCTAGAAATGGATGGAATAAGGAAATTTTTAAACTTCAAGGTGGCTACTTATTTAATTTTTAATGAAAATTAAGAATTTCTTGCTCTATATATTACAATGAAAAGGGAAAAAAAAGAAAATTGTATTATTTGCAATTTCATAAATAAAAATTAATTATAAAAATCAACATAAAAATAAATTTTAAATCCATTTATAAGTGAAAAAAATACCTAAATTTAAGTATAAGCAAATATTATAAGATTAAACTCTATTATGTCTGCCTAATTCATTTAATGGGTCGGATTCAAGAATTTATAGCGGTAAAAAAACTATTAACAATGGTGGGTACCATCTCTTTTACTTTTAAGGATCCTAAATAAGAAAAAGAAAGATTATATATATATATTCTCTGATTACATTAGAATAGTTGAATCCTATTTCCAATATGTTATGGAAAACAAACTAATATAAATATAAGCAATGCTAAACAACTAGCTTCCATTTTATTACCAAGGCGTTCTTTTAAGATTTGCTGAAAGCTTGGGGATTTTAGTTTGGAAGTTAGTTGATTGTCGACTTTGCTCAATATCGTTAATTTGTTTTCGTCTTATGATTATAAGCAATTTTAATCTTAGATAAGTTACATTTTCTTTGTATTATTATATAATTACATGGTGTATCTTTTTAAAAATGAATTTATACTGGAGAAAATTTTTATACTTATGTTATTTCCTACTTTTACTTTGTCACTTTCGAAAATATTATTGTCGGACTTTATTTTTTTCTCATGAAATATTTATATATTAATTCAATCGTTATCTGCTATTCAATACAATTTTTATAGAATGCACAATGGTTTAGGAGAATAAAGTTTCCTAATTTTTATTTTATTACTTTGTAAATTGTCACATAAATCTATTATTTTTTAAAATTTGTCATTTCATCTGTCTATTTATTTATCAAGATTGGCTGAGTATGTCAAAGGAAATATTAGAGCGTAAAGAAAAATAAAAGAAGAAGATGTATGGTCTCAAATCCCGACAGAAATATTATGCTCAATAGCTTCAAATGCCTTTGAAAATGATGTTGGAGTCACCATTAACGTCAGAAGTGTTTGCAAATCCTAGAAATTAATGGACAATATAATTAGATCATCATATCCTCTGATTGATAAACTATCATCAGAGTATCCATGTTTTTTTTATCATTAAATGGAGATATGGACCAATTTATTCATCTAAATCACACTCCTCTTAGTATCAAGTTTCCTGAACTAAAAGGAGCTCTTATTTAATTCCCTAAATATGGTTGGCTGCTTTTGTCTCGTGTTATTCACAACTTCTTTTTCTTCAATCCATTTACGAGAGACAAGATTGAGCTTCCATACTATGACTTTGGCTTTCAACACGTGTGTTTCTCTGCTCCTCCAATTTCTTCGGATTGCTATTTTATTGGACACAACCACTGTTCATTTTATGTCCTCAAACGTGGTGAAATGCAATGGAGAAATTACGGAAGTCTTAACAATCCCTATTCCGATCCCATACTTCTTAAGAATCATTGCTATATATTTGGACAAAAAGACAACATATCGGTCATTCATCCCAAAAACAACATTGTTAAGATCTTTGGGGAGCCATTTCTCCCACATTATCGAAGTTATTTAGGAGAATATGCAAATGAATTGTTAGCCGTGATAGTCCCACATGAAAAGCAATTCAAGCTATGAATCCATCTAAACATCTAAGAGTATGACAACCCAAAAATTACCTAAGAAATCAAATGTTTTTTTTTACTCGGAAGTCATCGTTTATTAAACAAACTCCGGTGAAAGCAACCGGCAATAAGATCTATTTTCCATTAATTAAAGAAGATAATGACATAATATTCTACTCTCTAGCTCATAATAAGTATCACTCATTTTTATGCGATTACTCAAGTGGGAGTCCTTCGGATGACGACGTATGGGAATTACCATTTAATCGCACTTGGATCGAAACCATAACATTTGCACCTCCTTCTGCTAAACAAATTGATTGGGCTATGTAATACCATTTCACTATTGTCATTTTGATATTTAAACCTCATGTACTTGTCATCCATGTTTTGAACTACGTAGCCATGAGCCCATGATACTACAGAATAATCATGTATTTTCAATGTAATAAGGATTGAGGTTTTATTTACACTGTATATTTTAAAGATTGCTTGTTGTGCAAGGTGCTATACTTGCAGTTCATATTATTTCACAATATAGAAATAACCAAAAATTTGAAAACGAGGATAGAGTCGTTGAAAAACATACATCAGACTTACCATTAACAAATACTGCAAGTAGCTCCATTAGATATGATAGCGGAGTCACATCCTCTTGATTTTCTTCACTAACACTACTAGTTGGAAAGCCAACTGCAGGTAGTGGAACCCATTGATGTGAATCAAAAACTAACTGGAATATAAATTTCAGGTTACAATTTACCATTCGACAAAGACAGGGATTGAATCAGAAACAAAATCTAAACATTATTGATCGCCATATACCTGAAAATTCTTAACTGCTGTACTCATAACCTTTGAGAACTAATTGGGAACAGCCTTGCAACATATTCAAGCTAAACTTTTACGAAGTGAAATTTTGAAAAAAGAAAAGGGGAACCACACCAAAGATGTATTTTACTCTTCCAAAAGTAATGGAAGCAAGCCCCCAAAAATCCAGGCCAACCCAACAAAGTCTCATCGCACAGTGCTGTCAATAAAACAGAAAAAAAGCAATGAAACCATCAAATTCTAACTGCAGCAAAATATAAAGTATTCTCAAAGTGAATGCAGGTTTGCTTCATGGTCAGAATGTCTTCCATGCTCCAACAATATAATTATGGACAGTGGTTGGGATAAGAATGGTAACAATATCCTCACAAGATTGGAATATAATGCAGCTAAATCCCATAACTGCGCTTAAGCTTAAGGGAAAAGCCTAAAAAAAAAAAATTATCCACGGCATACCAGCATTTAGGCTGAAAACCTTGGCATGAAAAGAGTTTACTGCCTAGTGAAATTTAGTAGTCAACTTCCAAGGTGTAATATAATTTGCCATGGTAGAAACAGACAAAATATGAAAAGGACATAGAATGTGTGCTGCTAGAAAGGGGGGGATTTATGCAGGACCCAATCATATCAAAAAGTAAAAATAAGTTGACATCTTAATTCGCATTAGATTCCACAAAAACAACGCCACTTCACTGAGCAGGAAGCATTCAGATGCTAAGAAAAAATAAATTGGAATGCATGATGGAATCAAGAAAAAGGTTCCACCAAACTCTTCATAGAGCAAAAGGGCAAATTTATGTATCCACTATCCAGCCAAGCCTCCAAAGTGGGGCTGACAAAAAGGAATAATAATCAAATCCTCCAAATATATTTAAATTTAGTTCTGTCACAATGTTTACATATGTGATATCTCTGGAGCAACAGGAACAAATATGCAAATTCCCAGATTGATTTGTATACTTAAAGCATTGCCTAAATTTCAGAGCCAAAGTTCTTTGGATACTCCAGCCAGGAAATGCATGAAAGTGCTTTAACAATCAAGTCTATGTCACATGCTCTTTAAGACCACAATAGAGAGCTTCAAAGTTTTAGTCATTGATTAAAACTGTAATAAATTACCTGAACATATTTCATAAAGCGCATACTTGTCCACAAGCTGAGGAATTTCAAGCAAATCAAGCAATGTACTATGGTTTGCTGCCAATGTTTGGTTCCACTTCCATTATTCCAATATTTGTTCTGCAGATTCAATGAACTCCGTGCAACCAGACGTCAAGTTTGGGATCTCACTTATCTAGCAGAGGGGGGAAGGTTATCTATCAGCACATAGTGATCTTGCTGTTTACCTAAAAGCCCATAAAGAAATATTGCTCCAGTGTACACGTTTTCGGTTTGAATAAATAAATAAAAGGATCATTCCACTATTTCAGACGCTAGTGCGAAGCTTCTCGATATGATTGAACTCCTATATCTAAAGCTCTCTAGAAAGATGCCCCGCAGAGTGCAGCAAAAGGAAAAGGAACGCGGAAAAAAAAATTGCAAGGCAATATATCCGGTTATGTTCCCTCAAGCTAATGATCCGTCGCAATCATTTCATCAAACACTTTCAGTTCCTGTTTTCTTGGCAGGAATGGCAGCGGCGATTGCTATATCGGCGGCTATATGCGGTGTTAGATTAAAAAGAAAATCAGAATCTTCATCAAATAAACAACAACCGAACCTATCTCCACCATAATCGTCGCCATCAATGGCATTGACACCATTATTATTCGAAACACCGAATGACGTTGCAGCTAAACATGCAGAAGCAGCAATAAAGATCGTAGAATCATCTCCGAATTCAATAGAAAACGAAACCCAAGTTCCATTGCCATCAACAAAGCAATTAAAACAGACATTTCCTAATAGAGACGTGTTGAGAAAGTCAGCATCCACCAAAAATTTTGCTAAGAATCTAAGCATGAAAATGCAGTTATGCATGTCCTTGGCGATAAAAGACCGTCTAGCTAAAAAGATACCGGAAAAATTGAAACCTAAAGACTCAGTTTGTAGGAAGACTATCATATTAGGGGATAAATGTAGGAAGACTATCATATTAGGGGATAAATGTAGAGTATCATAATAGGATAAATGCAGATAAGCATGTTCTTGGAAATTTTTTTGGTGAATGTAATAATTATTTACAATTCGGTATGTAGGATGTGGTGGTTAATTATTTATCAAAGAAAAAAAAAAGTCATACATATTGACTTTTTTTTTGAAATAACATATCAACTCTTATATATGCAGTGAAGGGAAAAGAAATAGTTAATAAACATGTTATTATCTTTCATATTGAAAATACCATATTGAACTTGAGGAAAAAGTGAAATATGTCGAGAGGTTATACCTAGGGAATTGAGATTAATATAATTCTTGTTGTAGTTATTCCTAATAATAATAATAATAATATTAATAATGTTTTGAATTTTAATTTGTAAAAGGAAATTTTCTCAATTTTAAGTTTCATAATAATTTTTTTTGGGACGGATTACTATTTAGACACTATAATTATTTCAATAGTTATGACAACTTTAATTTGGGATATTTTCTTTATTCATATTCTGACCACATAAAATAAAAGCAAAATAAATAGCTATTGAAAATTAGTAACATTCCAGAAAAAACAACAAAATGACAAAAATTATTGGAAAACAAACGAAAACCAATATATCAAAAAAATCTTTTAAAAACAAATCTTATATCAACTGAAAGATGAATCTTCTATGCTCTGATGGTTGAGTTTATTGGTCTCCAGTATAATCCAATTAAGTTGAGAATCACGACCTGTAGTTGGACAAGGCACAGTGGTAGTAATTCTTCCATTTTTTAAATTGTAAACTCGAAGACGTCTATTATTTGGCGATATAATGTAGATGGAATTTGGCTTTACTCCTGATTCTATTGCATTAGAAGCCATGCCTACTTGTCTTGAGATAAAGATGGTGTATTGTCCAATTTCATTGACTTCCATCCAATCCTTGTTGAGAAAATCAAATTTAAAGACCTTGATCCTATTCACTTCAGCGTTCCATCCAAAAAATTGTTTATGTACCAACAAAAGTTCACCGCTACAATCAATCAGATAGTCATAATAATAATATAGACATTCATGTCTCACTATATCCAATCCTTTCGTTGTTAATGGTGTCAACTGAAGATGGGATCCCACAAAAGAAATTTCACCTAGAAGCTTGTTAGAAGTATATAGACAGTACAACTTTCCTTGGAACTCTGCAAAACTAAGAACGTCAAAGTTCAACTCTTGTTTGATAAATTTGTTATCACCAAGTCGACAGAAGAAGATAATGCGTCTATCTTCTGTAGCAATAAATAAAACATGACAGTTAGAATCACCCGGTGGAGAAGATAGAAAACATACATCACTCTCACCATCTAATGATGGAAGTTGAATCTTTTCAAGAGTGATAGGATTAAAAAGATAGTAATCTTTCCAAGTATAATCTTGTAATATCAACCATCCATAAGAGGAAAGCCATGTCCTTTTGTTTCGCATCTCAGGAATAATATTTTTATAATACTTTTTGTTAGATATACTGTAAAATAGTATACGTTGTTGGTAGTTCATTGAATCATGAATAAGAAGCCAAGGATATGATTGAGGGCTTAGTTGATTCTTCTCTCCCAAATCTTCTTCCAAATCACTGTTTGTCAATTAACACAAACAAAATTTATAAATCTATAATAGAAAGCAATCACAATAAAAAAATATTAAACACTTTTATGATTTATCATTATTTATTCCGCATTAAATGAAATTTTGCATTATTATTTTTATTATGTGACAAACATTTCTCAATAAATAAATATAAAAAGAGAAAATTTACGAGTGAGAAAAACATGAGAACTCACCAATGATGGGTAGTGTGCTCTCCAGCCATCTCTTTTGCTTTAAGAATCCCAAATAAGAAAAGAGTGAATTGTATTTTCTAGGCAAGATTCTCAAGTTATATAAAATAGTCGAATCCTAATTCTAATAAGTTTTGGAAAGCAAATTCTAATAGATTTTGGAAAGCAAATTCTAATAGGTTTTGGAAAGCAAACTGATATAAATATAAGCAATCCTAAACTTATAAACTAAAGATATCATTAGGAGAACAAGAAGGTGATTTCTTAAATTTATAACTCATCTACCCATTCTAAGTATCAAATTTAAATTTAAATTATTTATAAGGGAATATACATCAAAAATCAAAAAATAACACATCCATTATTTGAGTTGTACATTAAGAGGTAACACTTAAGAGTGGTTAGCAACTTGATTTTCTTTATAATACTTAAAAAGCCCGATTGATTATTTATTTTCAAATGGCATCAATTATCAAATTTGCAGTTTTCTCTTTGAATATACAACAAATCTAGGAATTCGCAGATTTAATATCAACATCAATCATGTTTGATCATTAAACAAATCTATTTATTCTAGACATATCATTAACACTTCTGGGGACATTCCAAACCATTGATGTCAATCAGCCGCCACAAGTCACTAAGGTATAGCGATAACCCAATTTTGAAAACGCGGACAGAGTGGTTGAAAAACATACATCAGACTTATCATTAACAAACACTGCAAGTGGCGGATGTTCCATTAGACATGATGGCGGAGTCACACCTCTTGATTTTCTTCACTAACAACACTAGTTGGAAAGCCAACTGCAGGCAGTGGAACCCATTGATGTGAATCCAAAACTGACTGGAATATAAATTTCAGGTTACAATTTACCAATCGACAAAGACAGGGACTGAATCAGAAACAAAATCTAAACATCATTACTCGCCATATACCTGAAAATTCTCAACTGCCGTACTCGTATTCTTTGAGAAAGAACAGCCATGCAACATATCCAAGCTCAACTTTTACGAAGTGAAATTTTGAAAAAAAAAAAAAGAAAAAAAAAGAAAGAGAAACAATGTCCCATCGCACAGTGCTGTCAATAAAACAGAAAAAAGCAATGAAACCATCAAATTCTAACTGGAGCAAAATATAAAGTATTCTCAAAGTAAATGAAGGTTTGCTTCATGATCAGAACGTCTTCCATTCTCCAACAATATAATTACGGTCACTGGTTGGGATAAGAATAGTAACAGTATCCCCAGAAACTTGAAATATAATGCAGCAAAATCTTGGCAGAACATCTTAAACATCAATGCAGTAACATTGCCTCATTGAAAAATTGAAAAAAGTGTTATTGGCAGAAAAATTTGGAACCACAAGCTTCGATTTAATTTTTCATAAACAAAAAGGAAAAAAAAAAGGATATCATCTGAGCAACCAAATGATGTGATTGAAAAATAATGGCATTCTTCAAGAAATCCTGTATTCATAGGGCATGTGAACTTCTATCAAATGCTTTAAGAAAAGCAATGGATCTTAAATGTGAAACCTATTTCTAAAACGTGAGGTTCTCACCATGCATTGATCCAGAACATTGGACAGAGATCCATCCTCAATTATCTTTGGGAGCATGACTTTAAGAGTTTTAAGGAGAGCAGTAACCTGATGCATAGACCAACTAAAAAGAAGATCACCGTCATAATTTTCTTCACTTCCTGTTCCCGAAGTGTCATCAGCAAATATTGCTCAATATTGGTTAACAACGTCAAAAAGAGGCAATCTGTGGCAGTTTATCATAGCTTTCAAGTATTCGTACGCATTTCTTTGGACCAGATCCTCCAGAATACCAGTAAGCCATGCCCATCGACACTTCAGAAACTGAAATACATGTTAATCCTGTCAATCAAATGCACACTGGATATCTACCAAAAACAAAGCATAAAAGCAACTAAAATATACTTATTGCAAGTATAAAACAAGTAAGATTTCTTCTATATAAAATTTTTAGCATCCCAAACACACAGTACAATTACGCACAAAACACATTTCATAATCACTAAATACTCCTATTCTTTTAATGGTCATCAATCACAAGGAAAATCAACTTAAATAAGTTTCACTTTCAATTATCAAGCTAGAAGAAGTTGACCGCCTAACATTCCATTAATAATTGCAGCATTAACTTTTAATTACATTGAAAGACTGATGATAATAATTCAATAAGTATTAGATTCATAATCACTAAATACTCCTATTCGAAACAAATATCCAATAATTCAGAGGAATTCAGGCAACTGCAGTATAGTCACAAACACAGACAGGCAGGTACACAACAATTAATCAAATTGCATTTAACTGTACGAGCTAAAAATAGTCATCATGATACCTGGATAATGGATTGAAGCTTCTGGAGAAGTTGAGATGAAAGAGAATGAGTGGTCTGCCCAGCTTCTGCAGCCAATGTGAGAATGAATGGTAATCATCGAGAAGGAAAAAGTTCTAAATAATCTGAGTGGCAATATTTCCTTCCTGATGATATTATCACTAGGAAGGAAATATTGCGTGCATTACTAACAGAAGGTGCATATTTGAGAGCTTCAATACAAATGCTTCAAGTCAAGCGCTTCATCATAATTTCCATTTCTTACACATCTGCAAAAGTATAACAAATAATGTAGCTTTCAAGTATTAATTATATGACAAACTTCTGCTAGCACTAACTGTTCTCTTAATGGTCATCAATCATAAGGCGAATCATCTTAAATAAGTTTCAGTTTCAATTACCAAACTAGATGAGGTTGACTACGTGGATTCTTTCCACCAATTAGCCATATTTAGGGCCTAACATTCCATTAATAATTCCTGCATTAACTTTTATTTACTTTGAAAGGCTGAAGACAATAATTCTTCCATGAAGAATCAATTTGTTATACAGTTTTTTAAGCACAAGGGAAAAGCCTCCAAAGGAAAATTATCCACCGCATAACAGCATAGAGACTGAAAACCTCGGCATGAGAAGAGTTTCCTGCCTTGTGGAAATCAGTAGTAAACTTCCAAGGTGACATATAATTTGCCATGGTAGATGAGAGACAGAATATGATAAGGAGATACAATGTGTGCTGCTAGAAAGAGGTAGGAGGATTTATGCATGACACCCAATTATATCAAATTGAAAAAATAAGTTAAAGTAGTTAACATCTTAATTCAAATTAGATTCTGCAAAAACAAATGCCACTTAACTGAGCAAGAAGCAATCAAATGCTACGAAAAATTATATTGAGATGCATGATGGAATCAAGAAAAAAGTTCCACCAAACTCTTCATAGAGCAAAGGGGCAAATTTACGTATTCAGCCAAGCTTCCAAAGTGGGTTGAGAAAAAGGAATAATAATCAAATCCTCCAAATATATTTAAATTTAGTAAACCCCATGCTAAAATTCAGTCACATTGTTTACAGGAACAAATTTGAAAATTACCAGAGTGATTTATATGCTTAAACCATTGCCTAAATTTCAGAGTAACAGTTCTATGGATACTCGAGTCAAGAAATGCATGAAAGTGTATTAACAATCAAGTCTGTGTCACATGCTCACAAAACCACAATTGAGAGCTTCAAAGTCTCTGTCATTGATAAAACTATAATAAATAAGTAAATAGAAAAAATCTCTCTCTCTCTCTCTCTATATATATATATAAAGGGAAAAAACATAATAAATCCATTTAAAAGAAAGTAATGGAGTAACATAAAAGAATATATATATATATATATAATATTGCAAGGAATTTCCAACAATTAGTAAGTAAATTGAAAAATATTTAAACATTAAATCTCTCCTGTGAGAAACAGAGAGATACAAAAAAAAAATAATAATTAACTGGAAAAAAATCATACCATGAAGAATATACAAATTGAAACACACCTCATGCCTTCTAGATTGCATCTTTCTTAATTACCAGCACAAAGATGGCTAATTCTGTCAATACTGCAATATATCTCTCTTTCTCTTTCTCTAGGAATATGTACACAGACCCTTAAAATTTGATCAGAAACATTTTATCAAAGCATAATATAGCTGCAATATCAATTTTGGAGCAACTCCGAAATGAAAACCCCAGAAATAGCAAGTACCCAGTAAAGTATTTACCGCAACTAATATTATCAACAGATCCCATAGACACTTGAAAAAAAAAATAAAAAACTAATAAGAAGACAACCGGGAATGGGATTCTAACTCCATGAGAGATAAAGAGTGGGAGAGAGATGGAGACCAAGTCAAACCGCTGCACAGCCACTAATCATGCACACATGCTCTGTTAAATTAGTTCAACATTTCGTTTTACAAGAACCAATTTCTTCAAATGCAAAAGATCCAAAACAAATCTACAACGCCTTTTAAAAAATATAAATGTATAAGTATCAATTTACGTCTCAAGCCTTTTTATGATTGTCAATTTGTCATTTCATATCTGTTTATTCATTTATCAGGATTGGTGAGTATGGCAAAGGAAAGATTAGAGTGTAAAGAAGAAAAAGATGAAGATGTATGGTCTCAAATCCCAACAGAACTATTATGCTCAATAGTTTCAAATGCCTTTAAAAATGATGTTGGCGCCATCATTAACGTCCAAAGTGTTTGCAAATCCTGGAAATTAATGGGCAATATCATTAGATCACCATCTCCTCCGATTGATAAGCTACCATCAGAGTATCCATGTTTTCTATCACTAAATGGAGATACGGGCCAATTTATTCATCCGAATCACACTCTTTTTAGTATCAAGTTTTCAGAACTAGAAGGTGCTCTTATTCGATTCTCTAAATATGGTTGGCTGCTTTTGTCTCATGATATTCACAACTTCTTTTTCTTCAATCCATTTACGAGAGACAAGATTGAACTTCCATACTATGAGTTTGGATTTGAACAAGTGTGTTTCTCTGCTCCTCCAACTTCTTCGGATTGCTATGTTATTGCATTCGACCACTTGACATTTTATGTCCTCAAACGTGGTGAAACGCAATGGAGAATTTCCGGAAGTCTTAACAAAATACAACATCCTTATTCCCATCCCATACTTCTTAAGAATCATTGCTATATATTTGGACAAGAAGGCAACATATTGGTCCTTGATCTCAAAAACAACACTGTTAAGATCTTTGGGCAGCCATTTCCTCCACATTATCGAAGTTATTTGGTAGAATGTGCAGGCGAATTGCTAGCCGTGATAGTGCCATATGAAGAGCAACATATTTATATTCAAACTATGAATCCATCTAAACATCTAAGAGTATGGCGACCCAAAAATTACCTAAGAAATCAAATGTTATTTGTCAGTCGGAAATTATCCTTTATTAAGCAAGCTCCAGTGAAAGCAGCCAGCAATAAAATCTATTTTCCATTAATTAAAGAAGATAATGGCATAATATTCTACTCTCTAGCTACTAATAAGTATCATTCCTTTTTATGCAATTACTCAAGTGGGAGTCCTTCGGATGACGACGTATGGGAATTACCATCTAATGGCACTTGGATCGAAACCATGGCATTTGCACCTCCTTCTGCTAAACAAATTGATTGGGCTATGTAATACCGTTTCAGTATTGTCATCTTGATATTTAAACCTCATGTACTTGTCATCACGTTTTGAACTCCATAGATATGAGCCCATGATACTACAGAATAATCATGTATTTTCAATGTAATTAATAAGGATTGAGTTTTTATTTACACTGTATATTTTATAGATTGCTTGTTGTGCAAGGTGCCATACTGAATTTCACAAAATCAACACCATGACAATATCATTTGGAAGGAAATATTATGCGCATCACTCACTTGGAGTGCATAGTTGTGAGCTTCAATGCATATGCTTCCGAGTCAAGAGCTTCATCAAAATTTCCATTTCTTACACATCAGCAAAAGTATAATAAATAATGTAGCTTTCAAGTATTAATTCTATGACATAAACTTCTGAACTTAGAAAGCCGACACTAACTATTCTTTTAATGGTCATAAATCACAAGGCAAATCAACTTAAACAAGTTTCAGTTTCAATTATCAAGCTAGAATAAGCTGACTGCCTAACATTCCATTAATAATTGCAGCATTAACTTTTAATTAAATTGAAAGACTGAGGATAATAATTCTTCCATGAAGAATCAACTTGTTATAACTGCTCTAAAGCGTAAGGGAAAAGCCTCCAAAGAAAAATTATCCACGGCATACCAGCATTTAGGCTGAAAACCTTGCCATGAAAAGAGTTTCCTGCCTTGTGAAATTCAGTAGTAAACTTCCAAGGTGTAATATAATTTGCCCATGGTAGAAAGAGACAGAATATGATAAGGAGATAGAATGTGTGCTGCTAGAAAGAGGGGGATTTATGCAGGACCCAATCATATCAAAAAGTAAAAATAAGTTGACATCTCAATTCACATTAAAATAAGTTGACATCTCAATTCACATTAGATTCCTCAAAAACAAAAGCCACTTCATTGAGCAGGAAGCATTCAGATGCTAAGAAAAATTAAATTGGAATGCATGATGGAATCAAGAAAAAAGTTCCAGCAAACTCTTTATAGAGCATAGGGGCAAATTTATGTATCCACTATCCAGCCAAGCTTCCAAAGTGGGTTGAGAAAAAGGAATAAAAATCAAATCCTCCAAATAATTTTTAAATTTAGTTAACCCCATGCTAAAAGTCAGTCACAATGTTTACATATGTGATATCTCTGGAGCAACAGGAACAAATTTGTAAATTCCCAGATTGATTTATATACTTAAAGCATTGCCTAAATTTGAGAGCAAAAGTTCTTTGGATACTCCAGCCAAGAAATGCATGAAAGTGCTTTAACAATCAAGTCTATGTCACATGCTCTTTAAGACCAGAATTGAGAGCTTCAAAGTTTTAGTCATTGATTAAAACTGTAATAAATTACCTTTAACATATTTCATAAAGCACATACGTGTCCTCAAGCTGAGGAATTTCAAGCAAATCAAGCAATGCACTATGGTTTTCTGCCAATGTTTGGTTCAACTTCCATTATTCTAATATTTGTTCTGCAGATTCAATGAACTCCGTGCAACCAGAGGTCAAGTTTGGGATCTCACTTATCTAGCAAAAGGGGGAAGGTTATATATCAGCACATAGTGATCTTGCTGTATTCCTAAAATCCCATAAAGAAAGATTAGAAGGGTCAAGCAAACCAGCTCCAGTGCACACGTTTTCGGTTTGAATAAATAAATAAAAGGACGATTCCACTATTTCAGACGCTAGTGGGAAGCTTCTCGATATAATTGAACTCCTATATCTAAAGCTCTCTAGAAAGATGCACCTCAGAGTGCAGCAAAAGGAAAAGGAATGCGGAAAAAAATTGCAAGACAATAAATCCGATTATGTTCCCTCAGGTAATTTAAACCATGATAAGACGAGTGAATAATAAAAATGATAATAATTATAATAATCAGAACCAGAACCAGAGATTGAAGATGCATATCAATAGAAGACACTTCCTCTCTAATTAATTTATTTATTGAATATAATAATAATAATAATTTTTTAAAAATGTAGCAAATAAGATGCGTTTTCTTTTGTCAAGTATCATATAAATAACACGTAATATAACTTATACACCACCTGTTAATTATAATATTTTTTTATTATTATTTGAAGGGCAAATTGAAACCTCTATACCACCTATTGGAAAGCAAAAATCAAATAGATTTTACGTCAATTTTTATATCAATTCTTGCTTTTGTGTAGTGCGATTTGTTCAAATAATTATTTACTTGATAACATGGGCAGAGAATAAGTGATAAGAGTGACTTAATTTTGTATAGAGTTAGTAAAATTTTGATATTTCCTTTCCAATCAATATTATTCGTCGATGTTACTAGTAAAAAGCTTGTAGTCTTAAACATTTTAATAAATAAAGTCATATGTTTGGAGGTAATTTTTTTTTTAAGTAACTTTAAATTGCAATCAGGAAACTAATTTCATTTTATATCAAAAATGATTTTGGCTTTAATTAGTGATGGGAAAAAAATTCCCTCAAGCTAATGATCCGTCGCAGTCATTTCATCAAACACTTTCATTTCCTGGCAGGAATGGCAGTGGCAATTGCTATATCGGCGACTCTATGCGGTGTTAGATTAAAAACAAAATCAAAATCTTCATCAAATAAACAACAATTGAACCTATCTCCACCATAATCATCACCATCAATGGCATTGACACCATTATTATTCGAAATACCAAGCTAAACATGCAGAAGCAGCAACAAAGATCGTAGAATCATCTCCGAATTCAATAGAAAACGAAACCCAAGTTCCATTGCCCTCAACAAAGCAATTAAAACAGACATTTCCTAACAGAGACGTGTTGAGAAAGTCAACATCCACCAAAAATCTTGCTAAGAATCTAAGCATGAAAATGCAGATAAGCATGTCCTTGGCGATAAAAGACCGTCTAGATAAAAAGATATCCGGAAAAATGAAACCTAAAGACTCAGTTTGGAGGAAGACTATCATGTTAGGGGAAAAATGTAGAGTATCAGAAGAAGATGAAGGGACCTTTTCGGATCCAAAGGGAAACAAAATCTTAGCATATTATCATAAAACCCCCAGTGTTTTACCGCTTTCAAGGTAATATTTTCACTCTCTCTGATCATCAATTTTCTATTCAATAAATAAATATATAAATTTGATTTAGATAAAAAGTTAAAATAACTAATGTGCAATGTATTGTTAGATTGAATGATCAAATTTCTTTGAAATTTTTTTGGTGAATGTAACAATTATTTACAATTTAGTATGTAGGATGCGGTGGTTAATTATTTACCAAAGAAAAAAAGAAAGTTATGCATATTGACTTTTTTTTTGAAATAACATATCAACTCTTATATATACAATGAAGGGAAAGGAAATAATTAATAGAGTATAAACATGTTACACTTTGTATGATCATCTTTCATATTGAAAATACCATATTGAACTCAAGGAAAAAGTAAAACATATGGAGAGGTTATAATTAGGGAATTGAGATTAATTTCATTCATGTTGTAGTTATTCCGAATAATAATAATAATAATAATAATAATAATAATAATAATAATAATAATAATAATAATAATAATAATAATAATAATAATAATAATGTTTTGAATTTTAATTTGTAAAAGGAAATTTTCTCAATTTTAAATTTTATAATAGTTTTTTTTTGGGTAGGATTGTTATTCAGACACTATAATTATTTCAAAAGATATGACAACTTTAATTTGTAATATTTTCTTTATTCACATTTGGATCACATAAAACAAAGCAAAAGAATTTGCTATTGGAAATCGGTAACATTCCAGAAGAAGCAACAAAATGCCAAAAATTATTGGAAAACAAATGAAAACCAATATATGATAAAAACATCTTTTAAAAACAAATATTATATCGATATGCTATGATGGTTAAGTTTATTAGTCTCCAGTATAATCCAATTAAGTTGAGAATTGTGAACTGCATTTAGATAAAGCACGGTGGTAGAAATTCTTCCATTTTTTTTAATTGTAAACTTGAATACATCTATTATTTGGCGATATAATGTAGATGGAATTTGGCTTTACTCCTAATTCTATTGCATTAGAAGCCACACCTACTTGTCTAGAGATAAAGATGGTGTATTGTCCAATATCGTTGACTTCCACCCAATCCTTGTTGAGAAAATCAAATTTAAAGATCTTGATTCTATTCACTTCAGCATTCCATCCAAATAATTGTTTATGTACCAACAAAAGTTAAATGCAATCAATTAGATAGTCATAATAATAATATAGATATTCATGTCTTACTATATACAATCCTTTCGTTGTTAATGGTGTCAACTGAAGATGAGATCCCTCAAAAGAAATTTCACCAAGAAGCTCGTCAGAAGTATATAGACAGTACAACTTTTCTTGAAATTCTGCAAAACTAAGAACGTCATAAGTCAAATCTTGTTTGATAAATTTGGTATCACTAAGTTGATTCTTCTCTCCCAAATCTTCTTTCAAATCACTGTTGGTCAATGAACACAAACAAAATTTATAAATCTATAATAGAAAGCAATCACAATAAAAAAAATATTAAATATTTTCATGATTTATCATTATTATACCGTAGTAAATGAAATTTTGTATTATTATTATTATTAAGTAACAAATTTAAATGGTAAAATCTTCCTTTAAAGAGGCTTGAAATTGACGCTTGTGCCCAATTTAATTGTATATGACTTGAAATCACATAAATCACTTCAAAACTATTCCAACAAAAAAAAAGAAAAAGAAAAAAACATATTTCCAGCCAAACAATGACATTCAAAGGAAAAAAAAAAATCTTAATGACCATTTTTGCAGGGTTGCAATTTTTCGACTAAAAAAATTACACCAAAAAAAATTTTAATTAAATAGGCAAATCTTTCTCAATAAATAAATAAATAAATATAAAAAGATAAAATTTACGACTGACAAAAACATGAGAACTCACCAGTGATGGATAGTGTGCTCTCCTGCCAGAGTCCAATAAAAGAAAAGAGTGAATTGTATTTTCTACAGAAAATAATATAAAATAGTCGAATCCTAATTCTAATAGGTTTTGGAAAGCAAACTGATATAAATATAAGCAATCCTAAACTTATAAACTAAAGATATCATTAGGAGAACTAGAAGGTGATTTCTTAAATTTATAACTCATCTACCCATTCTAAGTATCAAATTTAAATTTAAGTTATTTATAAGGGAATATACATCAAAAATCAAAAAATAACACATCCATTATTTGAGCTGTACATTAAGAGGTAACATGAGTCGTTAGCAACCTGATTTTCTTTATAATTCTTAAAAAGCCTGGCTGATTATTTATTTTCTAATGACATCAATTATCAAATTTACAGTTTTCTCTTTGAATATACAACAAATCTAGGAATCCGCAGATTTAGTGTCAACATCAATCATGTTTGATCATTAAACAAATCTATTTATTCTACGACATATCATTAACACTTCTGGGGACATTCCAAAGCATTGATGTCGGATCTGATCAATACCATTTCACTATTGTCATTTTGATATTTAAACCTCATGCACTTGTCATCCATGTTTTGAACTCCATAGATCTGAGCTCATGATACTACAGAATAATCATATATTTTCAATGTAATAAGGATTGAGGTTTTATTTACACTGTATATTTTATAGATTGCTATTTCACAATATAGCAATAACCAAAAATTTGAAAGCGAGGATAGAGTCGTTGAAAAACATACATCAGACTTACCATTAACAAATACTGCAACTGGCTCCATTAGATATGATAGCGGATTCACATCCTCTTGATTTTCTTCACTAACACTACTAATTGGAAAGCCAACTGCAGGTAGTGGAACCCATTGGTGTGAATCAAAAACTAACTGGAATATAAATTTCAGGTTACAATTTACCATTCGACAAAGACAGGGACTGAATCAGAAACAAAATCTAAAAATTATTGATCGCCATGTACCTGAAAATTCTCAACTGCTGTACTCATAACCTTTGAGAACTAATTGGGAACAGCCCTGCAACATATCCAAGCTAAACTTTTATGAAGTGAAATTTTGAAAAAAGAAAAGGGGAAACACACCAAAGATGTATTTTACTCTTCCAAAAGTGATGGAAGCAAGCCCCCACAAATCCAGGCCAACCCAACAAAGTCTCATCGCACAGTGCTGTCAATAAAACCGAAAAAAGCAATGAAACCATCAAATTCTAACTGCAGCAAAATATAAAGTATTCTCAAAGTGAATGCAGGTTTGCTTCATGGTCAGAAGGTCTTCCATGCTCCAACAATATAATTATGGTCACTGGTTGGGATAAGAATAGTAACAGTATCCCCAGAAGATTGAAATATAATGCTGCAAAATCTTGGCAGAACATCTTAAACATCAATGCAGTAACATTGCCTCATCTGAAAAATTGAAAAAAGTGCTATTGGCAGAAAAATTTGGAACTACAAGCTTCGATTTAATTTTTCATAAACAAGAAGGAAAAAAAGGGATATCATCTGAGCAACCAAATGATGTGATTGAAAAATAATGGCATTCTTCAAGAAATCCTGTATTCATAGGGCATGTGAACTTCTATCAAATGCTTTAAGAAAAGCAATAGATCATAAATGCAAAACCTATTTCTAAAACGTGAGGTTCTTGCCATGCATTGGTCCAGAACTTTGGACAGAGATCCATCTTCAGTTATCTTTGGGAGCATGACTTTAAGAGTTTTAAGGTGAGCAGTAACCTGATGCATAGGCCAACTAAAAAGAAGACCACCATCGTAATTTTCTTCACTTCCTGTTTCTGAATTCCTATCTGAATCTCCATCCGCCGCATTTGAATCAGAGTACGGAGGTGCGGCAGGTGGTATCGTATAGAAGAGAACTCTGACTTTTAGGAGTGCTTCGGAATCATCAGCAAATATTGCTCAATATTGGTTAACAACATCAAAAAGATGCATTTTGCGGCAGTTTATCAAAGCTTTCAAGCATTCATACGCATTTCTTTGGCTCAGATCCTCCTGAACACCAGTAAGCCAAGCCTATTGACACTTCAGAATCTGAAATCCATGTTAATCCTGTCAATCAAATGCACACTGGATATCTACCAAAAATAAAGCATAAAAGCGACTAAAATATCCTCATAGCAAGTGTAAAACAAACAAGGTTCCTTCTATATAAAATTTTTAGCATCCCAAAACATAGTACAATTACGCACAAAACGCATTTCATAATCACAAATATCCAATAATCCGGAGGCATTCAGGCAACTGCAGTATAGGCACAAACACAGACATGCATGTACGCAAGAAATAATCAAATTACATTGAACTGTATAAGCTAAAAATAGTCATCAGAATACCTGGATATTGGATCAATGTTTCAGGAGAAGTTGAGATAAAAGAGATTGGGTGGTCTGCCTAACTTCTAAAGCCAATGTTTGAACGAATGGTAATCTTTGAGAAGGAAAAAGGTCTGAGCAATCTGAATTTCACAAAATCAACACCATGACAATATCATTTGGAAGGAAATACTGTGCGCATCACTCACTTGGAGTGCATAGTTGTGAGCTTCAATACAAATACTTCCAAGTCAAGAGCTTCATCACAATTTCCATTTCTTAGACATCAGCGCAAGTATAATAAATAATGTAGCCTTCAAGTATTAATTCTATGACATAAACTTCTGAGCTTAGAAAGCCGACGCTAACTATTCTTTGAATGGTCATCAATCACAAGGCAAATCAACTTAAACAAGTTTCAGTTTCAATTAACAAGCTAGAAGAAGTTGACTGCCTAACATTCCATTAATAATTGCAGCATTAACTTTTAATTACATTGAAAGACTGATGATAATAATTCTTCCATGAAGAATCAATTTGTTATAACTGCTCTTAAGCTTAAGGGAAAAGCCTCAAAAAAAAAAAATATAATTATCCACGGCATACCACCATTTAGGCTGAAAACCTTGGCATGAAGAGAGTTTCCTGCCTAGTGAAATTCAGTAGTCAACTTCCAAGGTGTAATATAATTTGCCCATGGTAGAAAGAGACAGAATATGATAAGGACATAGAATGTGTGCTGCTAGAAAGGGGGGGATTTATGCAGGACCCAATCATATCAAAAAGTAAAAATAAGTTGACATCTTAATTCGGATTAGATTCCACAAAAACAAAAGCCACTTCACTGAGCAGGAAGCATTCAGATGCTAAGAAAAAATAAATTGGAATGCATGATGGAATCAACAAAAGAGTTCCACCAAACTCTACATAGAGCAAAGGGGCAAATTTATGTATCCACTATCCAGCCAAGCTTCCAAAGTGGGGCTGACAAAAAGGAATAATAATCAAATCCTCCAAATATATTTAAATTTAGTTCAGTCACAATGTTTGCATATGTGATATCTCTGGAGCAACAGGAACAAATTTGTAAATTCCGAGATTGATTTGTATACTTAAAGCATTGCCTAAATTTCAGAGCAAAAGTTCTTTGGATACTCCAGCCAGGAAATGCATGAAAGTGCTTTAACAATCAAGTCTATGTCACATGCTCTTTAAGACCACAATAGAGAGCTTCAAAGTTTTAGTCATTGATTAAAACTGTAATAAATTACCTGAACATATTTCATAAAGCGCATACTTGTCCACAAGCTGAGGAATTTCAAGCAAATCAAGCAATGTACTATGGTTTGCTGCCAATGTTTGGTTCCACTTCCATTATTCCAATATTTGTTCTGCAGATTCAATGAACTCCGTGCAACCAGACGTCAAGTTTGGGATCTCACTTATCTAGCAGAGGGGGGAAGGTTATCTATCAGTACATAGTGATCTTGCTGTTTACCTAAAAGTCCATAAAGAAAGATTAGAAGGGTCAAGCAAACCAGCTCCAGTGTACACGTTTCGGTTTGAATAAATAAATAAAAGGATGATTCCACTATTTCAGACGCTAGTGCGAAGCTTCTCGATATGATTGAACTCCTATATCTAAAGCTCTCTAGAAAGATGCCCCGCAGAGTGCAGCAAAAGGAAAAGGAACGCGGAAAAAAAATTGCAAGGCAATATATCCGGTTATGTTCCCTCAAGCTAATGATCCGTCGCAATCATTTCATCAAACACTTTCAGTTCCTGTTTTTTTGGCAGGAATGGCAGCGGCGATTGCTATATCGGCGGCTATATGCGGTGTTAGATTAAAAAGAAAATCAGAATCTTCATCAAATAAACAACAACCGAACCTATCTCCACCATAATCATCGCCATCACTGGCATTGACACCATTATTATTCGAAACACCGAATGACGTTGCAGCTAAACATGCAGAAGCAGCAACAAAGATAGTAGAATCATCCCCGAATTCAATAGAAAACGAAACCCAAGTTCCATTGCCATCAGCAAAGCAATTAAAACAGACATTTCCAAATAGAGACGTGTTGAGAAAGTCAGCATCCACCAAAAATCTTGCTAAGAATCTAAGCATGTCCTTGGCGATAAAAGACCGTCTAGATAAAAAGATATCGGAAAAATTGAAACCTAAAGACTCAGTTTAGAGGAAGACTATCATATTAGGGAAAAAATGTAGAGTATCAGAAGAAGACGAAGGGACGTTTTCTGATCCAAAGGGAAACAGAATCTCAGCATATCATCCTAAAACCCCCCAGTGCTTTACTACTGTCAAGGCAATATTCTCTCATCATCATTTTTCTATTCAATAAATAAATATATAAATTTGATTTAGATAAAAAGTTCCAATAAAGAATGTGCAATGTATTGTTAGATTGAACGAGCAAATTTTTTTGAAAATTTTTTGGTGAATGTAACAATTATTTATAATTCGGTATGTAGGTTGTGGTGGTTAATTATTTAGCAAAGAAAAAAAGAAAGTCATACATATTGAATTTTTTTTTGAAATAACATATCAACTCTTATATATACAATGAAGGGAAAAGAAATAGTTAATAGAGTATAAACATGTTATCATCTTTCATATTGAAAATGCCGTATTGAACTTGAGGAAAAAGTGAAATATGTGGAGAGGTTATACTTGGGGAATTAAGAGTAATTTCATTCGTGTTGTAGTTATTCCTAACAATAATAATAATAATAATAATAATAATAATAATAATAATAATAATAATAATAATGTTTTGAATTTTAATTTGTAAAAGGAAAATTTCTCAATTTTTTTTGGACGGATTACTATTTAGACACTATAATTATTTCAATAGTTATGACAACTTTAATTTGGGATATTTTCTTTATTCATATTCTGACCACATAAAATAAAAACAAAATAAATAGCTATTGAAAATCAGTAACATTCCAGAAGAAACAACAAAATGACAAAATTTGTTGGGAAACAAACGAAAACCAATATATGAAAAAAAATCTTTTAAAAAAAAAATCTTATATCAACTGAAAGATGAATCTTCTATGCTCTGATGGTTGAGTTTATTGGTCTCCAGTATAATCCAATTAAGTTGAGAATCACGACCTGCAGTTGGACAAGGCACAGTGGTAGAAATTCTTCCATTTTTTAAATTGTAAACTCGAATACATCTATTATTTGGCGATATAATGTAGATGGAATTTGGCTTTACTCCTGATTCTATTGCATTAGAAGCCATGCCTACTTGTCTTGAGATAAAGATGGTGTATTGTCCAATTTCATTGACTTCCATCCAATCCTTGTTGAGAAAATCAAATTTAAAGACCTTGATCCTATTCACTTCAGCGTTCCATCCAAAAAATTGTTTATGTACCAATAAAAGTTCACCGCTACAATCAATCAGATAGTCATAATAATAATATAGACATTCATGTCTCACTATATCCAATCCTTTCGTTGTTAATGGTGTCAACTGAAGATGAGATCCCTCAAAAGAAATTTCACCTAAAAGCTTGTTAGAAGTATATAGACAGTACAACTTTCCTTGGAACTCTGCAAAACTAAGAACGTCAGAATCCAACTCTTGTTTGATAAATTTGGTATCACCAAGTCGACAGAATAAGATAATGCGTCTATCTTCTGTAGCAATAAATAAAACATGACAGTTAGAATCACCCGGTGGAGAAGATAGAAAACATACATCACTCTCACCATCTAATGATGGAAGTTGAATCTTTTCAAGAGTGATAGGATTAAAAAGATAGTAATCTTTCCAAGTATAATCTTGTAATATCAACCATCCATAAGAGGAAAGCCATGTCCTTTTGTTTCGCATCTCAGGAATAATATTTTTATAATACTTTTTGTTAGATATACTGTAAAATAGTATACGTTGTTGGTAGTTCATTGAATCATGAATAAGAAGCCAAGGATATGATTGAGGGCTTAGTTGATTATTCTCTCCCAAATCTTCTTCCAAATCACTGTTTGTCAATGAACACAAACAAAATTTATAAATCTATAATAGAAAGCAATCACAATAAAAAAAATATTAAATACTTTCATGATTTATCATTATTTATTCCGTAGTAAATGAAATTTTGCATTATTATTTTTATTATCTGACAAATTTAAATGTTACAATCTTCCTTCAAAGAGGCTTCAAATTGACGCTTGTGCCCAATGAAATAGTCTAATTGTATATGACTTCAAATCACATAAATCACTTCAAAACTATTCAAAAAAAAAAAATAGAAAAAAGCATCTATCCAGCCAAACAATGATATTCAAAGAAAAAAAATCTTTAATGGCTATTTTTGCAGAGTTGCAATTTTTCGACTAAAAAAATTTCTTTGTTAAATTTATTCCTTTTGGTTTCTTTCCTAATAAGAGTAAACCTTAACATAAGTTTTATTATTATTTTCTAATTTGTTAAAAAATTAAACGAAAAAAATAAATTAAATAGGCAAACATTTCTCGATAAATAAATATAAAAAGAGAAAATTTACGAGTGAGAAAAACATGAGAACTCACCAGTAATGGGTAGTGTGCTCTCCGGCCATCTCTTTTGCTTTAAGAATCCCAAATAAGAAAAGAGTGAATTGTATTTTCTACGCATGATTCTCAAGTTATATAAAATAGTCGAATCCTAATTCTAATAAGTTTTGGAAAGCAAATTCTAATAGGTTTTGGAAAGCAAACTGATATAAGCAATCCTAAACTTATAAACTAAAGATATCATTAGGAGAAAAAAAGGTGATTTCTTAAATTTATAACTCATCTACCCATTCTAAGTATCAAATTTAAATTTAAGTTATTTATAAGGGAATATACATCAAAAATCAAAAAATAACACATCCATTATTTGAGCTGTACATTAAGAGGTAACGCTTAAGAGTCGTTAGCAACTTGATTTTCTTTATAATACTTAAAAAGCCTGGCTGATTATTTATTTTCTAATGGCATCAATTATCAAATTTGCAGTTTTCTCTTTGAATATACAACAAATCTAGGAATCCACAGATTTAGTGTCAACATCAATCATGTTTGATCATTAAACAAATCTATTTATTCTACGACATATCATTAACACTTCTGGGGACATTCCAAACCATTGATGTCAATCAGCCGCCACAAGTCACTAAGGCACGGCGATAACCAAAATTTGAAAACGCGGACAGAGTGGTTGAAAAACATACATCAGACTTATCATTAACAAACACTGCAAGTGGCGGATGTTCCATTAGACATGATGACGGAGTCACATCCTCTTGATTTTCTTCACTAACAACACTAGTTGGAAAGCCAACTGCAGGCAGTGGAACCCATTGATGTGAATCCAAAACTAACTGGAATATAAATTTCAGGTTACAATTTACCAATCGACAAAGACAGGGACTGAATCAGAAACAAAATCTAAACATCATTACTCGCCATATACCTGAAAATTCTCAACTGCCGTACTCGTATTCTTTGAGAAAGAACAGCCCTGCAACATATCCAAGCTCAACTTTTACGAAGTGAAATTTTGAAAAAAAAGAAAAAAAAAAAAAAGAGAAACAAAGTCCCATCGCACAGTGCTGTCAATAAAACAGAAAAAAGCAATGAATCCATCAAATTCTAACTGCAGCAAAATATAAAGTATTATCAAAGTAAATGCAGGTTTGCTTCATGGTCAGAACGTCTTCCGTGCTCCAACAATATAATTACGGTCACTGGTTGGGATAAGAATAGTAACAGTATCCCCAGAAGATTGAAATATAATGCAGCAAAATCTTGGCAGAACATCTTAAACATCAATGCAGTAACATTGCCTCATCTGAAAAATTGAAAAAAGTGCTATTGGCAGAAAAATTTGGAACCGCATGCTTCGATTTAATTTTTCATAAAAAAGAAGGAAAAAAAAAGGGATATCATCTGAGCAACCAAATGATGTGATTGAAAAATAATGGCATTCTTCAAGAAATCCTGTATTCATAGGGCATGTGAACTTCTATCAAATGCTTTAAGAAAAGCAATGGATCTTAAATGTGAAACCTATTTCTAAAACTTGAGGTTCTCACCATGCATTGATCCAGAACATTGGACAGAGATCCATCCTCAATTATCTTTGGGAGCATGACTTTAAGAGTTTTAAGGAGAGCAGTAACCTGATGCATAGACCAACTAAAAAGAAGACCACCGTCATAATTTTCTTCACTTCCTGTTCCCGAAGTGTCATCAGCAAAAATTGCTCAATATTGGTTAACAACGTCAAAAAGAGGCAAACTGTGGCAGTTTATCATAGCTTTCAAGTATTCGTACGCATTTCTTTGGCCCAGATCCTCCAGAATACCAGTAAGCCATGCCCATCGACACTTCAGAAACTGAAATACATGTTAATCCTGTCAATAGTTATCTACCAAAAACAAAGCATAAAAGCAACTAAAATATACTTAATGCAAGTATAAAACAAGTAAGATTTCTTCTATATAAAATTTTTAGCATCCCAAACACACAGTACAATTACGCACAAAACACATTTCATAATCACTGAATACTCCTATTCGACGCAGATATCCAATAATCTGGATGCATTCAGGCAACTGCAGTACTGGCACAAACACAGACGTACACAAGAATTAATAAAATTGCATTTAACTGTACAAGCTAAAAATAGTCATCAGAATACCTGTATATTGGATCTATGTTTCACAAGAAGTAGAGATAAAAGAGACAGGGTGGTCGGCCTAACTTTTGCAGCCAATGTTCGAATGACTGGTAATCTTTGAGAAGGAAAAATGCCATGCCAATCTCAATTTCACAAAATCAACACCAAGACAATATCATTTGGAAGGAAATATTATGTGCATAACTCACTTGGTGTGCATAGTTGTGAGCTTCAATACAAAAGCTTCCAAGTCAAGAGCTTCACCACAATTTCCATGTCTTACACATCTGCAAAAGCATAACAAATAATGTAGCTTTCAACTTTCAAGTATTAATTCTATGACATAAACTTCTGAACTTAGAAAGCTGACGCTAACTATTCTTTTAATGGTCATCAATCACAAGGAAAATCAACTTAAATAAGTTTCACTTTCAATTATCAAGCTAGAAGAAGTTGACCGCCTAACATTCCATTAATAATTGCAGCATTAACTTTTAATTACATTGAAAGACTGATGGTAATAATTCAATAAGTAACTCCTATTCGAAACAAATATCCAATAATTCAGAGGAATTTAGGCAACTGCAGTATAGTCACAAACACAGACAGGCAGGTACACAACAATTAATCAAATTGCATTTAACTGTATGAGCTAAAAAGAGTCATCATGATACCTGGATAACGGATTGAAATTTCTGGAGAAGTTGAGATAAAAGAGATTGAGTGGTCTGCCCAGCTTCTGCAGCCAATGTGAGAATGAATGGTAATCATCGAGAAGGAAAGTTCTAAATAATCTGAGTGGCAATATTTCCTTCCTGATGATATTATCATTAGGAAGGAAATATTGCGTGCATTACTAACAGAAGGTGCATATTTGAGAGCTTCAATACAAATGCTTCAAGTCAAGCGCTTCATCATAATTTCCATTTCTTACACATCTGCAAAAGTATAACAAATAATGTAGCTTTCAAGTATTAATTCTATGACAAACTTTTGCTAGCACTAACTGTTCTCTTAATGGTCATCAATCATAAGGCGAATCAACTTAAATAAGTTTCAGTTTCAATTACCAAACTAGATGAGGTTGACTACATGGATTCTTTCCACCAATTAGCCATATTTAGGGCCTAACATTCCATTAATAATTCCTGCATTAATTTTTATTTACTTTGAAAGGCTGAAGACAATAATTCTTCCATGAAGAATCAATTTGTTATACAGTCTTTTAAGCACAAGGGAAAAGCCTCCAAAGGAAAATTATCCACCGCATAACAGCATAGAGACTGAAAACCTCGGCATGAGAAGAGTTTCCTGCCTTGTGGAAATCAGTAGTAAACTTCCAAGGTGACATATAATTTGCCATGGTAGATAAGAGACAGAATATGATAAGGAGATACAATGTGTGCTGCTAGGAGGAGGTAGGAGGATTTATGCATGACACCCAATTATATCAAATTGAAAAAATAAGTTAAAGTAGTTAACATCTTAATTCAAATTAGATTCTGCAAAAACAAATGCCACTTAACTGAGCAAGAAGCAATCAAATGCTACGAAAAATTAAATTGAGATGCATGATGGAATCAAGAAAAAAGTTCCACCAAACTCTTCGTAGAGCAAAGGGGCAAATTTATGTATTCAGCCAAGCTTCCAAAGTGGGTTGAGAAAAAGGAATAATAATCAAATCCTCCAAATATATTTAAATTTAGTAAACCCCATGCTAAAATTCAGTCACATTGTTTACAGGAACAAATTTGAAAATTACCAGAGTGATTTATATGCTTAAACCATTGCCTAAATTTCAGAGTAATATTTCTATGGATACTCGAGTCAAGAAATGCACGAAAGTGTATAACAATCAAGTCTGTGTCACATGCTCACAAAACCACAATTGAGAGCTTCAAAGTCTCTGTCATTGATAAAACTATAATAAATAAGTAAATAGAAAAAATCTCTCTCTCTCTATATATATAAAGGGAAAAAACATAATAAATCCATTGAATAGAAAGTAATGGAGTAACATAAAAGAATATATATATAATATTGCAAGGAATTTCCAACAATTAGTAAGTAAATTGAAAAATATCACAGAGATACAAAAAAAAAAATAATTAACTGAAAAAAAATCATACCATGAAGAATATACAAATTGAAACACACCTCATGCCTTCTAGATTGCATCTTTCTTAATTACCAGCACAAAGATGGCTAATTCTGTCAATACTGCAATATATCTCTCTTTCTCTTTCTCTAGGAATATGTACACAGACCCTTAAAATTTGATCAGAAACATTTTATCAAAGCAAAATATAGCTGCAATATCAATTTTGGAGCAACTCCGAAATGAAAACCCCAGAAATAGCAAGTACCCAGTAAAGTATTACCGCAACTAATATTATCAACAGATCCCATAGACACTTGAAAAAAAAAATAAAAAACAAATAAGAAGACAACCCGGAATGGGATTCTAACTCCATGAGAGATAAAGAGTGGGAGAGAGATGGAGACCAAGTCAAACCGCTGCACAGCCACCAATCATGCACACATACTGTGTTAAATTAGTTCAACATTTCGTTTTACAATTTCCATTTCTTACACATCAGCAAAAGTATAATAAATAATGTAGCTTTCAAGTATTAATTCTATGACATAAACTTCTGAACTTAGAAAGCCGACACTAACTTTTCTTTTAATGGTCATAAATCACAAGGCAAATCAACTTAAACAAGTTTCAGTTTCAATTATCAAGCTAGAATAAGCTGACTGTTGAAATATGACAATCCCACATCGGAAAGAGATGATTTTTCCACCATAGCATTAGGCTATAAAAGGACTTCATCCTCTCTTAACAATTCATCCTAAAAACACCAATCCATCTACTTCTAAGATTGGTTGTTTTTCCTCTCTCTCTTGTAATATTTCACTTTGTAATATTTCTTTGAAATAGTGAAATATTATTTTAGTAGTGTCCGAGGACGTAGGCATAATTGGCCGAACCTCGTTAAATTCTGGTGTTCCTTTTATTTCTATTTAATAGCTATTGTCGGGTCTTTTACTTTGTGATATATTGTGCTTTAAATTATCTTAGAAAAATTCTGTCACCAAGACTCAAGAGTCTAAGGAAGTTGGTTTTTAAGGGAGACCATTTGTGACTCCACCAACTACCTGAGAATTTTTCTTTGTCTTAATTTTTGGCACAATTATTCATTTTGGTGGAAACTAACCCGATTTCCACAACAATTGGTATCAGAGCCAAGGTTACTGAGTTATATGCTCTGTGGTTGCGGCGTAAGCTGATCTTCCACATCAGAAAGGTTTCCTTGGATTCTTGGGTATTCCGCATTTGAAAGTTATTAAATAGTCTTAAAAAGGAAATGGCAAGAGACGGACAAAAATCCACAATGGACACAACAGCTTCTACTTCATCAATTTTGGCGAGAACTGCTGTGGCAAATACGAGAATTGCAGTGGAGATTTTTGATGGTACAGGCCATTTCGGCATGTGGCAAGGTGAAGTTCTAGACGCCTTATTTCAGCAAGGCTTAGACATTGCCATTGAGGGAGAAAAGCCAGAAGGTGCAGATGAGAAGGAATGGAAGACAATCAATCGTTTGGCATGTGGTACAATTCGATCGTGCCTGTCCAGAGAGCAGAAGTATGCCTTTTGTAAAGAAACTTCTGCAAGTAAATTGTGGAAGGCACTGGAGGAAAAATTCTTGAAAAAGAGCAGTCAAAATAAGCTTCATATGAAGAAAAGACTGTTCAGATTCACATATGTTCCTGGTACCACGATGAATGATCACATCACCAATTTCAATCAACTTGTAGCAGATCTGATGAACTTGGATGTGACATTTGAAGATGAAGATTTGGCCCTAATGCTGTTGGGATCCCTTCCTGAGGAGTTTGAGTTTCTAGAAACTACTCTACTCCATGGGAAAGGTGAGGTGTCTCTTAGTGAAGTATGTGCTGCACTATACAGTTATGAATTGAGGAGAAAAGACAAGAAGGATAGCACCAGTGGAGCAGCTGAAGCTTTGATAGTAAGAGGCCGTTCAAAAAATAAGAACAGGGGAAAGAAAGACAGATCAAAGTCCAGAGTGGGCAAAGATGAATGTGCCTTTTGTCGAGAAAAAGGGCACTGGAAGAAAGATTGTCCTAAGTTGAGAAGCAAATCTGGCAAAGGCAAGGCTGTTGCAGATTCAAATGTAGCTGAATGTGATGATTCAGATTTTTCATTAGCATTGATGCCATCAATAAGCAGTTCGACTGCTTGGATCCTGGATTCAGGCTGTAGCCACCATATGTGTCCCAATCGGGAATGGTTTTTCGATTTTAAAGAAATTGAAGGTGGAGTTGTCTATACAGCAAATGACAGCCCTTGCAAAACAACTGGAATTGGTTCAATCCAATTGAGGAATCGTGATGGATCAATCAGAACTCTGACAGACGTAAGATATGTGCCCAGTCTGACGAAAAACCTCATTTCTATGGGAATCCTTGGGAGAAAGGGTTTCACTATAATCATTAAAAATGAAGTAATGAAGGTTATATCTGGAGCAATTGTGGTGATGAAAGGAGTTCAAAGGAGCAACAACTTGTATTACTATGAAGGCAATACAGTTGTTGGAACAACAGCAGCAGTTTCTAGTGATGACCATGAGCTAGAAATAACCAAATTGTGGCATATGCGCTTGGGGCATGCAGGCGAAAAATCCTTGAAACTTCTGGCGAATCAAGGATTATTGCAAGGAGTGCGAACCTGCAAATTAGACTTCTGTGAGCATTGCATCAAAGGGAAGCAGACGAGAGTGAAGTTTGGCACTGCAATCCATGATACCAAGGGTATTCTGGATTATGTTCACTCAGATGTATGGGGTCCTTCCAAAACTGCTTCAATGGGAGGTAAACACTACTATGTTACCTTTGTTGATGATTGTTCAAGAAGAGTATGGGTGTATACAATGAAGACAAAGGATGAAGTGTTGGAAGTTTTTCTCATCTGGAAGAAGATGGTAGAAACTCAGACGGGCAGAAAGATCAAATGTCTTCGAACAGACAATGGCGGAGAGTACACAAGTGATCCCTTCATGAAAGTTTGCAGAAATGAAGGAATTGTTCGACATTTCACTGTCAGAAATACACCACAACAGAATGGGGTGGCTGAACGCATGAACCGAACTCTACTGGAGAAAGTTCGGTGTATGTTGTCTAATGCTGGATTAGGCAGACAGTTTTGGGCTGAGGCTGTAACATACGCATGTCATCTCATTAATCGTTTGCCATCAACTGCTATCAATGGCAAAACACCTTTGGAGGTGTGGTATGGAAAACCTGCTACAGATTATAATTCCTTACATGTGTTTGGTTCCACTGCATACTATCATGTTAAGGAATCAAAGTTAGATCCAAGGGCAAAGAAAGCTATCTTTATGGGGATATCCTCTGGTATCAAAGGATATCGACTATGGTGCCCAGAGACGAAGAAAATAATCTTTAGTAGAGATGTTACCTTTGATGAGTCTACCATGTTAAAGGTAACAAAGGAACAGACGGATGGTTCTCCACAGCAGGTGGAGGAAACTCCCAAACAGGTGGAGTTTGATAGAAGAAGAATTGTTGATCCAACAATTGTAGAGTCTGATAAAATTACTCCTACGGAAGAAGAGGAGATAATGGTAAAAAATGGATCAGATGAGGAAGCAGAGGTTTCAGCACAAGAACCTCCTCAGCAACTTGAGCCAATTGCACTACGAAAGCCGAAAAGGAAGATTAAGAAACCTGCTCGACTTGAAGATATGACTAATTATACATCTTCAGTAGATGATGAGATTCCTTCCACTTATTGTAAAGCTATTCAAAGCTCAGAAGAAGAAAAGTGGAGAAAGGCTATGGAAGAAGAGATGCAGTCCCTTGAAAAGAATCAGACATGGAAGCTAGCAAGTCTGCCAAAGGGAAAGAAAGCGATTGGCTGTAAATGGGTTTATGCAAAGAAAGACGGATTTCCTGATAAGAATGATATCCGCTACAAGGCAAGATTGGTAGCTAAAGGTTACGCTCAGAAGGAGGGAATTGATTATAATGAAGTATTTTCTCTAGTTGTAAAACATTCCTCCATAAGAATACTGCTGGCTTTGGTAGCACAATTTGATCTGGAACTAGTTCAGCTCGATGTAAAAACTGCATTTTTACATGGAGACTTAGAAGAAGAAATCTACATGACTCAGCCAGAAGGATTTAAAGTTGCTGGAAAAGAAAATTTGGCGTGCAAGTTGAGCAAATCGTTGTATGGATTGAAGCAATCTCCAAGACAGTGGTACAAACGATTTGACAAGTTTATGATAAGGCAGAAATACACAAGAAGCAAATATGATCATTGTGTATATTTACGCAAGCTACGGGATGGTTCCTTTATCTATCTCCTCATTTATGTTGATGATATGCTGATAGCTTCAAAAGATGAAGGAGAGATTCAGAAGTTAAAAGCTCAACTAAATCAGGAATTTGAAATGAAGGATTTAGGGGAAGCTAAGAAGATTCTCGGTATGGAGATATGCAGAGACAGAAAATTGGGGAGACTTTGTTTGACTCAGAAACAATATCTGAGAAAAGTACTAAAGCGTTTTGGGATAAATGAGAATACAAAACCAGTTAGTACTCCACTTGCTCCTCATTTTAAGCTCAGTGCATCTTTATCTCCGAAAAGTGATGAAGAACGAGAATATATGTCAAAGGTTCCATATGCAAATGCTGTTGGTAGCTTGATGTATGCAATGGTGTGTACGAGGCCTGACATTTCACAAGCAGTTGGAGTTGTGAGCAGGTACATGCATGATCCTGGCAAAGGACATTGGCAAGCTGTGAAATGGATTCTACGGTATATTCAGAATACTGTAGATGTTGGTATAATGTTTGAGCGGGATGAGAAAAGTGGTCAATATATAGTTGGATATTGTGATTCCGACTATGCAGGTGATTTAGACAAACGTCGATCTACTACCGGTTATGTGTTCACACTTGCAAAGGCACCGGTTAGTTGGAAGTCCACCTTACAGTCAACAGTTGCTTTGTCTACAACAGAGGCAGAGTACATGACAGTTTCAGAAGCTGTTAAGGAGGCAATTTGGCTTCAGGGGTTGTTGAATGACTTGGGAATTGGTCAGAAGCATGTCAAAGTGCATTGTGACAGTCAAAGTGCTATTTGTTTAGCAAAGAATCAAGTTTATCATACAAGGACGAAGCATATCGATGTTCGATATCATTTTGTATGGGAAATTCTTGAAGATGGTGGGATACTTCTTCAGAAGATTTTGACTGCTGAAAATCCCGCAGATATGGCAACGAAAGTTGTGACAAGTGTCAAGTTCCAACATTGTTTGGACTTGATAAATGTTATTAGAATTTGAAATTGGGCGCTTTGAAGCGCATTTGGAGACATTACTGAAATTTGTAATATAAGAGTTTAGAGGATGTTTGTTTGGAATTGTGAGATTGTCAAGGTGGAGATTTGTTGAAATATGACAATCCCACATCGGAAAGAGATGATTTTTCCACCATAGCATTAGGCTATAAAAGGACTTCATCCTCTCTTAACAATTCATCCTAAAAACACCAATCCATCTACTTCTAAGATTGGTTGTTTTTCCTCTCTCTCTTGTAATATTTCACTTTGTAATATTTCTTTGAAATAGTGAAATATTATTTTAGTAGTGTCCGAGGACGTAGGCATAATTGGCCGAACCTCGTTAAATTCTGGTGTTCCTTTTATTTCTATTTAATAGCTATTGTCGGGTATTTTACTTTGTGATATATTGTGCTTTAAATTATCTTAGAAAAATTCTGTCACCAAGACTCAAGAGTCTAAGGAAGTTAGTTTTTAAGGGAGACCATTTGTGACTCCACCAACTACCTGGGAATTTTTCTTTGTCTTAATTTTTGGCACAATTATTCATTTTGGTGGAAACTAACCCGATTTCCACAACACTGACTGCCTAACATTCCGTTAATAATTGCAGCATTAACTTTTAATTATATTGAAAGACTGAGGATAATAATTCTTCCATGAAGAATCAACTAGTTATAACTGCTCTAAAGCGTAAGGGAAAAGCCTCCAAAGAAAAATTATCCACGGCATACCAGCATTTAGGCTGAAAACCTTGCCATGAAAAGAGTTTCCTGCCTTGTGAAATTCAGTAGTAAACTTCCAAGGTGTAATATAATTTGCCCATGGTAGAAAGAGACAGAATATGATAAGGAGATAGAATGTGTGCTGCTAGAAAGAGGGGGATTTATGCAGGACCCAATCATATCAAAAAGTACAAATAAGTTGACATCTCAATTCACATTAAAATAAGTTGACATCTCAATTCACATTAGATTCCTCAAAAACAAAAGCCACTTCACTGAGCAGGAAGCATTCAGATGCTAAGAAAAATTAAATTGGAATGCGTGATGGAATCAAGAAAAAAGTTCCAGCAAACTCTTTATAGAGCATAGGGGCAAATTTATGTATCCACTATCCAGCCAAGCTTCCAAAGTGGGTTGAGAAAAAGGAATAAAAATCAAATCCTCCAAATAATTTTTAAATTTAGTTAACCCCATGCTAAAAGTCAGTCACAATGTTTACATATGTGATATCTCTGGAGCAACAGGAACAAATTTGTAAATTCCCAGATTGATTTATATACTTAAAGCATTGCCTAAATTTGAGAGCAAAAGTTCTTTGGATACTCCAGCCAAGATATGCATGAAAGTGCTTTAACAATCAAGTCTATGTCACATGCTCTTTAAGACCAGAATTGAGAGCTTCAAAGTTTTAGTCATTGATTAAAACTGTAATAAATTGCCTTTAACATATTTCATAAAGCACATTCGTGTCCTCAAGCTGAGGAATTTCAAGCAAATCAAGCAATGCACTATGGTTTTCTGCCAATGTTTGGTTCAACTTCCATTATTCTAATATTTGTTCTGCAGATTCAATGAACTCCGTGCAACCAGAGGTCAAGTTTGGGATCTCACTTATCTAGAAAAAGGGGGAAGGTTATATATCAGCACATAGTGATCTTGCTGTATTCCTACAATCCCATAAAGAAAGATTAGAACGGTCAAGCAAACCAGCTCCAGTGCACACGTTTTCGGTTTGAATAAATAAATAAAAGGATGATTCCACTATTTCAGACGCTAGTGGGAAGCTTCTCGATATAATTGAACTCCTATATCTAAAGCTCTCTAGAAAGATGCACCTCAGAGTGCAGCAAAAGGAAAAGGAATGCGGAAAAAAATTGCAAGACAATAAATCCGATTATGTTCCCTCAGGTAATTTAAACCATGATAAGACGAGTGAATAAGAAAAATGATAATAATTATAATAATCAGAACCAGAACCAGAGATTGAAGATGCATATCAATAGAAGACACTTCCTCTGTAATTGAAAATAGTGCGTCAGCAGCAGCAATGAACGCACGGTAATTGCCAACAGCGGCTTCCTGTATTTGCCTCTGGATCCTCTCCGCATCAACTCGCAGTAGCTCTGGTTCCTTCCAACAAGCAAAAGAACATGAAAATTGTCACAAATAGAATTATCAAAGTCCGTT
This sequence comes from Triadica sebifera, assembly GCA_023653625.1. Taxonomy (NCBI): domain Eukaryota; kingdom Viridiplantae; phylum Streptophyta; class Magnoliopsida; order Malpighiales; family Euphorbiaceae; genus Triadica; species Triadica sebifera. The sequence goes on along the minus strand of CM042910.1, from coordinate 23,098,400 downwards.
GGGCCGAATTTGGTCAGGCTTCTAGAATTGAATTAATTTATTTATTGAATATAATAATAATAATAATAATTTTTTAAAAATGTAGCAAATAAGATGCGTTTTCTTTTGTCAAGTATCATATAAATAACACGTAATATAACTTATGCACCACCTGTTAATTATAATTGTTTTTATTATTATTTGAAGGGCAAATTGAAACCTCTATACCACCTATTGGAAAGCGAAAATCAAATAGATTTTACGTCAATTTTTATATCAATTCTTGCTTTTGTGTAGTGCGATTTGTTCAAATAATTATTTACTTGATATCATGGGCAGAGAATAAGCGATAAGAGTGACTTAATTTTGTATAGAGTTGGTAAAATTTTGATGTTTCCTTTCCAGTAAAATTTTGATGTTTCCTTTCCAATCAATATTATTCGTCGATGTTACTGGAAGCAGCAACAAAGATCGTAGAATCATCTCCGAATTCAATAGAAAACGAAACCCAAGTTCCATTGCCATCAACAAAGCAATTAAAACAGACATTTCCTAATAGAGACGTGTTGAGAAAGTCAGCATCCACCAAAAATATTGCTAAGAATCTAAGCATGAAAATGCAGATAAGCATGTCCTTGGCGATAAAAGACCGTCTAGATAAAAAGATATCCGGAAAATTGAAACCTAAAGACTCAGTTTGGAGGAAGACTATCATGTTAGGGGAAAAATGTAGAGTATCAGAAGAAGATGAAGGGACCTTTTCTGATCCAAAGGGAAACAAAATCTTAGCATATTATCATAAAACCCCCAGTGTTTTACCGCTTTCAAGGTAATATTTTCACTCTCTCTGATCATCAATTTTCTATTCAATAAATAAATATATAAATTTGATTTAGATAAAAAGTTAAAATAACTAATGTGCAATGTATTGTTAGATTGAATGATCAAATTTCTTTGAAACTTTTTTGGTGAATGTAACAATTATTTACAATTTAGTATGTAGGATGCGGTGGTTAATTATTTACCAAAGAAAAAAAGAAAGTTATGCATATTGACTTTTTTTTTTGAAATAACATATCAACTCTTATATATACAATGAAGGGAAAGGAAATAATTAATAGAGTATAAACATGTTACACTTTGTATGACCATCTTTCATATTGAAAATACCATATTGAACTGAAGGAAAAAGTAAAACATGTGGAGAGGTTGTACTTAGGGAATTGAGATTAATTTCATTCATGTTGTAGTTATTCCAAATAATAATAATAATAATAATAATAATAATAATAATAATAATAATAATATTTTGAATTTTAATTTGTAAAAGGAAATTTTCTCAATTTTAAATTTAATAATAGTTTTTTTTGGGTCGGATTGTTATTCAGACACTATAACTATTTCAAAAGATATGACAACTTTAATTTGTAATATTTTCTTTATTCACAATTGGATCACATAAAACAAAGCAAAAGAATTCGCTATTGGAAATCGGTAACATTCCAGAAGAAGCAACAAAATGCCAAAAATTATTGGAAAACAAACAAAAACCAATATATGATAAAAAAATCTTTTAAAAACAAATATTATATTGATATGCTCTGATGGTTAAGTTTATTAGTCTCCAGTATAATCCAATTAAGTTGAGAATTGTGAACTGCATTTAGATAAAGCACGGTGGTAGAAATTCTTCCATTTTTTTAATTGTAAACTTGAATACATCTATTATTTGGCGATATAATGTAGATGGAATTTGGCTTTACTCCTAATTCTATTGCATTAGAAGCCACACCTACTTGTCTAGAGATAAAGATGGTGTATTGTCCAATATTGTTGACTTCCATCCAATCCTTGTTGAGAAAATCAAATTTAAAGACCTTGATTCTATTCACTTCAGTATTCCATCCAAATAATTGTTTATGTACCAACAAAAGTTAAATGCAATCAATTTGATAGTCATAATAATAATATAGACATTCATGTCTTACTATATACAATCCTTTCGTTGTTAATGGTGTCAACTGAAGATGAGATCCCTCAAAAGAAATTTCACCTAGAAGCTCGTCAGAAGTATATAGACAGTACAACTTTTCTTGAAATTATGCAAAACTAAGAACGTCATAAGTCAAATCTTGTTTGATAAATTTGGTATCACTAAGTTGATTCTTCTCTCCCAAATCTTCTTTCAAATCACTTTTGGTCAATGAACACAAACAAAATTTATAAATCTATAATAGAAAGCAATCACAATAAAAAAAATATTAAATATTTTCATGATTTATCATTATTATACCGCAGTAAATGAAATTTTGTATTATTATTATTATTAAGTAACAAATTTAAATGTTAAAATCTTCCTTTAAAGAGGTTTGAAATTAACGCTTGTGCGCAATTTAATTGTATATGACTTGAAATCACATAAATCACTTCAAAACTATTCCAACAAAAAAAAAACATATTTCCAGCCAAACAATGACATTCAAAGGAAAAAAAAAATCTTAATGACCATTTTTGCAGGGTTGCAATTTTTCGACTAAAAAAATTACACCAAAAAAAATTTTAATTAAATAGGCAAATCTTTCTCAATAAATAAATAAATAAATATAAAAAGATAAAATTTACGACTGACAAAAACATGAGAACTCACCAGTGATGGATAGTGTGCTCTCCTGCCAGAGTCCAATAAAAGAAAAGAGTGAATTGTATTTTCTACAGAAAATAATATAAAATAGTCGAATCCTAATTCTAATAGGTTTTGGAAAGCAAACTGATATAAATATAAGCAATCCTAAACTTATAAACTAAAGATATCATTAGGAGAACTAGAAGGTGATTTCTTAAATTTATAACTCATCTACCCATTCTAAGTATCAAATTTAAATTTAAGTTATTTATAAGGGAATATACATCAAAAATCAAAAAATAACACATCCATTATTTGAGCTGTACATTAAGAGGTAACATGAGTCGTTAGCAACCTGATTTTCTTTATAATTCTTAAAAAGCCTGGCTGATTATTTATTTTCTAATGGCATCAATTATCAAATTTACAGTTTTCTCTTTGAATATACAACAAATCTAGGAATCCGCAGATTTAGTGTCAACATCAATCATGTTTGATCATTAAACAAATCTATTTATTCTACGACATATCATTAACACTTCTGGGGACATTCCAAAGCATTGATGTCGGATCTGATCAATACCATTTCACTATTGTCATTTTGATATTTAAACCTCATGCACTTGTCATCCATGTTTTGAACTCCATAGATCTGAGCTCATGATACTACAGAATAATCATATATTTTCAATGTAATAAGGATTGAGGTTTTATTTACACTGTATATTTTATAGATTGCTATTTCACAATATAGCAATAACCAAAAATTTGAAAGCGAGGATAGAGTCGTTGAAAAACATACATCAGACTTACCATTAACAAATACTGCAACTGGCTCCATTAGATATGATAGCGGATTCACATCCTCTTGATTTTCTTCACTAACACTACTAGTTGGAAAGCCAACTGCAGGTAGTGGAACCCATTGGTGTGAATCAAAAACTAACTGGAATATAAATTTCAGGTTACAATTTACCATTCGACAAAGACAGGGACTGAATCAGAAACAAAATCTAAAAATTATTGATCGCCATGTACCTGAAAATTCTTAACTGTTGTACTCATAACCTTTGAGAACTAATTGGGAACAGCCCTGCAACATATCCAAGCTAAACTTTTACGAAGTGAAATTTTGAAAAAAGAAAAGGGGAAACACACCAAAGATTTATTTTACTCTTCCAAAAGTGATGGAAGCAAGCCCCCACAAATCCAGGCCAACCCAACAAAGTCTCATCGCACAGTGCTGTCAATAAAACCGAAAAAAGCAATGAAACCATCAAATTCTAACTGCAGCAAAATATAAAGTATTCTCAAAGTGAATGCAGGTTTGCTTCATGGTCTGAAGGTCTTCCATGCTCCAACAATATAATTATGGTCACTGGTTGGGATAAGAATAGTAACAGTATCCCCAGAAGATTGAAATATAATGCAGCAAAATCTTGGCAGAACATCTTAAACATCAATGCAATAACATTGCCTCATCTGAAAAATTGAAAAAAGTGCTATTGGCAGAAAAATTTGGAACCACAAGCTTCGATTTAATTTTTCATAAACAAGAAGGAAAAAAAGGGATATCATCTGAGCAACCAAATGAGGTGATTGAAAAATAATGGCATTCTTCAAGAAATCCTGTATTCATAGGGCATGTGAACTTCTATCAAATGCTTTAAGAAAAGCAATAGATCATAAATGCAAAACCTATTTCTAAAACGTGAGGTTCTTGCCATGCATTGGTCCAGAACTTTGGACAGAGATCCATCTTCAGTTATCTTTGGGAGCATGACTTTAAGAGTTTTAAGGTGAGCAGTAACCTGATGCATAGGCCAACTAAAAAGAAGACCACCATCGTAATTTTCTTCACTTCCTGTTTCTGAATTCCTATCTGAATCTCCATCCGCCGCATTTGAATCAGAGTACGGAGGTGCGGCAGGTGGTATCGTATAGAAGAGAACTCTGACTTTTAGGAGTGCTTCGGAATCATCAGCAAATATTGCTCAATATTGGTTAACAACATCAAAAAGATGCATTTTGCGGCAGTTTATCAAAGCTTTCAAGCATTCATACGCATTTCTTTGGCTCAGATCCTCCTGAACACCAGTAAGCCAAGCCTATTGACACTTCAGAAACTGAAATCCATGTTAATCCTGTCAATCAAATGCACACTGGATATCTACCAAAAATAAAGCATAAAAGCGACTAAAATATCCTCATAGCAAGTGTAAAAAAAACAAGGTTTCTTCTATATAAAATATTTAGCATCCCAAAACATAGTACAATTACGCACAAAACGCATTTCATAATCACAAATATCCAATAATCCGGAGGCATTCAGGCAACTGCAGTATAGGCACAAACACAGACATGCATGTACGCAAGAAATAATCAAATTACATTGAACTGTATAAGCTAAAAATAGTCATCAGAATACCTGGATATTGGATCAATGTTTCAGGAGAAGTTGAGATAAAAGAGATTGGGTGGTCTGCCTAACTTCTAAAGCCAATGTATGAACGAATGGTAATCTTTGAGAAGGAAAAAGGTCTGAGCAATCTGAATTTCACAAAATCAACACCATGACAATATCATTTGGAAGGAAATACTGTGCGCATCACTCACTTGGAGTGCATAGTTGTGAGCTTCAATACAAATACTTCCAAGTCAAGAGCTTCATCACAATTTCCATTTCTTAGACATCAGCGCAAGTATAATAAATAATGTAGCCTTCAAGTATTAATTCTATGACATAAACTTCTGAGCTTAGAAAGCCGACGCTAACTATTCTTTTAATGGTCATCAATCACAAGGCAAATCAACTTAAACAAGTTTCAGTTTCAATTAACAAGCTAGAAGAAGTTGACTGCCTAACATTCCATTAATAATTGCAGCATTAACTTTTAATTACATTGAAAGACTGATGATAATAATTCTTCCATGAAGAATCAATTTGTTATAACTGCTCTTAAGCTTAAGGGAAAAGCCTCAAAAAAAAATAATAATTATCCACGGCATACCACCATTTAGGCTGAAAACCTTGGCATGAAGAGAGTTTCCTGCCTAGTGAAATTCAGTAGTCGACTTCCAAGGTGTAATATAATTTGCCCATGGTAGAAAGAGACAGAATATGATAAGGACATAGAATGTGTGCTGCTAGAAAGGGGGGGATTTATGCAGGACCCAATCATATCAAAAAGTAAAAATAAGTTGACATCTTAATTCGGATTAGATTCCACAAAAACAAAAGCCACTTCACTGAGCAGGAAGCATTCAGATGCTAAGAAAAAATAAATTGGAATGCATGATGGAATCAACAAAAGAGTTCCACCAAACTCTACATAGAGCAAAGGGGCAAATTTATGTATCCACTATCCAGCCAAGCTTCCAAAGTGGGGCTGACAAAAAGGAATAATAATCAAATCCTCCAAATATATTTAAATTTACTTCAGTCACAATGTTTACATATGTGATATCTCTGGAGCAACAGGAACAAATTTGTAAATTCCGAGATTGATTTGTATACTTAAAGCATTGCCTAAATTTGAGAGGAAAAGTTCTTTGGATACTCCAGCCAGGAAATGCATGAAAGTGCTTTAACAATCAAGTCTATGTCACATGCTCTTTAAGACCACAATAGAGAGCTTCAAAGTTTTAGTCATTGATTAAAACTGTAATAAATTACCTGAACATATTTCATAAAGCGCATACTTGTCCACAAGCTGAGGAATTTCAAGCAAATCAAGCAATGTACTATGGTTTGCTGCCAATGTTTGGTTCCACTTCCATTATTCCAATATTTGTTCTGCAGATTCAATGAACTCCGTGCAACCAGACGTCAAGTTTGGGATCTCACTTATCTAGCAGAGGGGGGAAGGTTATCTATCAGTACATAGTGATCTTGCTGTTTACCTAAAAGTCCATAAAGAAAGATTAGAACGGTCAAGCAAACCAGCTCTAGTGTACACGTTTTCGGTTTGAATAAATAAATAAAAGGATGATTCCACTATTTCAGACGCTAGTGCGAAGCTTCTCGATATGATTGAACTCCTATATCTAAAGCTCTCTAGAAAGATGCCCCGCAGAGTGCAGCAAAAGGAAAAGGAACGCGGAAAAAAAATTGCAAGGCAATATATCCGGTTATGTTCCCTCAAGCTAATGATCCGTCGCAATCATTTCATCAAACACTTTCAGTTCCTGTTTTTTTGGCAGGAATGGCAGCGGCGATTGCTATATCAGCGGCTATATGCGGTGTTAGATTAAAAAGAAAATCAGAATCTTCATCAAATAAACAACAACCGAACCTATCTCCACCATAATCATCGCCATCACTGGCATTGACACCATTATTATTCGAAACACCGAATGACTGTTGAAATGTGACAATCCCACATCGGAAAGAGATGATTTTTCCTCCATAGCATTAGGCTATAAAAGGACTTCATCCCCCTCTTAACAAATCATCCCAAAAACCACCAATCTCTCTACTTCTAAGATTGGTTGTATTTTTCCTCTCTCTCTTGTAATATTTCACTTTGTAATATTTCTTTGAAATAGTGAAATATTATTTTAGTAGTGTCCGAGGACGTAGGCATAATTGGCCGAACCTCGTTAAATTCTGGTGTTCCTTTTATTTCTATTTAATAGCTATTGTCGGGTCTTTTTACTTTGTGATATATTGTGCTTTAAATTATCTTAGAAAAATTTTGTCACCAAGACTCAAGAGTCTAAGGAAGTTGGTTTTTAAGGGAGACCATTTGTGACTCCACCAACTACCTGGGAATTTTTCTTTGTCTTAATTTTTGGCACAATTATTCATTTTGGTGGAAATTAACCCGATTTCCACAACAATTGGTATCAGAGCCAAGGTTACTGAGTTATATGCTCTGTGGTTGCGGCATAAGCTGATCTTCCACATCAGAAAGGTTTCCTTGGATTCTTGGGTATTCCGCATTTGAAAGCTATTAAATAGTCTTAAAAAGGAAATGACAAGAGACGGACAAAAATCCACGATGGACACAACAACTTCTACTTCATCAATTTTGGCGAGAACTGCTGTGACAAATACGAGAATTGCAGTGGAGATTTTTGGTGGTATAAGCCATTTCGTCATGTGGCAAGGTGAAGTTCTAGACGCCTTATTTCAGCAAGGCTTAGACATTGCCATTGAGGGAGAAAAGCCAGAAGGTGCAGATGAGAAGGAATGAAAGACAATCAATCGTTTGGCATGTGGTACAATTCGATCGTGCCTGTCCAGAGAGCAGAAGTATGCCTTTTGTAAAGAAACTTCTGCAAGTAAATTGTGGAAGGCACTGGAGGAAAAGTTCTTGAAAAAGAGCAGTCAAAATAAGCTTCATATGAAGAAAAGGCTGTTCAGATTCACATATATTCCTGGTACCACGATGAATGATCACATCACCAATTTCAATCAACTTGTAGCAGATCTGATGAACTTGGATGTGACATTTGAAGATGAAGATTTGGCCCTAATGCTGTTGGGATCCCTTCCTGAGGAGTTTGAGTTTTTAGAAACTACTCTACTTCATGGGAAAGCTGAGGTGTCTCTTAGTGAAGTATGTGTTGCACTATACAGCTATGAATTGAGGAGAAAAGACAAGAAGGATAGCACCAGTGGAGCAGTAGAAGCTTTGATAGTAAGAGGCCGTTCGAAAAATAAGAACAGGGGAAAGAAAGACAGATCAAAGTCCAGAGTGGGCAAAGATGAATGTGTCTTTTATCGAGAAAAGGGGCACTGGAAGAAAGATTGTCCTAAGTTGAGAAGCAAATCTGGCAAAGGCAAGACTGTTGCAGATTCAAATGTAGCTGAATGTGATGATTCAGATTTTTCATTAGCATTGATGCCATCAATAAGCAGTTCGACTTCTTGGATTCTGGATTCAGGCTGTAGCCACCATATGTGTCCCAATCGGGAATGATTTTTCGATTTTAAAGAAATTGAAGGTGGAGTTGTCTATACAGCAAATAACAGCCCTTGCAAAACAACTGGAATTGGTTCAATCCAGTTGAGGAATCGAGATGGATCAATCAGAACTCTGACAGACGTAAGATATGTGCCCAGTCTGACAAAAAATCTTATTTCTATTGGAATCCTTGGGAGAAAGGGTTTCACTATAATCATTAAAAATGAAATAATGAAGGTTATATCTGGAGCACTTGTGGTGATGAAAGGAGTTTAAAGGAGCAACAACTTGTATTACTATGAAGGCAATACAGTTGTTGGAACAACAGCAGCAGTTTCTAGTGATGACCAGGAGCTAGAAACAACCAGATTGTGGCATATGCGCTTGGGGCATGCAAGCGAAAAATCCTTGAAACTTCTGGCGAATCAAGGATTATTGCAAGGAGTGCGAACCTGAAAATTAGACTTCTGTGAGCATTGCATCAAAGGGAAGCAGACGAGAGTGAAGTTTGGCACTGCAATCCATGATACCAAGGGTATTCTGGATTATGTTCACTCAGATGTATGGGGTCCTTCCAAAACTGCTTCAATGGGAGGTAAACACTACTATGTTACCTTTGTTGATGATTGTTCAAGAAGAGTATGGGTGTATACAATGAAGACAAAGGATGAAGTGTTGGGAGTTTGTCTCATCTGGAAGAAGATGGTAGAAACTCAGACGGGCAGAAAGATCAAGTGTCTTCGAACAGACAATGGCGAAGAGTACACATGTGATCCCTTCATGAAAGTTTGCAGAAATGAAGGAATTGTTCGACATTTCACTGTCAGAAATACACCACAACAGAATGGGGTGGCTGAACGCATGAACCAAACTCTACTGGATAAAGTTCGGTGTATGTTGTCTAATGCTGGATTAGGCAGACAGTTTTGGGCTGAGGCTGTAACATACGCATGTCATCTCATTAATCGTTTGTCATCAACTGCTATCAATGGCAAAACACCTTTGGAGGTGTGGTATGGAAAACCTGCTACAGATTATAAATCCTTACATGTGTTTGGTTCCACTGCATACTATCATGTTAAGGAATCAAAGTTAGTTCAAAGGGCAAAGAAAGCTATCTTTATGGGGATATCATCTGGTATCAAAGGATATTGACTATGGTGCCCAGAGACGAAGAAAATAATCTTTAGTAGAGATGTTACCTTTGATGAGTCTACCGTGTTAAAGGTAACAAAGGAGCAGACAGATGGTTCTCCACAGCAGGTGGAGGAAACTCCTAAACAGGTGGAGTTTGATAGAAGAAGAATTGTTGATCCAGCAATTGTAAAGTCTGATAAAATTACTCCTACGACAGAAGAGGAGATAATGGTAAAAAATGGATCAGATGAGGAAGCAGAGGTTTCAGCACAAGAACCTCCTCAGCAACTTGAGCCAATTGCATTACGAAAGCCAAAAAGGAATATTAAGAAACCTGCTTGACTTGAAGATATGACTAATTATACATCTTCAGTAGATGATGAGATTCCTTCCACTTATTGTGAAGCTATTCAAAGCTCAGAAGAAGAAAAGTGGAGAAAGGCTATGGAAGAAGAGATGCAGTCCCTTGAAAAGAATCAGACATGGAAGCTATCAAGTCTGCCAAAGGGAAAGAAAGCAATTGGCTGTAAATGGGTTTATGCAAAGAAAAACGGATTTCCTGATAAGAATGATATCCGCTACAAGGCAAGATTGGTAGCTAAAGGCTACGCTCAGAAGGAGGGAATTGATTATAATGAAGTGTTTTCTCCAGTTGTAAAACATTCCTCCATTAGAATACTGTTGGCCTTGGTAGCACAATTTGATCTGGAACTAGTTCAGCTTGATGTAAAAACTGCATTTTTATATGGAGACTTAGAAGAAGAAATCTACATGACTCAGCCAGAAGGATTTAAAGTTGCTGGAAAAGAAAATTTGGTGTGCAAATTGAGCAAATCGTTGTATGGATTGAAGCAATCTCCAAGACAGTGGTACAAACGATTTGACAAGTTTATGATAAGGCAGAAATACACAAGAAGCAAATATGATCATTGTGTATATTTACGCAAGCTACGGGATGGTTCCTTTATCTATCTTCTCCTTTATGTTGATGATATGCTGATAGCTTCGAAAGATGAAGGAGAGATTCAGAAGTTAAAAGCTCAACTAAATCAGGAATTTGAAATGAATGATTTAGGGGAAGCTAAGAAGATTTTCGGTATGGAGATATGCAGAGACAGAAAATTGGGGAGACTTTGTTTGACTCAAAAACAATATCTGAGAAAAGTACTAAAGCGTTTTGGGATAAATGAGAAGACAAAACCAGTTAGTACTCCACTTGCTCCTCATTTTAAGCTCAGTGCATCTTTATCTCCAAAAAGTGATGAAGAACGGGAATACATGTCAAAGGTTCCATATGCAAATGTTGTTGGTAGCTTGATGTATGCAATGGTGTCTACGAGGCCTGACATTTCACAAGCAGTTGGAGTTGTGAGCAGGTACATGCATGATCCTGGTAAAGGACATTGGCAAGCTGTGAAATGGATTCTACGGTATATTCAGAATACTGTAGATGTTGGTATAATGTTTGAGCGGGATGAGAAAAGTGGTCAGTATATAGTTGGATATTGTGATTCTGACTATGCAGGTGATTTAGACAAACGTCGATCTACTACCGGTTATGTGTTCACACTTGCAAAAGCACCGGTTAGTTGGAAGTCCACCTTACAATCAACAGTTGCTTTGTCTACAACAGAGGCAGAGTACATGGCAGTTTCAGAAGCTGTTAAGGAGGCAATTTGGCTTCAGGGGTTGTTGAATGACTTGGATATTGGTCAGAAGCATGTCAAAGTGCATTGTGACAGTCAAAGTGCTATTTGTTTAGCAAATAATCAAGTTTATCATACAAGGACGAAGCATATCGATGTTCGATATCATTTTGTACGGGAAATTCTTGAAGATGGTGGGATACTACTTCAGAAGATTTTGACTGTTGAAAATCCCGCAGATATGGCAACAAAAGTTGTGACAAGTGTCAAGTTCCAACATTGTTTGGACTTGATAAATGTTATTAGAATTTGAAATTGGGCGCTTTGAAGCGCATTTGGAGACATTACTGAAATTTGTAATATAAGAGTTTAGAGGATGTTTGTTTGGAATTGTGAGATTGTCAAGGTGGAGATTTGTTGAAATGTGACAATCCCACATCGGAAAGAGAGGATTTTTCCACCATAGCATTAGGCTATAAAAGGACTTCATCCCCCTCTTAACAAATCATCCCAAAAACCACCAATCTCTCTACTTCTAAGATTGGTTGTATTTTTCCTCTCTCTCTTGTAATATTTCACTTTGTAATATTTCTTTGAAATAGTGAAATATTATTTTAGTAGTGTCCGAGGACGTAGGCATAATTGGCCGAACCTCGTTAAATTATGGTGTTCATTTTATTTCTATTTAATAGCTATTGTCGGGTCTTTTACTTTGTGATATATTGTGCTTTAAATTATCTAAGAAAAATTCTGTCACCAAGACTCAAGAGTCTAAGGAAGTTGGTTTTTAAGGGAGACCATTTGTGACTCCACCAACTACCTGAGAATTTTTCTTTGTCTTAATTTTTGGCACAATTATTCATTTTGGTGGAAACTAACCCGATTTCCACAACAATGACGTTGCAGCTAAACATGCAGAAGCAGCAACAAAGATAGTAGAATCATCTCCGAATTTAATAGAAAACGAAACCCAAGTTCCATTGCCATCAGCAAAGCAATTAAAACAAACATTTCCAAATAGAGACGTGTTGAGAAAGTCAGCATCCACCAAAAATCTTGCTAAGAATCTAAGCATGTCCTTGGCGATAAAAGACCGTCTAGATAAAAAGATATCGGAAAAATTGAAACCTAAAGACTCAGTTTAGAGGAAGACTATCATATTAGGGAAAAAATGTAGAGTATCAGAAGAAGACGAAGGGACGTTTTCTGATTCAAAGGGAAACAAAATCTCAGCATATCATCCTAAAACCCCCCAGTGCTTTACTACTGTCAAGGCAATATTCTCTCATCATCATTTTTCTATTCAATAAATAAATATATAAATTTGATTTAGATAAAAAGATCCAATAAAGAATGTGCAATGTATTGTTAGATTGAACGAGCAAATTTTTTTGAAAATTTTTTGGTGAATGTAACAATTATTTACAATTCGGTATGTAGGTTGTAGTGGTTAATTATTTACCAAAGAAAAAAAGAAAGTCATACATATTGAATTTTTTTTTTGAAATAACATATCAACTCTTATATATACAATGAAGGAAAAAGAAATAGTTAATAGAGTATAAACATGTTATCATCTTTCATATTGAAAATGTCGTATTGAACTTGAGGAAAAAGTGAAATATGTGGAGAGGTTATACTTGGGGAATTAAGAGTAATTTCATTCGTGTTGTAGTTATTCCTAATAATAATAATAATAATAATAATAATAATAATAATAATAATAATAATAATAATGTTTTGAATTTTAATTTGTAAAAGGAAATTTTCTCAATTTTAAGTTTCATAATAATTTTTTTTGGACGGATTACTATTTAGACACTATAAATATTTCAATAGTTATGACAACTTTAATTTGGGATATTTTCTTTATTCATATTCTGACCACATAAAATAAAAACAAAATAAATAGCTATTGAAACAACAAAATGACAAAAATTGTAACATTCCAGAAGAAACAACAAAATGACAAAAATTGTTGGGAAACAAGCGAAAACCAATATATGAAAAAAATCTTTTTAAAAAAAATCTTATATCAACTGAAAGATGAATCTTCTATGCTCTGATGGTTGAGTTTGTTGGTCTCCAGTATAATCCAATTAAGTTGAGAATCACGACCTGCAGTTGGACAAGGCACAGTGGTAGAAATTCTTCCATTTTTTAAATTGTAAACTCGAATACGTCTATTATTTGGCGATATAATGTAGATGGAATTTGGCTTTACTCCTGATTCTATTGCATTAGAAGCCATGCCTACTTGTCTTGAGATAAAGATGGTGTATTGTCCAATTTCATTGACTTCCATCCAATCCTTGTTGAGAAAATCAAATTTAAAGACCTTGATCATATTCACTTCAGCGTTCCATCCAAAAAATTGTTTATGTACCAACAAAAGTTCACCGCTACAATCAATCAGATAGTCATAATAATAATATAGACATTCATGTCTCACTATATCCAATCCTTTCGTTGTTAATGGTGTCAACTGAAGATGGGATCCCTCAAAAGAAATTTCACCTAGAAGCTTGTTAGAAGTATATAGACAGTACAACTTTCCTTGGAACTCTGCAAAACTAAGAACGTCAGAATCCAACTTTTGTTTGATAAATTTGGTATCACCAAGTCGACAGAAGAAGATAATGCGTCTATCTTCTGTAGCAATAAATAAAACATGACAGCTAGAATCACCCGGTGGAGAAGATAGAAAACATACATCACTCTCACCATCTAATGATGGAAGTTGAATCTTTTCAAGAGTGATAGGATTAAAAAGATAGTAATCTTTCCAAGTATAATCTTGTAATATCAACCATCCATAAGAGGAAAGCCATGACCTTTTGTTTCGCATCTCAGGAATAATATTTTTATAATACTTTTTGTTAGATATACTGTAAAACAGTATACGTTGTTGGTAGTTCATTGAATCATGAATAAGAAGCCAAGGATATGATTGAGGGCTTAGTTGATTCTTCTCTCCCAAATCTTCTTCCAAATCACTGTTTGTCAATGAACACAAACAAAATTTATAAATCTATAATAGAAAGCAATCACAATAAAAAAATATTAAATACTTTCATGATTTATCATTATTTATTCCGTAGTAAATGAAATTTTGCATTATTATTTTTATTATCTGACAAATTTAAATGTTACAATCTTCCTTCAAAGAGGCTTCAAATTGACGCTTGTGCCCAATGAAATAGTCTAATTGTATATGACTTCAAATCACATAAATCACTTCAAAACTATTCAAAAAAAATAGAAAAAAGCATATATCCAGCCAAACAATGATATTCAAAGAAAAAAAATCTTAATGGCTATTTTTGCAGAGTTGCAATTTTTCGACTAAAAAAATTTCTTTGTTAAATTTATTCCTTTTGGTTTCTTTCCTAATAAGAGTAAACCTTAACATAAGTTTTATTATTATTATTTTCTAATTTGTTAAAAAATCAAACGAAAAAAAATAAATTAAATAGGCAAACATTTCTCGATAAATAAATATAAAAAGAGAAAATTTACGAGTGAGAAAAACATGAGAACTCACCAGTGATGGGTAGTGTGCTCTCCGACCATCTCTTTTGCTTTAAGAATCCCAAATAAGAAAAGAGTGAATTGTATTTTCTACGCATGATTCTCAAGTTATATAAAATAGTCGAATCCTAATTCTAATAAGTTTTGGAAAGCAAATTCTAATAGGTTTTGGAAAGCAAACTGATATAAATATAAGCAATCCTAAACTTATAAACTAAAGATATCATTAGGAGAACAGGAAGGAGATTTATTAAATTTATAACTCATCTACCCATTCTAAGTATCAAATTTAAATTTAAGTTATTTATAAGGGAATATACATCAAAAATCAAAAAATAACACATCCATTATTTGAGCTGTACATTAAGAGGTAACGCTTAAGAGGTAACGAAGCAACTTGATTTTCTTTATAATACTTAAAAAGCCTGGCTGATTATTTATTTTCTAATGGCATCAATTATCAAATTTACAGTTTTCTCTTTGAATATACAACAAATCTAGGAATTCGCAGATTTAGTGTCAACATCAATCATGTTTGATCATTAAACAAATCTATTTATTCTACGACATATCATTAACACTTCTGGGGACATTCCAAAGCATTGATGTCAATCAGCCGCCACAAGTCACTAAGGTACAGCGATAACCAAAATTTGAAAAACATACATCAGACTTATCATTAACAAACACTGCAAGTGGCGGATGTTCCATTAGACATGTTGGCGGAGTCACATCCTCTTGATTTTCTTCACTAACAACACTAGTTGGAAAGCCAACTGCAGGCAGTGGAACCCATTGATGTGAATCCAAAACTAACTGGAATATAAATTTCAGGTTACAATTTACCAATCGACAAAGACGGGGACTGAATCAGATACAAAATCTAAGCATCATTACTCGCCATATACCTGAAAATTCTCAACTGCCGTACTCGTATTCTTTGAGAAAGAACAGCCCTGCAACATATCCAAGCTCAACTTTTACGAAGTGAAATTTTGAAAAAAAAAAAAGAAAGAGAAACAAAGTCCCATCGCACAGTGCTGTCAATAAAACAGAAAAAAGCAATGAAACCATCAAATTCTAACAGGAGCAAAATATAAAGTATTCGCAAAGTAAATGCAGGTTTGCTTCATGGTCAGAACGTCTTCCATGCTCCAACAATATAATTACGGTCACTGGTTGGGATAAGAATAGTAACCGTATCCCCAGAAGATTGAAAAATAATGCAGCAAAATCTTGGCAGAACATCTTACACATCAATGCAGTAACATTGCCCCATCTGAAAAATTGAAAAACGTGCTATTGGCAGAAAAATTTGGAACCACAAGCTTCGATTTAATTTTTCATAAAGAAGAAGAAAAAAAAGGATATTATCTGAGCAACCAAATGATGTAATTGAAAAAGAATGGCATTCTTCGAGAAATTCTGTATTCATAGCCCATGTGAACTTCTATCAAATGCTTTAAGAAGAGCAACGGATCTTAAATGTGAAACCTAATTCTAAAACGTGAGGTTCTCACCATGCATTGATCCAGAACATTGGACAGAGATCCATTCGCAATTATCTTTGGGAGCATGACTTTAAGAGTTTTAAGGAGAGCAGTAACCTGATGCATAGACCTACTAAAAAGAAGACCACCATCATAATTTTCTTCCCTTCCTGTTCCCGAAGTGTCATCAGCAAATATTGCTAAATATTGGTTAACAACGTCAAAAATAGGCAATCTGTGGCAGTTTATCATAGCTTTCAAGTATTCGTAAGCATTTCTTTGGCCCAGATCCTCCAGAATACCAATAAGCCATGCCCATCAACACTTCAGAAACTGAAATACATGTTAATCCTGTCAATAGTTATCTACCAAAAACAAAGCATAAAAGCAACTAAAATATACTTATTGCAAGTATAAAACAAGTAAGATTTCTTCTATATAAAATTTTTAGCATCCCAAACACAGTACAATTACGCACAAAACACATTTCATAATCACTAAATACTCCTATTCGACGCAGATATCCAATAATCCGGATGCATTCAGACAACTGCAGTATTGGCACAAACACAGACGTACACAAGAATTAATAAAATTGCATTTAACTGTACAAGCTAAAAATAGTCATCAGAATACCTGTATATTGGATCTATGTTTCACAAGAAGTAGAGATAAAAGAGACAGAGTGGTCGGCCTAACTTTTGCAGCCAATGTTCGAATGACTGGTAATCTTTGAGAAGGAAAAAAGCCTTGCCAATCTCAATTTCACAAAATCAACACCAACACAACAATTAATCAAATTGTATTTAACTGCATGAGCTAAAAATAGTCATCATGATACCTGGATAACGGATTGAAATTTCTGGAGAAGTTGAGATAAAAGAGATTGAGTGGTCTGCCCAGCTTCTGCAGCCAATGTGAGAATGAATGGTAATCATCGAGAAGGAAAAAGTTCTAAATAATCTGAGTGGCAATATTTCCTTCCTGATGATATTATCATTAGGAAGGAAATATTGCGTGCATTACTAACAGAAGGTGCATATTTGAGAGCTTCAATACAAATGCTTCAAGTCAAGCGCTTCATCATAATTTCCATTTCTTACACATCTGCAAAAGTATAACAAATAATGTAGCTTTCAAGTATTAATTCTATGACAAACTTCTGCTAGCACTAACTGTTCTCTTAATGGTCATCAATCATAAGGCGAATCAACTTAAATAAGTTTCAGTTTCAATTACCAAACTAGATGAGGTTGACTACGTGGATTCTTTCCACCAATTAGCCATATTTAGGGCCTAACATTCCATTAATAATTGCTGCATTAACTTTTATTTGCTTTGAAAGGCTGAAGACAATAATTCTTCCATGAAGAATCAATTTGTTATACAGTCTTTTAAGCACAAGGGAAAGCCTCCAAAGGAAAATTATCCACCGCATAACAGCATAGAGACTGAAAACCTTGGAATGAGAAGAGTTTCCTGCCTTGTGGAAATCAGTAGTAAACTTCCAAGGTGAAATATAATTTGCCATGGTAGATAAGAGACAGAATATGATAAGGAGATACAATGTGTGCTGCTAGAAAGAGGTAGGACGATTTATGCATGACACCCAATTATATCAAATTGAAAAAATAAGTTAAAGTAGTTAACATCTTAATTCAAATTAGATTCTGCAAAAACAAATGCCACTTAACTGAGCAAGAAGCAATCAAATGCTACGAAAAATTAAATTGAGATGCATGATGGAATCAAGAAAAAAGTTCCACCAAACTCTTCATAGAGCAAAGGGGCAAATTTACGTATTCAGCCAAGCTTCCAAAGTGGGTTGAGAAAAAGGAATAATAATCAAATCCTCCAAATATATTTAAATTTAGTAAACCCCATGCTAAAATTCAGTCACATTGTTTACATGAACAAATTTGAAAATTACCAGAGTGATTTATATGCTTAAACCATTGCCTAAATTTCAGAGTAATAGTTCTATGGATACTCGAGTCAAGAAATGCATGAAAGTGTATTAACAATCAAGTCTGTGTCACATGCTCACAAAACCACAATTGAGAGCTTCAAAGTCTCTGTCATTGATAAAACTATAATAAATAAGTAAATAGAAAAAATCTTTCTCTCTCTATATATATATAAAGGGAAAAAACATAATAAATCCATTGAATAGAAAGTAATCGAGTAACATAAAAGAATATATATATATATAATATTGCAAGGAATTTCCAACAATTAGTAAGTAAATTGAAAAATATCACAGAGATACAAAAAAAAAATAATTAACTGGAAAAAAATCATACCATGAAGAATATACAAATTGAAAGACACCTCATGCCTTCTAGATTGCATCTTTCTTAATTACCAGCACAAAGATGGCTAATTCTCTCAATACTGCAATATATCTCTCTTTCTCTTTCTCTAGGAATATGTACACAGACCCTTAAAATTTGATCAGAAACATTTTATCAAAGCATAATATAGCTGCAATATCAATTTTGGAGCAACTCCAAAATGAAAACCCCAGAAATAGCAAGTACCCAGTAAAGTATTTACCGCAACTAATATTATCAACAGATCCCATAGACACTTTTAAAAAAAAAATAAAAAACAAATAAGAAGACAACCCGGAATGGGATTCTAACTCCATGAGAGATAAAGAGTGGGAGAGAGATGGAGACCAAGTCAAACCGCTGCACAGCCACCAATCATGCACACATGCTCTGTTAAATTAGTTCAACATTTCGTTTTACAAAAACCAATTTCTTCAAATGCAAAAGATCCAAAACAAATCTACAAGTCTTTAAAAAATATCAATCTATAAGTATCAATTTGCGTCTCAAACCTTTTTATGATTGTCAATTTGTCCCAAAATCGCCTTTTAGCAAAAATTGATCAACAAAAAATTTTCAGAACAATCATATGATCATTTAACAGATTCAAATGCTAAAGCAAACGGACAAATTATTTTAAAAAATGGTGAAAATTCAAAACACGTATCATTCTATAGATCTAAGCGCATAAAACCAATCTAAAATTTTTTTCCAATTTTCCAGTGGACAAAAGAAACAGAATAAACATTTACATGTAAAAGAAGAAGAGAAAAAAAAAACATGAAAACAGATCGGATAAAGATCTCTTTTGACAGATCTAGGCCTATCATGAAGTAAAAAACACATCTTTACGAATAGAAAAAAGATCTAAGCCATAAAAATCAGATAAATATAAAAGTAAATTGAAAAGGAAAATCAAATATATCAACGAGTGAAATTGAATTCAATAGAAGAAATAAAATATCGTTGCATTTTCCGAAGGATAGAGTTATTGCAGGAAAGGCCGTTATTTTTTTTTTTTTTTTGCCTTCTCCTAAACGAAAGATAAAGACTGAAAGAGTAAGAGAGGTTGAAGAAAGAGAATAAAAAATCAACATAAGAATAAATTTTAAATACATGAATAATTAAAAAAAACAAGTAAATTTAAGTAGAATATTCGAATCCTAATTCTAATAGGCTATGGAAATCAAACTAATATAAATATGAGCAATGCTAAGATGCAGAGACATTCTTTTAATTTGAATTTGTTGAAAGCTTGGAGATTTTCATTTAAAGGTTAGTTGATTATCACTTTACTCAATAAGATACATTTTTTTGTATTATTATATAATTATATGCTGCATTTTTTTAAAAATAAATTTATATAGAAGAAATTTTATACTTACCCTATTTCCTGTTTTTACTTTCCCACTTTCTTAATAATCAGCGCAAATATGGCTAATTTTGTCAATACTGCAATAGATCTCTCTTTCTCTTTCTCTAGGAATATGTACACAGACCCTTAATATTTGATCAAGAAACATTTTATCAAAGCATAATATGGTTGCAATATCAATTTTGGAGCAACTCCAAAATGAAAACCCCAGAAATAGCAAGTATCCAGTAAAATATTTACCGCAATTAATATTATCAACAAATCCCATAAGACACTTGAAAAAAAAATAAAAAACAAATAAGAAGACAACCCGGAGTGGGATTCTAACTCCATGAGAGATAAAGAGTGGGAGAGAGATGGAGATCAAGTCAAACCGCTGCACAGCCACTAATCATGCACACATGCTCTGTTAAATTAGTTCAACATTTCGTTTTACAAGAACCAATTTCTTCAAATGCAAAAGATCCAAAACAAATCTACAGCGCCTTTTAAAAAAATATCAATGTATAAGTATCAATTTACGTCTCAAACCTTTTTATGATTGTCAATTTATCATTTCATATCTGTTTATTCATTTATCAGGATTGGTGAGTATGGCAAAGGAAATATTAGAGTGTAAAGAAGAAAAAGATGAAGATGTATGGTCTCAAATTCCAACAGAACTATTATGCTCAATAGTTTCAAATGCCTTTAAAAATGATGTTGGCGCCATCATTAACGTCCAAAGTGTTTGCAAATCCTGGAAATTAATGGGCAATATCATTAGATCACCATCTCCTCCGATTGATAAGCTACCATCAGAGTATCCATGTTTTCTATCATTAAATGGAGATACGGGCCAATTTATTCATCCGAATCACACTCCTTTTAGTATCAAGTTTCCAGAACTAGAAGGTGCTCTTATTCGATTCTCTAAATATGGTTGGCTGCTTTTGTCTCATGATATTCACAACTTCTTTTTCTTCAATCCATTTACGAGAGACAAGATTGAACTTCCATACTATGAGTTTGGATTTGAACAAGTGTGTTTCTCTGCTCCTCCAACTTCTTCGGATTGCTATGTTATTGCATTCGACCACCTGACATTTTATGTCCTCAAACGTGGTGAAACGCAATGGAGAATTTCCGGAAGTCTTAACAAAATACAACATCCTTATTCCCATCCCATACTTCTTAAGAATCATTGCTATATATTTGGACAAGAAGGCAACATATTGGTCCTTGATCTCAAAAACAACACTGTTAAGATCTTTGGGCAGCCATTTCCTCCACATTATCGAAGTTATTTGGTAGAATGTGCAGGCGAATTGCTAGCCGTGATAGTGCCATATGAAGAGCAACATATTTATATTCAAGCTATGAATCCATCTAAACATCTAAGAGTATGGCGACCCAAAAATTACCTAAGAAATCAAATGTTATTTGTCAGTCGGAAATCATCCTTTATTAAGCAAGCTCCGGTGAAAGCAGCCAGCAATAAGATCTATTTTCCATTAATTAAAGAAGATAATGGCATAATATTCTACTCTCTAGCTACTAATAAGTATCATTCCTTTTTATGCAATTACTCAAGTGGGAGTCCTTCGGATGACGACGTATGGGAATTACCATCTAATGGCACTTGGATCGAAACCATGGCATTTGCACCTCCTTCTGCTAAACAAATTGATTGGGCTATGTAATACCGTTTCAGTATTGTCATCTTGATATTTAAACCTCAAGTACTTGTCATCACGTTTTCAACTCCATAGATATGAGCCCATGATACTGCAGAATAATCATGTATTTTCAATGTAATTAATAAGGATTGAGGTTTTATTTACACTGTATATTTTATAGATTGCTTGTTGTGCAAGGTGCCATACTGAATTTCACAAAATCAACACCATGACAATATCATTTGGAAGGAAATATTATGCGCATCACTCACTTGGAGTGCATAGTTGTGAGCTTCAATACACATGCTTCCGAGTCAAGAGCTTCATCACAATTTCCATTTCTTACACATCACCAAAAGTATAATAAATAATGTAGCTTTCAAGTATTAATTCTATGACATAAACTTCTGAACTTAGAAAGCCGACACTAACTATTCTTTTAATGGTCATAAATCACAAGGCAAATCAACTTAAACAAGTTTCTGTTTCAATTATCAAGCTAGAATAAGCTGACTGCCTAACATTCCGTTAATAATTGCAGCATTAACTTTTAATTAAATTGAAAGACTGAGGATAATAATTCTTCCATGAAGAATCAACTAGTTATAACTGCTCTAAAGCGTAAGGGAAAAGCCTCCAAAGAAAAATTATCCACGGCATACCAGCATTTAGGCTGAAAACCTTGCCATGAAAAGAGTTTCCTGCCTTGTGAAATTCAGTAGTAAACTTCCAAGGTGTAATATAATTTGCCCATGGTAGAAAGAGACAGAATATGATAAGGAGATAGAATGTGTGCTGCTAGAAAGAGGGGGATTTATGCAGGACCCAATCATATCAAAAAGTACAAATAAGTTGACATCTCAATTCACATTAAAATAAGTTGACATCTCAATTCACATTAGATTCCTCAAAAACAAAAGCCACTTCACTGAGCAGGAAGCATTCAGATGCTAAGAAAAATTAAATTGGAATGCGTGATGGAATCAAGAAAAAAGTTCCAGCAAACTCTTTATAGAGCATAGGGGCAAATTTATGTAT
Organism: Triadica sebifera; assembly: GCA_023653625.1. Classification (NCBI taxonomy): domain Eukaryota; kingdom Viridiplantae; phylum Streptophyta; class Magnoliopsida; order Malpighiales; family Euphorbiaceae; genus Triadica; species Triadica sebifera. The sequence goes on along the minus strand of CM042910.1, from coordinate 23,075,678 downwards.
CCACTATCCAGCCAAGCTTCCAAAGTGGGTTGAGAAAAAGGAATAAAAATCAAATCCTCCAAATAATTTTTAAATTTAGTTAACCCCATGCTAAAAGTCAGTCACAATGTTTACATATGTGATATCTCTGGAGCAACAGGAACAAATTTGTAAATTCCCAGATTGATTTATATACTTAAAGCATTGCCTAAATTTGAGAGCAAAAGTTATTTGGATACTCCAGCCAAGAAATGCATGAAAGTGCTTTAACAATCAAGTCTATGTCACATGCTCTTTAAGACCAGAATTGAGAGCTTCAAAGTTTTAGTCATTGATTAAAACTGTAATAAATTACCTTTAACATATTTCATAAAGCACATACGTGTCCTCAAGCTGAGGAATTTCAAGCAAATCAAGCAATGCACTATGGTTTTCTGCCAATGTTTGGTTCAACTTCCATTATTCTAATATTTGTTCTGCAGATTCAATGAACTCCGTGCAACCAGAGGTCAAGTTTGGGATCTCACTTATCTAGCCAAAGGGGGAAGGTTATATATCAGCACATAGTGATCTTGCTTGATTCCTAAAATCCCATAAAGAAAGATTAGAACGGTCAAGCAAACCAGCTCCAGTGCACACGTTTTCGGTTTGAATAAATAAATAAAAGGATGATTCCACTATTTCAGACGCTAGTGGGAAGCTTCTCGATATAATTGAACTCCTATATCTAAAGCTCTCTAGAAAGATGCACCTCAGAGTGCAGCAAAAGGAAAAGGAATGCGGAAAAAAATTGCAAGACAATAAATCCGATTATGTTCCCTCAGGTAATTTAAACCATGATAAGACGAGTGAATAAGAAAAATGATAATAATTATAATAATCAGAACCAGAACCAGAGATTGAAGATGCATATCAATAGAAGACACTTCCTCTGTAATTGAAAATAGTGCGTCAGCAGCAGCAATGAACGCACGGTAATTGCCAACAGCGGCTACCTGTATTTGCCTCTGGATCCTCTCCGCATCAACTCGCAGTAGCTCTGGTTCCTTCCAACAAGCAAAAGAACATGAAAATTGTCACAAATAGAATTATCAAAGTCCGTTGGGCCGAATTTGGTCAGGCTTCTAGAATTGAATTAATTCATTTATTGAATATAATAATAATAATAATAATAATTTTTTAAAAATGTAGCAAATAAGATGCGTTTTCTTTTGTCAAGTATCATATAAATAACACGTAATATAACTTATGCACCACCTGTTAATTATAATTGTTTTTATTATTATTTGAAGGGCAAATTGAAACCTCTATACCACCTATTGGAAAGCGAAAATCAAATAGATTTTACGTCAATTTTTATATCAATTCTTGCTTTTGTGTAGTGCGATTTGTTCAAATAATTATTTACTTGATAACATGGGCAGAGAATAAGCGATAAGAGTGACTTAATTTTGTATAGAGTTAGTAAAATTTTGATGTTTCCTTTCCAGTAAAATTTTGATGTTTCCTTTCCAATCAATTTCCTTTCCAATCAATATTATTCGTCGATGTTACTGGAAGCAGCAACAAAGATCGTAGAATTATCTCCGAATTCAATAGAAAACGAAACCCAAGTTCCATTGCCATCAACAAAGCAATTAAAACAGACATTTCCTAATAGAGACGTGTTGAGAAAGTCAGCATCCACCAAAAATCTTGTTAAGAATCTAAGCATGAAAATGTAGATAAGCATGTCCTTGGCGATAAAAGACCGTCTAGATAAAAAGATATCCGGAAAATTGAAACCTAAAGACTCAGTTTGGAGGAAGACTATCATGTTAGGGGAAAAATGTAGAGTATGAGAAGAAGATGAAGAGACCTTTTCTGATCCCAAGGGAAACAAAATCTTAGCATATTATCATAAACCCCCAATGTTTTACCGCTTTCAAGGTAATATTTTCACTCTCTCTGATCATCATTTTTCTATTCAATAAATAAATATATAAATTTGATTTAGATAAAAAGTTAAAATAACTAATGTGCAATGTATTGTTAGATTGAATCATCAAATTTCTTTGAAATTTTTTTGGTGAATGTAACAATTATTTACAATTTAGTATGTAGGATGTGGTGGTTAATTATTTACCAAAGTAAAAAAGAAAGTTATGCATATTGACTTTTTTTTTGAAATAACATATCAACTCTTATATATACAATGAAGGGAAAGGAAACAATTAATAGAGTATAAACATGTTACACTTTGTATGATCATCTTTCATATTGAAAATACCATATTGAACTCAAGGAAAAAGTAAAACATGTGGAGAGGTTATAATTAGGGAATTGAGATTAATTTCATTCATGTTGTAGTTATTCCGAATAATAATAATAATAATGTTTTGAATTTTAATTTGTAAAAGGAAATTTTCTCAATTTTAAATTTAATAATAGTTTTTTTGGGTCGAATTGTTATTCAGACACTAATTATTTCAAAAGATATGACAACTTTAATTTATAATATTTTCTTTATTCACATTTGGATCACATAAAACAAAGCAAAAGAATTCGCTATTGGAAATCTGTAACATTCCAGAAGAAGCAACAAAATGCCAAAAATTATTGGAAAACAAACAAAAACCAATATATGATAAAAAAAATCTTTTAAAAACAAATATTATATCGATATGCTCTGATGGTTAAGTTTATTAGTCTCCAGTATAATCCAATTAAGTTGAGAATTATGAACTGCATTTAGATAAAGCACGGTGGTAGAAATTCTTCCATTTTTTTTATTGTAGACTTGAAGACTTCTATTATTTGGCGATATAATGTAGATGGAATTTGGCTTTACTCCTAATTCTATTGCATTAGAAGCCACACCTACTTGTCTACAGATAAAGATGGTGTATTGTCCAATATCGTTGACTTCCATCCAATCCTTGTTGAGAAAATCAAATTTAAAGACCTTGATTCTATTCATTTCAGCATTCCATCCAAATAATTGTTTATGTACCAACAAAAGTTAAATGCAATCAATCAGATAGTCATAATAATAATATAGACATTCATGTCTCACTATATCCAATCCTTTCGTTGTTAATGATGTCAACTGAAGATGGGATCCCACAAAAGAAATTTCACCTAGAAGTTCGTCAAAAGTATATAGACAGTACAACTTTTCTTGAAATTTTGCAAAACTAAGAACGTCATAAGTCAAATCTTGTTTGATAAATTTGGTATCACTAAGTTGATTCTTCTCTCCCAAATCTTTTTTCAAATCACTGTTGGTCAATGAACACAAACAAAATTTATAAATCCATAAAAAATATTAAATATTTTCATGATTTATCATTATATTACCGTAGTAAATGAAATTTTGTATTATTATTATTATTATTAAATAACAAATTTAAATGTTAAAATCTTCCTTTAAAGAGGCTTGAAATTGACGCTTGTGCCCAATTTAATTGTATATGACTTGAAATCACATAAATCACTTCAAAACTATTTCAACAAAAAAAAAAAGAAAAAGAAAAAAACATATTTCCAGCCAAACAATGACATTCAAAGAAAAAAAAATCTTAATGACCATTTTTGCAGGGTTGCAATTTTTAGACTAAAAAAATTACACCAAAAAAAATTTAAATTAAATAGGCAAATCTTTCTCAATAAATAAATATAAAAAGAGAAAATTTACGACTGACAAAAACATGAGAACTCACAAGTGATGGATAGTGTGCTCTCCGGCCAGAGTCCAAAAAAAGAAAAGAGCGAATTGTATTTTTACTGAAAATTTTATAAAATAGTCGAATCCTAATTCTAATAGGTTTTGGAAAGCAAACTGATATAAATATAAGCAATCCTAAACTTATAAAGTAAAGATATGATTAGGAGAACTAGAAGGTGATTTCTTAAATTTATAACTCATCTACCCATTTTAAGTATCAAATTTAAATTTAAGTTATTTATAAGGGAATATACATCAAAAATCAAAAAATAACACATCCATTATTTGAGCTGTACATTAAGAGGTAACATGAGTCGTTAGCAACCTGATTTTTTTTATAATTCTTAAAACGTCTGGCTGATTATTTATTTTCTAATGGCATCATATAATTCTTTATATGTACACCGAATGACGTTGTAGCTAAACATGCAGAAGCAACAACAAAGATAGTAGAATCATCTCCGAATTCAATAGAAAACGAAACCCAAGTTCCATTGCCATCAGCAAAGCAATTAAAACAGACATTTCCAAATAGAGATGTGTTGAGAAAGTCAGCATCCACTAAAAATCTTGCTAAGAATCTAAGCATGTCCTTGGCGATAAAAGACCGTCTAGATAAAAAGATATCGGAAAAATTGAAACCTAAAGACTCAGTTTGGAGGAAGACTATCATATTAGGGAAAAAATGTAGAGTATCAGAAGAAGACGAAGGGACGTTTTCTGATTCAAAGGGAAACAGAATCTCAGCATATCATCCTAAAACCCCCCAGTGCTTTACTACTGTCAAGGCAATATTCTCTCATCATCATTTTTCTATTCAATAAATAAATATATAAATTTGATTTAGATAAAAAGTTCCAATAAAGAATGTGCAATGTATTGTTAGATTGAACGAGCAAATGTCTTTGAAATTTTTTTGGTGAATGTAACAATTATTTACAATTCGGTATGTAGGTTTGTGGTGGTTAATTATTTACCAAAGAAAAAAAGAAAGTCATACATATTGAATTTTTTTTTGAAATAACATATCAACTCTTATATATACAATGAAGGTAAAAGAAATAGTTAATAGAGTATAAACATGTTATCATCTTTCATATTGAAAATGCCGTATTGAACATGAGGAAAAAGTAAAATATGTGGAGAGGTTATACTTAGGGAATTAAGATTAATTTCATTCGTGTTGTAGTTATTCCTAATAACAATAATAATATTAATAATGTTTTGAATTTTAATTTGTAAAAGGAAATTTTATCAATTTTAAGTTTCATAATAATTTGTTTTGCGTCGAATTGTTATTCAGACATTATAATTATTTCAAAAGTTATGACGTTGTGATATTTTATTTATTCACATTCTAACCACATAAAATAAAGTAAAAGAACTAACTATTGAAAATCAGTAACATTCCAGAAGAAACAACAAAATGCCAAAAATTGTTGGGAAACAAACAAAAACCAATATATGAAAAAAAAATCTTATATCAATTCGAAGATGAATCTTCTATGCTCTGAAGGTTGAGTTTTTTGGTCTCCAGTATAATCAAAAACCAATATATGAAAAAAAATCTTATATCAATTAAAAGATGAATCTTCTACGCTCTGAAGGTTGAGTTTTTTGGTCTCCAGTATAATCCAATTAAGTTGAGAATCACGACCTGCAGTTGGACAAGGCACAGTGGTAGAAATTCTTCCATTTTTTAAATTGTAAACTCGAAGCCGTCTATCATTTGGTGATATAATATAGACGGAATTCGGCTTTACACCTAATTCTATTGCATTAGAAGCCATGCCTACTTGTCTACAGATAAAGATGGTGTATTGTCCAATATCGTTGACTTCCATCCAATCCTTGTTGAGAAAATCAAATTTAAAGATTTTGATCTTATTCACTTCAACGTTCCATCCAAAAAATTGTTTATGTACCAACAAAAGTTCACCGCTGCAATCAATCAGATTGTCACAATAATAATATAGACATTCGTGTCTCACTATATCCAATGCTTTCGTTGTTAATGGTGTCAACTGAAGATGAGATCCCTCAAAAGAAATTTCGCCTAGAAGCTCGTCAGAAGTATATATACAGTACAACTTTCTTTGAAACACTGCAAAACTAAGAACGGTAGAATCCAACTCTTGTTTGACAAATTTGGTATCACCAAGTCGACAGAAGAAAATAATGTGTTTATCTTTTGTATCAATAAATAAAACGTGACAGTTAGAATCACCCGGTGGAGAGGATAAAAAACATAGATCACTCTCACTATCTAGTAATGGAAGTTGAATCTTTTCAAATGTGATAGGATTAAAAAGATAGTAATCTTTCAAAGTATAATCTTGTAATATCAACCATCCATAAGAGGAAAGCAATGCCCTTTTGTTTCGCATCTCAGGAATAATATTTTTATAATACTTTTTGTTAGACATACTGTAAAATAGTATACGTTGTTGGTAGTTCATTGAATCATGAATAAGAAGCCAAGGATATGATTGAGGGCTTAGTTGATTTTTCTCTCCCAAATCTTCTTCCAAATCACTGTTTGTCAATTAACACAAACATAATTCATAAATCTATAATAGGAAGCAACCACAATAAAAAAATATTAAATATTTTCATAATTTATCATTATTTATACCGTAGTAAATGAAATTTTGCATTATTATTATTATTATTATTATTATTATTATTATTAAGAGAAATTTAAATGTTAAAATCTTCCTTTAAAGAGGCTTCAAATTGACGTTCGTGCCCAATGAAATAGTCTACTTGTATATGACTTGAAATTACATATATCACTTCAAAACTATTAAAAAAAAAAAGAAAATAGAAAAAAACATATTTCCAGCCAAACAATGATATTCAAAGAAAAAAAATCTTAATGGCTATTTTTGCAGAGTTGCAATTTTTCGACTAAAAAAATTTCTTTGTTAAATTTATTCCTTTTGGTTTCTTTCCTAATAAGAGTAAACCTTAACATAAGTTTTATTATTATTTTCTAATTTGTTAAAAAATTAAACGAAAAAAAAATTAAATAGGCAAACATTTCTCAATAAACAAATATAAAAATAAAAAATTTACGAGTGAGAAAAACATGAGAACTCACCGGTGATGGGTAGTGTGCTCTCCAGCCATCTCTTTTGCTTTAAGAATCCCAAATAAGAAAAGAGTGAATTGTATTTTCTACCCAAGATTCTCAAGTTATATAAAATAGTCGAATCCTAATTCTAATAAGTTTTGGAAAGCAAATTCTAATAGGTTTTGGAAAGCCAATTCTAATAGGTTTTGGAAAGCAAACTGATTTAAATATAAGCAATCCTAAACTTATAAACTAAAGATATCATTAGGAGAACAAGAAGGTGATTTCTTAAATTTATAACTCATCTACCCATTCTAAGTATCAAATTTAAATTTAAGTTATTTATAAGGGAATATACATCAAAAATCAGAAAATAACACATCCATTATTTGAGTTGTACATTAAGAGGTAACGAAGCAACTTGATTTTCTTTATAATACTTAAAAAGCCTGGCTGATTATTTATTTTCTAATGGCATCAATTATCAAATTTGCAGTTTTCTCTTTGAATATACAACAAATATAGGAATTCGCAGATTTAGTGTCAACATCAATCATGTTTGATCATTAAACAAATCTATTTATTCTACGACATATCATTAACACTTCTGGGGACATTCCAAAGCATTGATGTCAATCAGCAGCCACAAGTCACTAAGGTATAGCGATAACCAAAATTTGAAAACGCGGACAGAGTGGTTGAAAAACATACATCAGACTTATCATTAACAAACACTGCAAGTGGCGGATGTTCCATTAGACATGATGGCGGAGTCACATCCTCTTGATTTTCTTCACTAACAACACTAGTTAGAAAGCCAACTGCAGGCAGTGGAACCCATTGATGTGAATCCAAAACTAACTGGAATATAAATTTCAGGTTACAATTTACCAATCGACAAAGACAGGGACTGAATCAGAAACAAAATCTAAACATCATTACTCGCCATATACCTGAAAATTCTCAACTGCCGTACTCGTATTCTTTGAGAAAGAACAGCCATGCAACATATCCAAGCTCAACTTTTACGAAGTGAAATTTTGAAAAAAAAAAAAAAAGAAAAAAAAGAAAGAGAAACGAAGTCCCATCGCACAGTGCTGTCAATAAAACAGAAAAAAGCAATGAAACCATCAAAAAAGTGCTATTGGCAGAAAAATTTGGAACCACAAGATTCGAATTAATTTTTCATAAACAATAAGGAAGAAAAAAAGGATATCATCTGAGCAACCAAATGATGTGATTGAAAAATAATGGCATTCTTCAAGAAATCCTGTATTCATAGGGCATGTGAACTTCTATCAAATGCTTTAAGAAAAGCAATGGATCTTAAATGTGAAACCTATTTCTAAAACGTGAGGTTCTCACCATGCATTGATCCAGAACATTGGACAGAGATCCATCCTCAATTATCTTTGGGAGCATGACTTTAAGAGTTTTAAGGAGAGCAGTAACCTGATGCATAGACCAACTAAAAAGAAGACCACCGTCATAATTTTCTTCACTTCCTGTTCCGGAAGTGTCATCAGCAAATATTGCTCAATATTGGTTAACAACGACAAAAAGAGGCAATCTGTGGCAGTTTATCATAGCTTTCAAGTATTCGTACGCATTTCTTTGGACGAGATCCTCCAGAATACCAGTAAGCCTTGCCCATCGACACTTCAGAAACTGAAATACATGTTAATCCTGTCAATCAAATGCACACTGGATATCTACCAAAAACAAAGCATAAAAGCAACTAAAATATACTTATTGCAAGTATAAAACAAGTAAGATTTCTTCTATATAAAATTTTTAGCATCCCAAACACACAGTACAATTACGCACAAAACACATTTCATAATCACTAAATACTCCTATTCGACGCAGATATCCAATAATCCGGATGCATTCAGGCAACTGCAGTATTGGCACAAACACAGACGTACACAAGAATTAATAAAATTGCATTTTAACTGTACAAGCTAAAAATAGTCATCAGACTACCTGTATATTGGATCTATGTTTCACAAGAAGTAGAGATAAAAGAGACAGGGTGGTCGGCCTAACTTTTGCAGCCAATGTTCGAATGACTGGTAATCTTTGAGAAGGAAAAATGCCTTGCCAATCTCAATTTCACAAAATCAACACCAAGACAATATCATTTGGAAGGAAATATTATGTGCATAACTCACTTGGTGTGCATAGTTGTGAGCTTCAATACAAAAGCTTCCAAGTCAAGAGCTTCACCACAATTTCCATGTCTTACACATCTGCAAAAGCATAACAAATAATGTAGCTTTCAACTTTCAAGTATTAATTCTATGACAAACTTCTGAACTTAGAAAGCTGATGCTAACTATTCTTTTAATGGTCATCAATCACAAGGAAAATCAACTTAAATAAGTTTTGCTTTCAATTATCAAGCAAGAAGAAGTAGACCGCCTAACATTCCATTAAGAATTGCAGCATTAACTTTTAATTACATTGAAAGACTGATGATAATAATTCAATAAGTATTAGATTCATAATCACTAAATACTCCTATTCGAAACAAATATCCAATAATTCAGAGGAATTCAGGCAACTGCAGTATAGTCACAAACACAGACAGGCAGGTACACAACAATTAATCAAATTGCATTTAACTGTATGAGCTAAAAATAGTCATCATGATACCTGGATAACGGATTGAAATTTCTGGAGAAGTTGAGATAAAAGAGATTGAGTGGTCTGCCCAGCTTCTGCAGCCAATGTGAGAATGAATGGTAATCATCGAGAAGGAAAAAGTTCTAAACAATCTGAGTGGCAATATTTCATTCCTGATGATATTATCACTAGGAAGGAAATATTGCGTGCATTACTAACAGAAGGTGCATATTTGAGAGCTTCAATACAAATGCTTCAAGTCAAGCGCTTCACCATAATTTCCATTTCTTACACATCTGCAAAAGTATAACAAATATTGTAGCTTTCAAGTATTAATTCTATGACAAACTTCTGCTAGCACTAACTGTTCTCTTAATGGTCATCAATCATAAGGCGAATCAACTTAAATAAGTTTCAGTTTCAATTACCAAACTAGATGAGGTTGACTACGTGGATTCTTTCCACCAATTAGCCATATTAAGGGCCTAACATTCCATTAATAATTCCTGCATTAACTTTTATTTACTTTGAAAGGCTGAAGACAATAATTCTTCCATGAAGAATCAATTTGTTATACAGTCTTCTAAGCACAAGGGAAAAGCCTCCAAAGGAAAATTATCCACCGCATAACAGCATAGAGACTGAAAACCTCGGCATGAGAAGAGTTTCCTGCCTTGTGGAAATCAGTAGTAAACTTCCAAGGTGACATATAATTTGCCGTGGTAGATAAGAGAAAGAATATGATAAGGAGATACAATGTGTGCTGCTAGAAAGAGGTAGGACGATTTATGCATGACACCCAATTATATCAAATTGAAAAAATAAGTTAAAGTAGTTAACATCTTAATTCAAATTAGATTCTGCAAAAACAAATGCCACTTAACTGAGCAAGAAGCAATCAAATGCTACGAAAAATTATATTGAGATGCATGATGGAATCAAGATAAAAGTTCCACCAAACTCTTCATAGAGCAAAGGGGCAAATTTACGTATTCAGCCAAGCTTCCAAAGTGGGTTGAGAAAAAGGAATAATAATCAAATCCTCCAAATATATTTAAATTTAGTAAACCCCATGCTAAAATTCAGTCACATTGTTTACAGGAACAAATTTGAAAATTACCAGAATGATTTATATGCTTAAACCATTGCCTAAATTTCAGAGTAATAGTTCTATGGATACTCGAGTCAAGAAATGCACGAAAGTGTATTAACAATCAAGTCTGTGTCACATGCTCACAAAACCACAATTGAGAGCTTCAAAGTCTCTGTCATTGATAAAACTATAATAAATAAGTAAATAGAAAAAATCTCTCTCTCTCTATATATATATAAAGGGAAAAACATAATAAATCCATTGAATAGAAAGTAATGGAGTAACATAAAAGAATATATATATAATATTGCAAGGAATTTCCAACAATTAGTAAGTAAATTGAAAAATATTTAAACATTAAATCTCTACTGTGAGAAACAGAGAGATACAAAAAAAATAATAATAATTAACTGGAAAAAAATCATACCATGAAGAATATACAAATTGAAACACACCTCATGCCTTCTAGATTGCATCTTTCTTAATTACCAGCACAAAGATGGCTAATTCTGTCAATACTGCAATATATCTCTCTTTCTCTTTCTCTAGGAATATGTACACAGACCCTTAAAATTTGATCAGAAACATTTTATCAAAGCATAATATAGCTGCAATATCAATTTTGGAGCAACTCCGAAATGAAAACCCCAGAAATAGCAAGTACCCAGTAAAGTATTTACCGCAACTAATATTATCAACAGATCCCATAGACACTTGAAAAAAAAATAAAAAACAAATAAGAAGACAACCCGGAATGGGATTCTAACTCCATGAGAGATAAAGAGTGGGAGAGAGATGGAGACCAAGTCAAACCGCTGCACAGCCACCAATCATGCACACATGCTTTGTTAAATTAGTTCAACATTTCGTTTTACAAAAACCAATTTCTTCAAATGCAAAAGAACCAAAACAAATCTACAAGTCTTTAAAAAATATCAATCTATAAGTATCAATTTGCGTCTCAAACCTTTTTATGATTGTCAATTCGTCCCAAAATCGCCTTTTAGCAAAAATTGATCAACAAAAATTTTTCAGAACAATCATATGATCATTTAACAGATTCAAATGCTAAAGCAAACGGATAAATTATTTTAAAAAATGGCGAAAATTCAAAACACGTATCATTCTATAGATCTAAGCGCAAAAACCAATCTAAATTTTTTTTCCAATTTTCCAGTGGACAAAAGAAACAGAATAAACATTTACATGTAAAAGAAGAAGAGAAAAAAAAAACATGAAAACAGATCGGATAAAGATCTCTTTTGACAGATCTAGGCCTATCATGAAGTAAAAAACACATCTTTACGAATAGAAAAAAGATCTAAGCCATAAAAATCAGATAAATATAAAAGTAAATTGAAAAGGAAAATCAAATATATCAACGAGTGAAATTGAATTCAATAGAAGAAATAAAATATCGTTGCATTTTCCGAAGGACAGAGTTATTGCAGGAAAGGCCGTTCTTTTTTTTTTTTTTTTTTTGCCTTCTCCTAAACGAAAGAGTAAGACTGAAAGAGTAAGAGAGGTTGAAGAAAGAGAATCAAAAATCAACATAAGAATAAATTTTAAATACATTTATGAATAATTAAAAAAAACAACTAAATTTAAGTAGAATATTCGAATCCTAATTCTAATAGGCTATGGAAATCAAACTAAAATAAATATGAGCAATGCTAAGATGCAGAGACATTCTTTTAATTTGAATTTGTTGAAAGCTTTGAGATTTTCATTTAAAGGTTAGTCGATTATCACTTTACTCAATATCATTAATTATTTTTTTTTTCTTATGACTATAAAGAATTTTAACCTTATATAAGATACATTTTTTTTTGTATTATTATATAATTATATACTGCATTTTTTTAAAAATAAATTTATATAGAAGAAATTTTATACTTACCCTATTTCCTGTTTGTACTTTCCCACTTTCTTAATTATCAGCGCAAATATGGCTAATTTTGTCAATACTGCAATATATCTCTATTTCTCTTTCTCTAGGAATATGTACACAGACCCTTAATATTTGATCAAGAAACATTTTATCAAAGCATAATATGGTTGCAATATCAATTTTGGAGCAACTCCAAAATGAAAACCCCAGAAATAGCAACATATTTCATAAAGCAAATACGTGTCCACAAGCTGAGGAATTTCAAGCAAGGTACTATTGTTTGCTGCCAATGTTTGGTTCAACTTCCATTATTCTAACATTTGTTATGCAGATTCAATGAACTCCCTGCAACCAGACGTCAAGTTTGGGATCTCACTTATCTAGCGAAGGGGGGAAGGTTATATATCAGCACATAGTGATCTTGCTGTATTCCTAAAAGCCCATAAAGAAGGATTAGAACGGTCAAGCAAACCAGCTCGAGTGCACACGTTTTCGGTTTGAATAAATAAAGCCCATTCAATTACTGGGCCAGTCCAAATAAAAACCTATTAACATGATGGGGGCCATCTATTTTGCTAATTGTAAAGGTTATAAACTCCTATTAAATACGAATGTTTTTTTGCCCCAACTCTCTTCCCCAAATTCTCATACAACACAACAGCCGAAGGCAATCAATCATGGACAAAGGCAAAGGCAAGAAGAAACTTGGGGTAATCACTAACCCCATTATTAATTTAAGTTTAGTGTTCAGAAAAAAAACAATTTCTTTATATCTTTATTGGATATAAAGATTATTTCCCACAATTATTCCAACACAACCAAGATTAGGATTCAAGATAGAAAGAATCTATAATTCTTTGTTATTAGAAATGAATGGATAGATTTCCCATTTGCAATAAATGTTTTGAATGGAAAAGGAATGGTAAAAAGAAGAGATGGATTAGAATACGGTTGATGATAATGGAAATAAGAACCCTTCTATGGTTGTTTGTGAACACTGGCATGATTGCATGAAGCGCAAGTATGCCGACCACTGGAAGGAGATTGGAATATACGGCCGTTTGGAGTTGTCCCTCTACGATATCTTCTATAATGGTGCACTTTTGGGAGGTAGCCTTCCATTTTGGTGGAAGATAGCCGTTCTTTCATCTTTGTATTCAGTTTCATCCTTCATAAGAAATTCTTTGTTTCTTTAATGGATTTATAATATATATATATATATATATATATATATATATATATATATATATATATATATATATATATATATATATATCTGTTTTTCACTTTCATTGGGTTTAGGGAAAACAGTTTAAAAATTCCACCATTTCATTATTGGATTTATACATATAATGATAAGCACATGAAATTAATATATATGTGAAACCAATTATGTTCACCACATACACACGCATGGATATTATAAGATGTAGGGCAACATGAATTGATTGAAACATATATTTCCATGTGCAGGACACCACACTTAGCCTTGGTGGAGGGGAAACATCCGATATGAGCGTCGCAGAAATGACGAAACAGTTCACTGAAATGAATGTAATGTTTGTTTATTTTTAATCTACTAAAAACATTCGAATATATAAATATTAAAATAGCTTGTACACATTTATGGATGGATTTCAGAGGAAGCTGAAAGCGGCACAGAATTATGAAGCTAAAATGAAGGCTGAGCTGAGAGAAAGAGAAGCTGAAAACGAGGCGGCTGCAGCAAAAGCCAGAGCAAAAAGAGAGAAGAAGGAAAAAAAGAAGAAGAATTAGGTTTGTCTTCTTTAGAAGGAAGTGGGAGTGGCTAAGAAGCTAATCTTGTCTCAATCTTTTTGCAACAGGGAAAACTTGTGGAAAAAGGTCAAAATGATACTATCAAAGGAGTACAAAAATAGGAGTCAAGTAAGTGAGGACATATATTTTCAAGCAAATGCAGCACCCAAGTTGTCAATAGTCATGATACACACTTAAACAGATGTAAAATATACAACAACAATTAAAAGGGCAAGATTTTTTAAATATTACCTAAAAGTTCCTTCAAGTTGTTGCTCTCAGCTTGCAAGATCACCAAAGTCAGGAGCAACTGCTCTCAGAAATCCCATACCAAGCAACTTATAGGCATAATATGGTCATTTTGATATTTACGATTCTACTGGTTAGAGTCTCTAATCCAAAAATTGAAATTATAATTCATCTAACTGTTAAAACTTATCCACCCATTTTAAGTATTAAATTTAAATTAAAGTTATTTATAAGGGAATATACATAAAAATAAATAAAAATAAAAAATAACACATCCATTACTTGAGTTGTACGTCAGCAATTCTAGTTCAAGTTTCGAGGATTACTGCTTACGAGTCGCTAGCAACTTGATTTTCATTATAATACTTAAAAAGCGTGGCTGACTATTTATTTTCTAATAGTATTTGATTATCACTTTTATAGTTTTCTCTTTGAATATACAACTAATCTAGGAATCCGCCCTGTATTCAAATTTAGGGTCAACATCAATCATGTTTGGTCACTATACAAATCTATTTATTCTACGACGTATCATTAACAGTTCTGGGGTCATTTCAAAGCTTTCATGTCGGATCTGATCAATTCAGATCAGCTGAACCAGCTCCTAAGCCATTGAGGTAAATGCAATATAGCAATAACCAACTAAAATCGTAAGGTGCTTGGCATGCATTGGTCCAGAACATTGGACAGAAATCCACGAAGAATTTTAAGGTGAGCAGTAACCTGAGGCATAGACCAACTAAAAAAAGACCACCATCATAATTTTCTTCACTTCCTGATCCTGAAGTGTCATCAGCAAATATTGCTCAATATTGGTCAACAACATCAAAAGGATGCATTCTGTGGCAGTTTATAATCCCTTCCAAGTATTCGTACGCATTTATTTGGTCCAGATCCTCCAGAATACCAGTAAGCCATGCCTATCCACACCTTAGAAACAGAAATCCAGGTTAATCCTGTCAATCAAATGCACACTGCACACTGGACATCTACCGAAAACAAAGCATAAAAGCAACTAAGATATCCTTACAGCAAGTATAAAACAAGTAAGACATCTTCTATATAAAATTTTTAGCATCCCAAAACACAGCACAATTACGCACAAAATGCATTTCATAACCACTAAATACTCCTATTCGAAACAAATATCCAATAATTCAGAGGCATTCAGGCAACTGCAGTATAGTCACAAACACTGACATGCAGATACACAAGAATTAATCAAATTGCATTTAACTGTACGAGCTAAATATAGTCATCATGCTACCTGGATAACAGATCGAAGTTACTGGAGAAGTTGAGATAAAAGAGATTGAGTGGTCTGCCCAGCTTCTGCAGCCAATGTGAGAATGAATGCTAATCTTTGAGAAGGAAAAAGGTCTAAATAATCTGAATGGCAATATTTCCTTCCTAATGATATTATCATTAAGAAGGTATATCATTAGGAAGGAAATATCGCATGCATCACTCACTTAAGGTGCATATTTGAGAGCTTCAATACAGATGCTTCAAGTCAAGAGCTTCATCATAATTTCCATTTCTTACACATCTGCAGAAGTATAACAAATAATGTAGCTTTCAAGTATTAATTCTATGACACAAACTTCTGAACATAGAAAGCCAGCACTAACTGTTCTCTTAATGGTCATCAATCATAAGGCAAATCAACTTAAATAAGTTTCAGTTTCAATTAAAACTAGATGAGGTTAGGGCCTAACATTCCATTAATAATTGCTGCATTAACTTTTATTTACTTTGAAAGGCTGAAGATAATAATTCTCCCATGAAGAGTCAATTTGTTATACAGTCTTTTAAGCACAAGGGAAAAGCCTCCAAAGGAAAATTATCCACAGCATACCAGCATAGAGACTGAAAACCTTGGCATGAAAAGAGTTTCCTGCCTTGTGGAAATCAGTAGTAAACTTCCAAGGTGAAATATAATTTGCCATGGTAGATAAGAGACAGAATATGATAAGGAGATACAATGTGCTGCTAGAAAGAGGGGGATTTATGCAGGACACCCAATTATATCAAAATGGAAAAATAAGTTAAGTAGTTAACATCTTCATTCAAATTAGATTCCCCAAAAACAAACGCCACTTAACTGAGCAAGAAGCATTCAAATGCTACGAAAAATTAAATTGAGATGCAAGATGGAATCAAGAGAAAAGTTCCACCAAACTCTTCATAGAGCAAAGGGGCAAATTTATGTATTCAGCCAAGCTTCCAAAGTGGGTTGAGAAAAAGGAATAATAATCAAATCCTCCAAATATTTTTAAATTTAGTAAACCCCAAGCTAAAATTCAGTCCCATTGTTTACAAGAACAAATTTGAAAATTACCATAGTGATTTATATGCTTAAACCATTGCCTAAATTTCAGAGTAATAGTTCTATGGATACCCGAGTCAAGAAATGCACGAAAGTGTATTAACAATCAAGTTTGTGTCACATGCTCACAAAACCACAATTGAGAGCTTCAAAGTCTGTCATTGATAAAACTATAGTAAATAAGTAAATAGAAAAAATCTATATATATAAAGGGAAAAAACATAATAAATCCATTGAAAAGAAAGTAATGGAGTAACATAAAAGTAAATATATATATATATATATATATATATAATATTGCAAGGAATTTCCAACAATTAGTAAGTAAATTGAAAAATATTTAAACATTAAATCTCACCTATACAAAAAAAATTAATTAACTGGAAGAGAATCATACCATCAAGAACATACAAATTGAAACACACCGACACATAATCTTCATGCCTTCTAGATTGCATATTTCTTAATTACCAGCGCAAAGATGGCTAATTCTGTCAATACTGCAATATATCTCTCTTTCCCTTTCTCTAGGAATATGTACACAGACCCTTAATATTTGATCAGAAACATTTTATCAAATCATAATATAGCTGCAATATCAATTTTGGAGCAACTCCAAAATGAAAACCCCAGAAATAGCAAGTACCCAGTAAAGTATTTACCGCAACTAATATTATCAACAGATCCCATAGACACTTGAAAAAAAAAATAAAAAACAAATAAGAAGACAACCCGGAATGGGATTCTAACTCCATGAGAGATAAAGAGTGGGAGAGAGATGGAGACCAAGTCAAACCGCTGCACAGCCACCAATCATGCACACATGCTCTGTTAAATTAGTTCAACATTTCGTTTTACAAAAACCAATTTCTTCAAATGCAAAAGATCCAAAACAAATCTACAAGTCTTTAAAAAATATCAATCTATAAGTATCAATTTGCGTCTCAAACCTTTTTATGATTGTCAATTTGTCCCAAAATCGCCTTTTAGCAAAAATTGATCAACAAAAAATTTTCAGAACAATCATATGATCATTTAACAGATTCAAATGCTAAATCAAACGGATAAATTATTTTAAAAAATGGTGAAAATTCAAAACACGTATCATTCTATAGATCTAAGCGCATAAAACCAATCTAAAATTTTTTTCCAATTTTCCAATGGACAAAAGAAACAGAATAAACATTTACATGTAAAAGAAGAAGAGAAAAAAAAAACATGAAAACAGATCGGATAAAGATATCTCTTTTGACAGATCTAGGCCTATCATGAAGTAAAAAAAAAAAAACAGATCTTTACGAATAGAAATCAGATCTAAGCCATAAAAATCAGATAAATATAAAAGCAAATTGAAAAGGCAAATCAAATATATCAACACGTGAAATTGAATTCAATAGAAGAAATAAAATATCGTTGATTTTTCCGAAGGACAGAGTTTTCGCAGGAAAGATTCTTTTCCCTTTTTTTTTTTTTTTGGTCCTAAACGAAAGAGAAAGACTGAACGAGAAAGAGAGGTTAAAGAAAGAGAGGATCCAAAGAAAATCTGATCTAAGCCTCACAGCCTGACACAATTTATGATGTTCCAGAATGCTCCCACAATTCCAGCGAAATAGACTAAACTGCCCTTGTGCAGATCCAATATCAAAGTCACATTTAAAATCCACCAAATCCCTTTTAGGTATTTCACTTATGTTTACTTTAAAAAAATAATATTATAATATAATTTAACCATCAAAAACATTTACTCTTCAAACTAATATAATTTAACTATAACTTTATATATATATATATATATATTGGCAAGATTCTTAGATTATATTAGAATAGCGGATTCTTAATACTAGGAGGCAATGGAAATCAAACTAATATGAATATAAGCAATTTTAAATTTAGATAAACTTATTATTATATAATTAAAGTTTACATCTTTTTAAAAATAAATTTATGCTGGAGATAAATCTTATATTAACGTTATTTCTTACATTTACTTTACCACATTCTAAAATATTATTGTGGAACTTTATTTCTTCCTCATTAAATATTTATATATTAATTCAATCGCTATCTGTAATTCAATACAATTTTTGAGGAATGGACAGATTTAGAGGAATAAAGTTTCCCTATTTTTATTTTATTATTTTATAAATTGTCACAGAAATCTATTATTTCCTTTAACAAAAAATTTATATCATTTCATATTTGTCTATTCATTTATCATGATTGGCTGAGTATGACAAATGAAAGATTATATTGTAAAAAAGAAGAAGAAAAAGATGTATGGTCTCAAATTCCGACAGAGCTATTATGTTCAATAACTTCAAATGCCTCTGAAAATGATGGTGGCGCCAACATTAACGTCCAAAAAGTTTGTAAATCATGGAAATTAATAGGCAATATCACTAGATCACCATATCCTCCGATTGATAAGCTAACCTCAGGGTATCCGTGTTTTTTATTATTAAATGGAGAAACGGGTCAATTTATTCATCTAAATCACACTCATTTTAGTATCAAGTTTCCAGAACTAGAAGATGCTCTTGTTCGATTCTCTAAATATGGTTGACTGCTTTTTGTCTCGTGATATTCACAACTTCTTTTTCTTCAATCCATTTACGAGAGACAAAATTGAGCTTCCATACTATGAGTTTGGCTTTCAACACGTGTGTTTCTCTGCTCCTCCAACTTCTTCGGATTACTATGTTATTGGACAAACCACTGGACATTTTATGTCCTCAAACGTGGTAAAACACAATGGAGAAATTTCAGAAGTCTTAACAAAGAATAACATCCTTATTCCCATCCCATACTTCTTAGGAATCATTGCTATATATTTCGACAAGAAGGCAACATATCGGTCTTTGATCTCAAAAACAACACTGTTAAGATCATTGAAGAGCCATTTCCTTCACATTATTGAAGTTATTTGGTAGAATGTGCAGACAAATTGTTAGCCGTGATAGTGCCACATGAAGAGCAACATATTTTATATTCAAGCTATGAATCCATCTAAATATCTAAGAGTATGGCGACCCAAAAATTACCTAAGAAATCAAATGTTTTTTGGTAGTCGGAAATCATCCTTTATTAAGCAAGCTCTGGTGAAAGTAGCCAGCAATGATTTAAGTGTAAATAATACCAGTAGTATTCCTACTTCCTAATTTAATTTTTTTAACACTTGCATGCCAATAAGCCAAGATATTTACCTGACACATTCTAACATATTTGAAAGGTGAAATTAAGCACCAAAACTTTTGCAAGGACAATAATACGAGGAAAAAAAGTTTATTTTAACAGTGAGAACTGAATATACCTAAGAATATTGTAGTTGTCAGTGAAAAAGTAAAGCGGAGCATCAGTTGCAAAGATTAGGTTCTTCAGAAATGGCACTGCGTCAAGGGCCATGGCTACGATCTGCAATCAAAATATTTGCTTAATAGATGCATGAACCACAAAAAATATGCTTAATATGACTTCTGCTCAAACTCATATCTGGGTGTTCTCAGGCTATTTAACCTACTAGTAGAACATAAGGTCTTTACTTTTTGTATCCCTAGAGATAGATAGGATAAGGAATTTTTCAAATTTCGGACGACTAATTATTTAATTTTTAATGAAAATTAAAAATTTCTTACTCTATATATTACAATGAAAAGGAAAAAAAAATATTATTTGCAATTTCATAAATAGAATTGATTATGAAAAATCAACATAAAAATAAATTTTAAATCTATTTATAAATACAAAAAGAAAACAACTAAATTTAATTATAAGTAAATACAATAAGATCAAACTCTATTATGTCTACTCAATTCATTTACTGGGTCGGACTCAAGAATTCATGTGATGGGTACCATTTGAATTTGATTCACTTTTACGGATCCCAAATAAGAAAAGAAAGAATTATATATATATATATTGACAAGATTCTTAGATTATATTAGAATAGACAAATCTAAATTATAATAGTTAATGGAAATCAAACTAATATAAATATAAGCAATGCAAAACAACTAGCTTGCATTTAATTGCCGAGACATTCTTTTAATTTAACTTTGCTGAAAGCTTGGGGATTTTAGTTTGAAGGTTAGTTGATTGTTGACTTTGCTCAATATCGTTAGTTAGTTTTTGTCTTATGACTATAAGCAATTCTAATCTTAGATAAGTTACATTTCTTTATATTATTATATAATTATAGGCTGCATCTTTTTTAAAATAAATTTATACTGAGAAAAATTTTATACTAATGTTATTTTCTGCTTTTACTTTGCCACATTCTAAAATATTATTGTGGGACTTTATTTCTTCATCATTAAATATTTATATATTAGTTCAATAGCTATGTGCAATTCAATACAATTTTTGTGGAATGCACAAAGGTTTAGGAAAATCTACTTGTGAACTTGTCCAACTCAACTTTGGGTGTTTTTAGGCTATTGAACCTACTAGTCAAACTAAAGGCTTTTACCTTTTGTATCCCTAAAAATGGATGGAATAAGGAAATTTTTAAACTTCAAGGTGGCTACTTATTTAATTTTTAATGAAAATTAAGAATTTCTTGCTCTATATATTACAATGAAAAGGGCAAAAAAAAAGAAAATTGTATTATTTGCAATTTCATAAATAAAAATTAATTATAAAAATCAACATAAAAATAAATTTTAAATCCATTTATAAGTGCAAAAAAATACCTAAATTTAAGTATAAGCAAATATTATAAGATTAAACTCTATTATGTCTGCCTAATTCATTTAATGGGTCGGATTCAAGAATTTATAGCGGTAAAAAAACTATTAACAATGGTGGGTACCATCTCTTTTACTTTTAAGGATCCCAAATAAGAAAAGAAAGAATTATATATATATATATATTCTCTGATTACATTAGAATAGTTGAATCCTATTTCCAATATGTTATGGAAACAAACTAATATAAATATAAGCAATGCTAAACAACTAGCTTCCATTTTATTACCAAGGCGTTCTTTTAAGATTTGCTGAAAGCTTGGGGATTTTAGTTTGGAAGTTAGTTGATTGTCGACTTTGTTTAATATCGTTAATTTGTTTTCGTCTTATGATTATAAGCAATTTTAATCTTAGATAAGTTACATTTTCTTTGTATTATTATATAATTACATGTTGTATCTTTTTAAAAATGAATTTATACTAGAGAAAATTTTTATACTTATGTTATTTCCTACTTTTACTTTGTCATTTTCGAAAATATTATTGTCGAACTTTATTTTTTTCTCATGAAATATTTATATATTAATTCAATCGTTATCTGCTATTGAATACAATTTTTATAGAATGCACAATGGTTTAGGAGAATAAAGTTTCCTAATTTTTATTTTATTACTTTGTAAATTGTCACATAAATCTATTATTTTTTAAAATTTTTCATTTCATCTGTCTATTTATTTATCAAGATTGGCTGAGTATGGCAAAGGAAATATTAGAGCGTAAAGAAAAAGAAAAGAAGAAGATGTATGGTCTCAAATCCCGACAGAAATATTATGCTCAATAGCTTCAAATGCCTTTGAAAATGATGTTGGAGTCACCATTAACGTCAGAAGTGTTTGCAAATCCTGGAAATTAATGGACAATATAATTAGATCATCATCTCCTCCGATTGATAAACTATCATCAGAGTATCCATGTTTTTTTTATCATTAAATGGAGATATGGACCAATTTATTCATCTAAATCACACTCTTCTCAGTATCAAGTTTCCTGAACTAAAAGGTGCTCTTATTCAATTCCCTAAATATGGTTGGCTGCTTTTGTCTCGTGTTATTCACAACTTCTTTTTCTTCAATCCATTTACGAGAGACAAGATTGAGCTTCCATACTATGACTTTGGCTTTCAACACGTGTGTTTCTCTGCTCCTCCAACTTCTTCGGATTGCTATTTTATTGGACACAACCACTGTTCATTTTATGTCCTCAAACGTGGTGAAATGCAATGGAGAAATTACGGAAGTCTTAACAATCCCTATTCCGATCCCATACTTCTTAAGAATCATTGCCATATATTTGGACAAAAAGACAACATATCGGTCATTCATCCCAAAAACAACACTGTTAAGATCTTTGGGGAGCCATTTCCCCCACATTATCGAAGTTATTTAGTAGAATATGCAGATGAATTGTTAGCCGTGATAGTGCCACATGAAAAGCAATTCAAGCTATGAATCCATCTAAACATCTAAGAGTATGACAACCCAAAAATTACCTAAGAAATCAAATGTTTTTTGTTGCTCGGAAGTCGTCGTTTATTAAACAAACTCCGGTGAAAGCAGCCGGCAATAAGATCTATTTTCCATTAATTAAAGAAGATAATGACATAATATTCTACTCTCTAGCTCATAATAAGCATCACTCATTTTTATGCGATTACTCAAGTGGGAATGACGACGTATGGGAATTACCATTTAATCGCACTTGGATCGAAACCATGGGCATTTGCACCTCCTTCTGCTAAACAAATTGATTGGGCTATGTAATACCATTTCACTATTGTCATTTTGATATTTAAACCTCATGTACTTGTCATCCATGTTTTGAACTCCATAGCCATGAGCCCATGATACTACAGAATAATAATGTATTTTCAATGTAATAAGGATTGAGGTTTTATTTACACTGTATATTTTAAAGATTGCTTGTTGTGCAAGGTGCTATACTTGCAGTTCATATTATTTCACAATATAGAAATAACCAAAAATTTGAAAACGAGGATAGAGTCGTTGAAAAACATACATCAGACTTACCATTAACAAATACTGCAAGTGGCTCCATTAGATATGATAGCGGAATCACATCCTCTTGATTTTCTTCACTAACACTACTAGTTGGAAAGCCAACTGCAGGTAGTGGAACCCATTGATGTGAATCAAAAACTAACTGGAATATAAATTTCAGGTTACAATTTACCATTCGACAAAGACAGGGACTGAATCAGAAACAAAATCTAAACATTATTGATCGCCATATACCTGAAAATTCTTAACTGCTATACTCAAAACCTTTGAGAACTAATTGGGAACAGCCTTGCAACATATTCAAGCTAAACTTTTACGAAGTGAAATTTTGAAAAAAGAAAAGGGGAAACACACCAAAGATGTATTTTACTCTTCCAAAAGTAATGAAAGCAAGCCCCCCAAAATCCAGGCCAACCCAACAAAGTCTCATCGCACAGTGCTGTCAATAAAACAGAAAAAAAAAAGCAATGAAACCATCAAATTCTAACTGCAGCAAAATATAAAGTATTTTCAAAGTGAATGCAGGTTTGCTTCATGGTCAGAATGTCTTCCATGCTCCAACAATATAAATATGGACAGTGGTTGGGATAAGAATGGTAACAATATCCTCACAAGATTGAAATATAATGCAGCTAAATCCCATAACTGCGCGTAAGCTTAAGGGAAAAGCCTCCAAAAAAAAAATTATCCACGGCATACCACCAATTAGGCTGAAAACCTTGGCATGAAAAGAGTTTCCTGCCTAGTGAAATTCAGTAGTCAACTTCCAATGTGTAATATAATTTGCCATGGTAGAAACAGACAAAATATGAAAAGGACATAGAATGTGTGCTGCTAGAAAGGGGGGGATTTATGCAGGACCCAATCATATCAAAAAGTAAAAATAAGTTGACATCATAATTCGCATTAGATTCCACAAAAACAACGCCACTTCACTGAGCAGGAAGCATTCAGATGCTAAGAAAAAATAAATTGGAATGCATGATGGAATCAAGAAAAAGGTTCCACCAAACTCTTCATAGAGCAAAAGGGCAAATTTATGTATCCACTATCCAGCCAAGCCTCCAAAGTGGGGCTGACAAAAAGGAATAATAATCAAATCCTCCAAATATATTTAAATTTAGTTCAGTCACAATGTTTACATATGTGATATCTCTGGAGCAACAGGAACAAATTTGCAAATTCCCGGATTGATTTGTATACTTAAAGTATTGCCTAAATTTCAGAGCCAAAGTTATTTGGATACTCCAGCCAAGAAACGCATGAAACTGCTTTAACAATCAAGTCTATGTCACATGCTCTTTAAGACCACAATAGAGAGCTTCAAAGTTTTAGTCATTGATTAAAACTGTAATAAATTACCTGAACATATTTCATAAAGCACATACTTGTCCACAAGCTGAGGAATTTCAAGCAAATCAAGCAATGTACTATGGTTTGCTGCCAATGTTTGGTTCAACTTCCATTATTCTAATATTTATTCTGCAGATTTAATGAACTCCGTGCAACCAGACGTCAAGTTTGGAATCTCACTTATCTAGCAGAGGGGGGAAGGTTATATATCAGCACATAGTGATCTTGTTGTATTCATAAAAGCCCATAAAGTAAGATTAGAACGGTCAAGCAAACCAGCCCCTGTGCACACGTTTTCGGTTTGAATAAATAAATAAAAGGATGATTCCACTATTTCAGACGCTAGTGCGAAGCTTCTCGATATAATTGAACTCCTATATCTAAAGCTCTCTAGAAAGATGCCCCGCAGAGTGCAGCAAAAGGAAAAGGAATGCGGAAAAAAATTGCAAGGCAATATATCCGGTTATGTTCCCTCAAGCTAATGATCCGTCGCAATCATTTCATTAAACACTTTCAGTTCCTCTTTTCTTGGCAGGAATGGCAGAGGCGATTGCTATATGCGGTGTTAGATTAAAAAGAAAATCAGAATCTTCATCAAATAAACAACAACCGAACCTATCTCCACCATAATCATCGCCATCAATGGCATTGACACCATTATTATTCGAAACACCGAATGACGTTGCAGCTAAACATGCAGAAGCAGCAATAAAGATCGTAGAATCATCTCCGAATTCAATAGAAAACGAAACCCAAGTTCCATTGCCATCAGCAAAGCAATTAAAACAAACATTTCCTAATAGAGACGTGTTGAGAAAGTCAGCATCCACCAAAAATCTTGCTAAGAATCTAAGCATGAAAATGCAGATAAGCATGTCCTTGGCGATAAAAGACCGTCTAGACAAAAAGATATCGGGAAAACTGAAACCTGAAGACTCAGTTTGGAGGAAGACTATCATATTAGGGGATAAATGTAGGAAGACTATCATATTAGCGGATAAATGTAGAGTATCATATTAGGATAAATGCAAATAAGCATGTTCTTGGAAATTTTTTTGGTGAATGTAATAATTATTTACAATTCGGTATGTAGGATGTGGTGGTTAATTATTTACCAAAGAAAAAAAGAAAGTCATACATATTGACTTTTTTTTTTTGAAATAACATATCAACTCTTATATATGCAGTGAAGGGAAAAGAAATAGTTAATAAACATGTTATTATCTTTCATATTGAAAATACCATATTGAACTTGAGGAAAAAGTAAAATATGTGGAGAGGTTATACCTAGGGAATTGAGATTAATATAATTCTTGTTGTAGTTATTCCTAATAATAATAATAATAATATTAATAATGTTTTGAATTGTAATTTGTAAAAGGAAATTTTCTCAATTTTAAGTTTCATAATAATTTTTTTGGGACGGATTACTATTTAGACACTATAATTATTTCAATAGTTATGACAACTTTAATTTGGGATATTTTCTTTATTCACATTCTGACCACATAAAATAAAAGCAAAATAAATAGCTATTGAAAATCAGTAACATTCCAGAAGAAACAACAAAATGACAAAAATTGTTGGGAAACGAACGAAAACCAATATATGAAAAAAAAATCTTTTAAAAAAAAATCTTATATCAACTAAAAGATGAATATTCTGTGCTCTGATGGTTGAGTTTATTGGTCTCCAGTATAATCCAATTAAGTTGAGAATCACGACCTGCAGTTGGATAAGGCACAGTGGTAGAAATTCTTCCATTTTTTAAATTGTAAACTCGAAGACGTCTATTATTTGGCAATATAATGTAGATGGAATTTGGCTTTACTCCTGATTCTATTGCATTAGAAGTCATGCCAACTTGTCTTGAGATAAAGATGGTGTATTGTCCAATTTCATTGACTTCCATCCAATTCTTGTTGAGAAAATCAAATTTAAAGACCTTGATCCTATTCACTTCAGCGTTCCATCCAAAAAATTGTTTATGTACCAACAAAAGTTCATCACTACAATCAATCAGATAGTCATAATAATAATATAGACATTCATGTCTCACTATATCCAATCCTTTCGTTGTTAATGGTGTCAACTGAAGATAGGATCCCTCAAAAGAAATTTCACCTAGAAGCTTGTCAGAATTATATAGACAGTACAACTTTCCTTGGAACTCTGCAAAACTAAGAACGTCAGAATCCAACTCTTGTTTGATAAATTTGGTATCACCAAGTTGACAGAAGAAGAAAATGCGTCTATCTTCTGTAGCAATAAATAAAACATGACAGTTAGAATCACCCGGTGGAGAAGATAGAAAACATACATCACTCTCACCATCTAATGATGGAAGTTGAATCTTTTCAAGAGTGATAGGATTAAAAAGATAGTAATCTTTCCAAGTATAATCTTGTAATATCAACCATCCATAAGAGGAAAGCCATGTCCTTTTGTTTCGCATCTCAGGAATAATATTTTTATAATACTTTTTGTTAGATATACTGTAAAATAGTATACGTTGTTGGTAGTTCATTGAATCATGAATAAGAAGCCAAGGATATGATTGAGGGCTTAGTTGATTCTTCTCTCCCAA
This sequence comes from Triadica sebifera, assembly GCA_023653625.1. Classification (NCBI taxonomy): domain Eukaryota; kingdom Viridiplantae; phylum Streptophyta; class Magnoliopsida; order Malpighiales; family Euphorbiaceae; genus Triadica; species Triadica sebifera. The sequence continues at coordinate 23,048,251 of CM042910.1, read as the reverse complement.
ATCTTCTTCCAAATCACTGTTTGTCAATGAACACAAACAAAATTTATAAATCTATAATAGAAAGCAATCACAATAAAAAAATATTAAATACTTTCATGATTTATCATTATTTATTCCGTATTAAATTAAATTTTGCATTATTATTTTTATTATGTGAAAAATATAAATGTTACAATCTTCCTTCAAAGAAGCTTCAAATTGACGCTTGTGCCCAATGAAATAGTCTAATTGTATATGACTTCAAATCACTTCAAAACTATTAAAAAAATAGAAAAAAGCATATATCCAGCCAAACAATGATATTCAAAGAAAAAAAAATCTTAATGACTATTTTTGCAGAGTTGCAATTTTTCGACTAAAAAAATTTCTTTGTTAAATTTATTCCTTTTGGTTTCTTCCTTAATAAGAGTAAACCTTAACATTAGTTTTAATATTATTTTCTAATTTGTTAAAAAATTAAACGAAAAAATTCGATGGACAACAGGCGAATATTCCTGTACTATCCCTTGTTGGTCCCGAGGGACGGAGGAGGCTAGGTTAGCCGAAAGATGGTTATCGGTTCAAAGACGCACGGTGACCCCATATTGTAGGGTGGATCTCGAAAGATATGAAAGACCTTCCTCCAAGCCGTACATACGACTTTCATCGAATACGGCTTTAAATTAAATAGGTAAATCTTTCTCAATAAATAAATATAAAAGAGAAAATTTACGACTAAGAAAAACATGAAAACTCACTAATGATGGGTAGTGTGCTCTCCGGCCATCTCTTTTGCTTCAAGAATCTCAAATAAAATAAGAGTGAATTGTATTTTCTATGCAAGATTCTCAAGTTATATAAAATAGTTGAATCCTAATTCTAATAAGTTTTGGAAAGCAAATTCTAATAGGTTTTGGAAAACAAACTGATATAAATATAAGCAATCCTAAACTTATAAACTAAAGATATCATTAGGAGAACAGGAAGGAGATTTATTAAATTTATAACTCATCTACCCATTCTAAGTATCAAATTTAAATTTAAGTTATTTATAAGGGAATATACATCAAAAATCAAAAAATAACACATCCATTATTTGAGCTGTGCATTAGCAATTCTAGTTCAAGAATCGAGGTAATACTTAAGAGTCGTTAGCAACTTGATTTTCTCTATAATACTTAAAAAGCATGGCTGATTATTTATTTTCTAATGGCATCAATTATCAAATTTTCAGTTTTCTCTTTGAATATACAACAAATCTAGGAATCTTCAGATTTAGTGTCAACATCGATCATGTTTGATCATTAAACAAATCTATTTATTCTACGACATATCATTTAACACTTCTGGGGACATTCCAAACCATTGATGTCGGATCTGATCAATACAGATCAGATGAATCACCCGCCACAAGTCACTAAGGTATAGCGATAACCAAAATTTGAAAACGCGGACAGAGTGGTTGAAAAACATACATCAAACTTATCATTAACAAACACTGCAAGTGGCGGATGTTCCATTAGACATGATGGCGGAGTCACATCCTCTTGATTTTCTTCACTAACAACACTAGTTAGAAAGCCAACTGCAGGCAGTGGAACCCATTGATGTGAATCCAAAACTAACTGGAATACAAATTTCAGGTTACAATTTACCATTAGACAAAGACGGGGACTGAATCAGAAACAAAATCTAAACATCACTACTCGCCATATACCTGAAAATTCTCAACTGCCGTACTCGTATTCTTTGAGAAAGAACAGCCCTGCAACATATCCAAGCTCAACTTTTACGAAGTGAAATTTTGAAAAAAAAAAACAAAAAAAGAAAGAGAAACACACCAAAGATGTATTTTACTCTTCCAAAAATGACGGAAGCAAGCCTCCAAAAATCCAGACCAACCCAACAAAATCCCACCGCACAGTGCTGTCAATAAAACAGAAAAAAGCAATGAAACCATCAAATTCTAACTGCAGCAAAATATAAAGTATTCTCAAAGTAAATGCAGGTTTGCTTCATGGTCAGAAGGTCTTCCATGCTCCAACAATATAATTATGGTCACTGGTTGGGACAAGAATAGTAACAGTATCCCCAAAAGATTGAAATATAATGCAGCAAAATCTTGGCAGAACATCTTAAACATCAATGCAGTAACATTGCCTCATCTGAAAAATTGAAAAAAGTGCTATTGGCAGAAAAATTTGGAACCACAAGCTTCGATTTAATTTTTCATAAACAAGAAGAAAAAAAAGGATATTATCTGAGCAACCAAATGATGTAATTGAAAAAGAATGGCATTCTTCAAGAAATTCTGTATTCATAGCCCATGTGAACTTCTATCAAATGCTTTAAGAAGAGCAATGGATCTTAAATGCGAAACCTATTTCTAAAACGTGAGGTTCTCACCATGCATTGATCCAGAACATTGGACAGAGATCCATCCTCAATTATCTTTGGGAGCATGACTTTAAGAGTTTTAAGGAGAGCAGTAACCTGATGCATAGACCAACTAAAAAGAAGACCACCGTCATAATTTTCTTCCCTTCCTGTTCCCGAAGTGTCATCAGCAAATATTGCTCAATATTGGTTAACAACGTCAAAAAGAGGCAATCTGTGGCAGTTTATCATAGCTTGCAAGTATTCGTAAGCATTTCTTTGGCCCAGATCCTCCAGAATACCAGTAAGCCATGCCCATCAACACTTCAGAAACTGAAATACATGTTAATCCTGTCAATAGTTATCTACCAAAAACAAAGCATAAAAGCAACTAAAATATACTTATTGCAAGTATAAAACAAGTAAGATTTCTTCTATATAAAATTTTTAGCATCCCAAACACAGTACAATTACGCACAAAACACATTTCATAATCACTAAATACTCCTATTCGACGCAGATATCCAATAATCCGGATGCATTCAGACAACTGCAGTATTGGCACAAACACAGACGTACACAAGAATTAATAAAATTGCATTTAACTGTACAAGCTAAAAATAGTCATCAGAATACCTGTATATTGGATCTATGTTTCACAAGAAGTAGAGATAAAAGAGACAGGGTGGTCGGCCTAACTTTTGCAGCCAATGTTCGAATGACTGGTAATCTTTGACAAGGAAAAAGGCCTTGCGAATCTCAATTTCACAAAATCAACACCAACACAACAATTAATCAAATTGTATTTAACTGTATGAGCTAAAAATAGTCATCATGATACCTGGATAACGGATTGAAATTTCTGGAGAAGTTGAGATAAAAGAGATTGAGTGGTCTGCCCAGCTTCTGCAGCCAATGTGAGAATGAATGGTAATCATCGAGAAGGAAAAAGTTCTAAATAATCTGAGTGGCAATATTTCCTTCATCATTAGGAAGGAAATATTGCGTGCATTACTAACAGAAGGTGCATATTTGAGAGCTTCAATACAAATGCTCCAAGTCAAGCGCTTCATCATAATTTCCATTTCTTACACATCTGCAAAAGTATAACAAATAATGTAGCTTTCAAGTATTAATTCTATGACAAACTTCTGCTAGCACTAACTGTTCTCTTAATGGTCATCAATCATAAGGCGAATCAACTTAAATAAGTTTCAGTTTCAATTACCAAACTAGATGAGGTTGACTACGTGGATTCTTTCCACCAATTAGCCATATTTAGGGCCTAACATTCCATTAATAATTGCTGCATTAACTTTTATTTGCTTTGAAAGGCTGAAGACAATAATTCTTCCATGAAGAATCAATTTGTTATACAGTCTTTTAAGCACAAGGGAAAGCCTCCAAAGGAAAATTATCCACCGCATAACAGCATAGAGACTGAAAACCTTGGAATGAGAAGAGTTTCCTGCCTTGTGGAAATCAGTAGTAAACTTCCAAGGTGAAATATAATTTGCCATGGTAGATAAGAGACAGAATATGATAAGGAGATACAATGTGTGCTGCTAGAAAGAGGTAGGACGATTTATGCATGACACCCAATTATATCAAATTGAAAAAATAAGTTAAAGTAGTTAACATCTTAATTCAAATTAGATTCTGCAAAAACAAATGCCACTTAACTGAGCAAGAAGCAATCAAATGCTACGAAAAATTAAATTGAGATGCATGATGGAATCAAGAAAAAAGTTCCACCAAACTCTTCATAGAGCAAAGGGGCAAATTTACGTATTCAGCCAAGCTTCCAAAGTGGGTTGAGAAAAAGGAATAATAATCAAATCCTCCAAATATATTTAAAATTAGTAAACCCCATGCTAAAATTCAGTCACATTGTTTACAGGAACAAATTTGAAAATTACCAGAGTGATTTATATGCTTAAACCATTGCCTAAATTTCAGAGTAATAGTTCTATGGATACTCGAGTCAAGAAATGCATGAAAGTGTATTAACAATCAAGTCTGTGTCACATGCTCACAAAACCACAATTGAGAGCTTCAAAGTCTCTGTCATTGATAAAACTATAATAAATAAGTAAATAGAAAAAATCTCTCTCTCTCTCTATATATATATAAATGGAAAAAACATAATAAATCCATTGAATAGAAAGTAATGGAGTAACATAAAAGAATATATATATAATATTGCAAGGAATTTCCAACAAATAGTAAGTAAATTGAAAAATATCACAGAGATACAAAAAAAAATAATTAACTGGAAAAAAATCATACCATGAAGAATATACAAATTGAAACACACCTCATGCCTTCTAGATTGCATCTTTCTTAATTACCAGCACAAAGATGGCTAATTCTGTCAATACTGCAATATATCTCTCTTTCTCTTTCTCTAGGAATATGTACACAGACCCTTAAAATTTGATCAGAAACATTTTATCAAAGCATAATATAGTTGCAATATCAATTTTGGAGCAACTCCAAAATGAAAACCCCAGAAATAGCAAGTACCCAGTAAAGTATTTACCGCAACTAATATTATCAACAGATCCCATAGACACTTGAAAAAAAAAATAAAAAACAAATAAGAAGACAACCCGGAATGGGATTCTAACTCCATGAGAGATAAAGAGTGGGAGAGAGATGGAGACCAAGTCAAACCGCTGCACAGCCACCAATCATGCACACATGCTTTGTTAAATTAGTTCAACATTTCGTTTTACAAAAACCAATTTCTTCAAATGCAAAAGATCCAAAACAAATCTACAAGTCTTTAAAAAATATCATTCTATAAGTATCAATTTGCGTCTCAAACCTTTTTATGATTGTCAATTTGTCCCAAAATCGCCTTTTAGCAAAAATTGATCAACAAAAAATTTTCAGAACAATCGTATGATCATTTAACAGATTCAAATGCTAAAGCAAACGGATAAATTATTTTAAAAAATGGTGAAAATTCAAAACACGTATCATTCTATAGATTTAATCGCATAAAACCAATCTAATTTTTTTTTCCAATTTTCCAGTGGACAAAAGAAACAGAATAAACATTTACATGTAAAAGAAGAAGAGAAAAAAAAAACATGAAAACAGATCGGATAAAGATATCTCTTTTGACAGATCTTTACGAATAGAAACATATCTAAGCCATAAAAATCAAATATATCAACGAGTGAAATTGAATAGAAAAAATATCTAAGCCATAAAAATCAGATAAATATAAAAGTAAATTGAAAAGGAAAATCAAATATATCAACGAGTGAAATTGAATTCAATAGAAGAAATAAAATATCGTTGCATTTTCCGAAGGACAGAGTTATTGCAGGAAAGGCCGTTCTTTTTTTTTTGTTTGCCTTCTCCTAAACGAAAGAGAAAGACTGAAAGAGTAAGAGAGGTTGAAGAAAGAGAATAAAAAATCAACATAAGAATAAATTTTAAATACATTTATTAATAATTTAAAAAAAACACCTAAATTTAAGTAGAATATTCGAATCCTAATTCTAATAGGCTATGGAAATCAAACTAATATAAATATGAGCAATGCTAAGATGCAGAGGCATTCTTTTAATTTGAATTTGTTGAAAGCTTGGAGATTTTCATTTAAAGGTTAGTTGATTATCACTTTACTCAATATCATTAATTATTTTTTTTTCTTATGACTGTAAAGAATTTTAACCTTATATAAGATACATTTTTTTGTATTATTATATAATTATATGCTGCATTTTTTTTTCTTATGACTATAAAGAATTTTAACCTTATATAAGATACATTTTTTTTGTATTATTATATAATTATATACTGCATTTTTTTAAAAATAAATTTATATAGAAGAAATTTTATACTTACCCTATTTCCTGTTTTTACTTTCCCACTTTCTTAATTATCAGCGCAAATATGGCTAATTTTGTCAATACTGCAATATATCTCTCTTTCTCTTTCTCTAGGAATATGTACACAGACCCTTAATATTTGATCAAGAAACATTTTATCAAAGCATAATATGGTTGCAATATCAATTTTGGAGCAACTCCAAAATGAAAACCCCAGAAATAGCAAGTATCCAGTAAAATATTTACCGCAAGTAATATTATCAACAAATCCCATAAAACACTTGAAAAAAAAAATAAAAAACAAATAAGAAGACAACCCGGAGTCGGATTCTAACTCCATGAGAGATAAAGAGTGGGAGAGAGATGGAGATCAAGTCAAACCGCTGCACAGCCACTAATCATGCACACATGCTCTGTTAAATTAGTTCAACATTTCGTTTTACAAGAACCAATTTCTTCAAATGCAAAAGATCCAAAACAAATCTACAGCGCCTTTTAAAAAAATATCAATGTATAAGTATCAATTTACGTCTCAAACCTTTTTATGATTGTCAATTTATCATTTCATATCTGTTTATTCATTTATCAGGATTGGTGAGTATGGCAAAGGAAATATTAGAGTGTAAAGAAGAAAAAGATGAAGATGTATGGTCTCAAATTCCAACAGAACTATTATGCTCAATAGTTTCAAATGCCTTTAAAAATGATGTTGGCGCCATCATTAACGTCCAAAGTGTTTGCAAATCCTGGAAATTAATGGGCAATATCATTAGATCACCATCTCCTCCGATTGATAAGCTACCATCAGAGTATCCATGTTTTCTATCATTAAATGGAGATACGGGCCAATTTATTCATCCGAATCACACTCCTTTTAGTATCAAGTTTCCAGAACTAGAAGGTGCTCTTATTCGATTCTCTAAATATGGTTGGCTGCTTTTGTCTCATGATATTCACAACTTCTTTTTCTTCAATCCATTTACGAGAGACAAGATTGAACTTCCATACTATGAGTTTGGATTTGAACAAGTGTGTTTCTCTGCTCCTCCAACTTCTTCGGATTGCTATGTTATTGCATTCGACCACCTGACATTTTATGTCCTCAAACGTGGTGAAACGCAATGGAGAATTTCCGGAAGTCTTAACAAAATACAACATCCTTATTCCCATCCCATACTTCTTAAGAATCATTGCTATATATTTGGACAAGAAGGCAACATATTGGTCCTTGATCTCAAAAACAACACTGTTAAGATCTTTGGGCAGCCATTTCCTCCACATTATCGAAGTTATTTGGTAGAATGTGCAGGCGAATTGCTAGCCGTGATAGTGCCATATGAAGAGCAACATATTTATATTCAAGCTATGAATCCATCTAAACATCTAAGAGTATGGCGACCCAAAAATTACCTAAGAAATCAAATGTTATTTGTCAGTCGGAAATCATCCTTTATTAAGCAAGCTCCGGTGAAAGCAGCCAGCAATAAGATCTATTTTCCATTAATTAAAGAAGATAATGGCATAATATTCTACTCTCTAGCTACTAATAAGTATCATTCCTTTTTATGCAATTACTCAAGTGGGAGTCCTTCGGATGACGACGTATGGGAATTACCATCTAATGGCACTTGGATCGAAACCATGGCATTTGCACCTCCTTCTGCTAAACAAATTGATTGGGCTATGTAATACCGTTTCAGTATTGTCATCTTGATATTTAAACCTCAAGTACTTGTCATCACGTTTTCAACTCCATAGATATGAGCCCATGATACTGCAGAATAATCATGTATTTTCAATGTAATTAATAAGGATTGAGGTTTTATTTACACTGTATATTTTATAGATTGCTTGTTGTGCAAGGTGCCATACTGAATTTCACAAAATCAACACCATGACAATATCATTTGGAAGGAAATATTATGCGCATCACTCACTTGGAGTGCATAGTTGTGAGCTTCAATACACATGCTTCCGAGTCAAGAGCTTCATCACAATTTCCATTTCTTACACATCACCAAAAGTATAATAAATAATGTAGCTTTCAAGTATTAATTCTATGACATAAACTTCTGAACTTAGAAAGCCGACACTAACTATTCTTTTAATGGTCATAAATCACAAGGCAAATCAACTTAAACAAGTTTCAGTTTCAATTATCAAGCTAGAATAAGCTGACTGCCTAACATTCCGTTAATAATTGCAGCATTAACTTTTAATTAAATTGAAAGACTGAGGATAATAATTCTTCCATGAAGAATCAACTAGTTATAACTGCTCTAAAGCGTAAGGGAAAAGCCTCCAAAGAAAAATTATCCACGGCATACCAGCATTTAGGCTGAAAACCTTGCCATGAAAAGAGTTTCCTGCCTTGTGAAATTCAGTAGTAAACTTCCAAGGTGTAATATAATTTGCCCATGGTAGAAAGAGACAGAATATGATAAGGAGATAGAATGTGTGCTGCTAGAAAGAGGGGGATTTATGCAGGACCCAATCATATCAAAAAGTACAAATAAGTTGACATCTCAATTCACATTAAAATAAGTTGACATCTCAATTCACATTAGATTCCTCAAAAACAAAAGCCACTTCACTGAGCAGGAAGCATTCAGATGCTAAGAAAAATTAAATTGGAATGCGTGATGGAATCAAGAAAAAAGTTCCAGCAAACTCTTTATAGAGCATAGGGGCAAATTTATGTATCCACTATCCAGCCAAGCTTCCAAAGTGGGTTGAGAAAAAGGAATAAAAATCAAATCCTCCAAATAATTTTTAAATTTAGTTAACCCCATGCTAAAAGTCAGTCACAATGTTTACATATGTGATATCTCTGGAGCAACAGGAACAAATTTGTAAATTCCCAGATTGATTTATATACTTAAAGCATTGCCTAAATTTGAGAGCAAAAGTTATTTGGATACTCCAGCCAAGAAATGCATGAAAGTGCTTTAACAATCAAGTCTATGTCACATGCTCTTTAAGACCAGAATTGAGAGCTTCAAAGTTTTAGTCATTGATTAAAACTGTAATAAATTACCTTTAACATATTTCATAAAGCACATACGTGTCCTCAAGCTGAGGAATTTCAAGCAAATCAAGCAATGCACTATGGTTTTCTGCCAATGTTTGGTTCAACTTCCATTATTCTAATATTTGTTCTGCAGATTCAATGAACTCCGTGCAACCAGAGGTCAAGTTTGGGATCTCACTTATCTAGCCAAAGGGGGAAGGTTATATATCAGCACATAGTGATCTTGCTTGATTCCTAAAATCCCATAAAGAAAGATTAGAACGGTCAAGCAAACCAGCTCCAGTGCACACGTTTTCGGTTTGAATAAATAAATAAAAGGATGATTCCACTATTTCAGACGCTAGTGGGAAGCTTCTCGATATAATTGAACTCCTATATCTAAAGCTCTCTAGAAAGATGCACCTCAGAGTGCAGCAAAAGGAAAAGGAATGCGGAAAAAAATTGCAAGACAATAAATCCGATTATGTTCCCTCAGGTAATTTAAACCATGATAAGACGAGTGAATAAGAAAAATGATAATAATTATAATAATCAGAACCAGAACCAGAGATTGAAGATGCATATCAATAGAAGACACTTCCTCTGTAATTGAAAATAGTGCGTCAGCAGCAGCAATGAACGCACGGTAATTGCCAACAGCGGCTACCTGTATTTGCCTCTGGATCCTCTCCGCATCAACTCGCAGTAGCTCTGGTTCCTTCCAACAAGCAAAAGAACATGAAAATTGTCACAAATAGAATTATCAAAGTCCGTTGGGCCGAATTTGGTCAGGCTTCTAGAATTGAATTAATTCATTTATTGAATATAATAATAATAATAATAATTTTTTAAAAATGTAGCAAATAAGATGCGTTTTCTTTTGTCAAGTATCATATAAATAACACGTAATATAACTTATGCACCACCTGTTAATTATAATTGTTTTTATTATTATTTGAAGGGCAAATTGAAACCTCTATACCACCTATTGGAAAGCGAAAATCAAATAGATTTTACGTCAATTTTTATATCAATTCTTGCTTTTGTGTAGTGCGATTTGTTCAAATAATTATTTACTTGATAACATGGGCAGAGAATAAGCGATAAGAGTGACTTAATTTTGTATAGAGTTAGTAAAATTTTGATGTTTCCTTTCCAGTAAAATTTTGATGTTTCCTTTCCAATCAATTTCCTTTCCAATCAATATTATTCGTCGATGTTACTGGAAGCAGCAACAAAGATCGTAGAATTATCTCCGAATTCAATAGAAAACGAAACCCAAGTTCCATTGCCATCAACAAAGCAATTAAAACAGACATTTCCTAATAGAGACGTGTTGAGAAAGTCAGCATCCACCAAAAATCTTGTTAAGAATCTAAGCATGAAAATGTAGATAAGCATGTCCTTGGCGATAAAAGACCGTCTAGATAAAAAGATATCCGGAAAATTGAAACCTAAAGACTCAGTTTGGAGGAAGACTATCATGTTAGGGGAAAAATGTAGAGTATGAGAAGAAGATGAAGAGACCTTTTCTGATCCCAAGGGAAACAAAATCTTAGCATATTATCATAAACCCCCAATGTTTTACCGCTTTCAAGGTAATATTTTCACTCTCTCTGATCATCATTTTTCTATTCAATAAATAAATATATAAATTTGATTTAGATAAAAAGTTAAAATAACTAATGTGCAATGTATTGTTAGATTGAATCATCAAATTTCTTTGAAATTTTTTTGGTGAATGTAACAATTATTTACAATTTAGTATGTAGGATGTGGTGGTTAATTATTTACCAAAGTAAAAAAGAAAGTTATGCATATTGACTTTTTTTTTGAAATAACATATCAACTCTTATATATACAATGAAGGGAAAGGAAACAATTAATAGAGTATAAACATGTTACACTTTGTATGATCATCTTTCATATTGAAAATACCATATTGAACTCAAGGAAAAAGTAAAACATGTGGAGAGGTTATAATTAGGGAATTGAGATTAATTTCATTCATGTTGTAGTTATTCCGAATAATAATAATAATAATGTTTTGAATTTTAATTTGTAAAAGGAAATTTTCTCAATTTTAAATTTAATAATAGTTTTTTTGGGTCGAATTGTTATTCAGACACTAATTATTTCAAAAGATATGACAACTTTAATTTATAATATTTTCTTTATTCACATTTGGATCACATAAAACAAAGCAAAAGAATTCGCTATTGGAAATCTGTAACATTCCAGAAGAAGCAACAAAATGCCAAAAATTATTGGAAAACAAACAAAAACCAATATATGATAAAAAAAAATCTTTTAAAAACAAATATTATATCGATATGCTCTGATGGTTAAGTTTATTAGTCTCCAGTATAATCCAATTAAGTTGAGAATTATGAACTGCATTTAGATAAAGCACGGTGGTAGAAATTCTTCCATTTTTTTTATTGTAGACTTGAAGACTTCTATTATTTGGCGATATAATGTAGATGGAATTTGGCTTTACTCCTAATTCTATTGCATTAGAAGCCACACCTACTTGTCTACAGATAAAGATGGTGTATTGTCCAATATCGTTGACTTCCATCCAATCCTTGTTGAGAAAATCAAATTTAAAGACCTTGATTCTATTCATTTCAGCATTCCATCCAAATAATTGTTTATGTACCAACAAAAGTTAAATGCAATCAATCAGATAGTCATAATAATAATATAGACATTCATGTCTCACTATATCCAATCCTTTCGTTGTTAATGATGTCAACTGAAGATGGGATCCCACAAAAGAAATTTCACCTAGAAGTTCGTCAAAAGTATATAGACAGTACAACTTTTCTTGAAATTTTGCAAAACTAAGAACGTCATAAGTCAAATCTTGTTTGATAAATTTGGTATCACTAAGTTGATTCTTCTCTCCCAAATCTTTTTTCAAATCACTGTTGGTCAATGAACACAAACAAAATTTATAAATCCATAAAAAATATTAAATATTTTCATGATTTATCATTATATTACCGTAGTAAATGAAATTTTGTATTATTATTATTATTATTAAATAACAAATTTAAATGTTAAAATCTTCCTTTAAAGAGGCTTGAAATTGACGCTTGTGCCCAATTTAATTGTATATGACTTGAAATCACATAAATCACTTCAAAACTATTTCAACAAAAAAAAAAAGAAAAAGAAAAAAACATATTTCCAGCCAAACAATGACATTCAAAGAAAAAAAAAATCTTAATGACCATTTTTGCAGGGTTGCAATTTTTAGACTAAAAAAATTACACCAAAAAAAATTTAAATTAAATAGGCAAATCTTTCTCAATAAATAAATATAAAAAGAGAAAATTTACGACTGACAAAAACATGAGAACTCACAAGTGATGGATAGTGTGCTCTCCGGCCAGAGTCCAAAAAAAGAAAAGAGCGAATTGTATTTTCTACTGAAAATTTTATAAAATAGTCGAATCCTAATTCTAATAGGTTTTGGAAAGCAAACTGATATAAATATAAGCAATCCTAAACTTATAAACTAAAGATATGATTAGGAGAACTAGAAGGTGATTTCTTAAATTTATAACTCATCTACCCATTCTAAGTATCAAATTTAAATTTAAGTTATTTATAAGGGAATATACATCAAAAATCAAAAAATAACACATCCATTATTTGAGCTGTACATTAAGAGGTAACATGAGTCGTTAGCAACCTGATTTTCTTTATAATTCTTAAAACGTCTGGCTGATTATTTATTTTCTAATGGCATCATATAATTCTTTATATGTACACCGAATGACGTTGTAGCTAAACATGCAGAAGCAACAACAAAGATAGTAGAATCATCTCCGAATTCAATAGAAAACGAAACCCAAGTTCCATTGCCATCAGCAAAGCAATTAAAACAGACATTTCCAAATAGAGATGTGTTGAGAAAGTCAGCATCCACTAAAAATCTTGCTAAGAATCTAAGCATGTCCTTGGCGATAAAAGACCGTCTAGATAAAAAGATATCGGAAAAATTGAAACCTAAAGACTCAGTTTGGAGGAAGACTATCATATTAGGGAAAAAATGTAGAGTATCAGAAGAAGACGAAGGGACGTTTTCTGATTCAAAGGGAAACAGAATCTCAGCATATCATCCTAAAACCCCCCAGTGCTTTACTACTGTCAAGGAAATATTCTCTCATCATCATTTTTCTATTCAATAAATAAATATATAAATTTGATTTAGATAAAAAGTTCCAATAAAGAATGTGCAATGTATTGTTAGATTGAACGAGCAAATGTCTTTGAAAATTTTTTGGTGAATGTAACAATTATTTACAATTCGGTATGTAGGTTTGTGGTGGTTAATTATTTACCAAAGAAAAAAAGAAAGTCATACATATTGAATTTTTTTTTGAAATAACATATCAACTCTTATATATACAATGAAGGTAAAAGAAATAGTTAATAGAGTATAAACATGTTATCATCTTTCATATTGAAAATGCCGTATTGAACATGAGGAAAAAGTAAAATATGTGGAGAGGTTATACTTAGGGAATTAAGATTAATTTCATTCGTGTTGTAGTTATTCCTAATAACAATAATAATATTAATAATGTTTTGAATTTTAATTTGTAAAAGGAAATTTTATCAATTTTAAGTTTCATAATAATTTGTTTTGCGTCGAATTGTTATTCAGACATTATAATTATTTCAAAAGTTATGACGTTGTGATATTTTATTTATTCACATTCTAACCACATAAAATAAAGTAAAAGAACTAACTATTGAAAATCAGTAACATTCCAGAAGAAACAACAAAATGCCAAAAATTGTTGGGAAACAAACAAAAACCAATATATGAAAAAAAATCTTATATCAATTCGAAGATGAATCTTCTATGCTCTGAAGGTTGAGTTTTTTGGTCTCCAGTATAATCAAAAACCAATATATGAAAAAAAATCTTATATCAATTAAAAGATGAATCTTCTACGCTCTGAAGGTTGAGTTTTTTGGTCTCCAGTATAATCCAATTAAGTTGAGAATCACGACCTGCAGTTGGACAAGGCACAGTGGTAGAAATTCTTCCATTTTTTAAATTGTAAACTCGAAGTCGTCTATCATTTGGTGATATAATATAGACGGAATTCGGCTTTACACCTAATTCTATTGCATTAGAAGCCATGCCTACTTGTCTACAGATAAAGATGGTGTATTGTCCAATATCGTTGACTTCCATCCAATCCTTGTTGAGAAAATCAAATTTAAAGATTTTGATCTTATTCACTTCAACGTTCCATCCAAAAAATTGTTTATGTACCAACAAAAGTTCACCGCTGCAATCAATCAGATTGTCACAATAATAATATAGACATTCGTGTCTCACTATATCCAATGCTTTCGTTGTTAATGGTGTCAACTGAAGATGAGATCCCTCAAAAGAAATTTCGCCTAGAAGCTCGTCAGAAGTATATATACAGTACAACTTTCTTTGAAACACTGCAAAACTAAGAACGGTAGAATCCAACTCTTGTTTGACAAATTTGGTATCACCAAGTCGACAGAAGAAAATAATGTGTTTATCTTTTGTATCAATAAATAAAACGTGACAGTTAGAATCACCCGGTGGAGAGGATAAAAAACATAGATCACTCTCACTATCTAGTAATGGAAGTTGAATCTTTTCAAATGTGATAGGATTAAAAAGATAGTAATCTTTCAAAGTATAATCTTGTAATATCAACCATCCATAAGAGGAAAGCAGTGCCCTTTTGTTTCGCATCTCAGGAATAATATTTTTATAATACTTTTTGTTAGACATACTGTAAAATAGTATACGTTGTTGGTAGTTCATTGAATCATGAATAAGAAGCCAAGGATATGATTGAGGGCTTAGTTGATTTTTCTCTCCCAAATCTTCTTCCAAATCACTGTTTGTCAATTAACACAAACATAATTCATAAATCTATAATAGGAAGCAACCACAATAAAAAAATATTAAATATTTTCATAATTTATCATTATTTATACCGTAGTAAATGAAATTTTGCATTATTATTATTATTATTATTATTATTATTATTATTATTATTATTAAGAGAAATTTAAATGTTAAAATCTTCCTTTAAAGAGGCTTCAAATTGACGTTCGTGCCCAATGAAATAGTCTACTTGTATATGACTTGAAATTACATATATCACTTCAAAACTATTAAAAAAAAAAGAAAATAGAAAAAAACATATTTCCAGCCAAACAATGATATTCAAAGAAAAAAAATCTTAATGGCTATTTTTGCAGAGTTGCAATTTTTCGACTAAAAAAATTTCTTTGTTAAATTTATTCCTTTTGGTTTCTTTCCTAATAAGAGTAAACCTTAACATAAGTTTTATTATTATTTTCTAATTTGTTAAAAAATTAAACGAAAAAAAAATTAAATAGGCAAACATTTCTCAATAAACAAATATAAAAATAAAAAATTTACGAGTGAGAAAAACATGAGAACTCACCGGTGATGGGTAGTGTGCTCTCCAGCCATCTCTTTTGCTTTAAGAATCCCAAATAAGAAAAGAGTGAATTGTATTTTCTACCCAAGATTCTCAAGTTATATAAAATAGTCGAATCCTAATTCTAATAAGTTTTGGAAAGCAAATTCTAATAGGTTTTGGAAAGCCAATTCTAATAGGTTTTGGAAAGCAAACTGATTTAAATATAAGCAATCCTAAACTTATAAACTAAAGATATCATTAGGAGAACAAGAAGGTGATTTCTTAAATTTATAACTCATCTACCCATTCTAAGTATCAAATTTAAATTTAAGTTATTTATAAGGGAATATACATCAAAAATCAGAAAATAACACATCCATTATTTGAGTTGTACATTAAGAGGTAACGAAGCAACTTGATTTTCTTTATAATACTTAAAAAGCCTGGCTGATTATTTATTTTCTAATGGCATCAATTATCAAATTTGCAGTTTTCTCTTTGAATATACAACAAATATAGGAATTCGCAGATTTAGTGTCAACATCAATCATGTTTGATCATTAAACAAATCTATTTATTCTACGACATATCATTAACACTTCTGGGGACATTCCAAAGCATTGATGTCAATCAGCCGCCACAAGTCACTAAGGTATAGCGATAACCAAAATTTGAAAACGCGGACAGAGTGGTTGAAAAACATACATCAGACTTATCATTAACAAACACTGCAAGTGGCGGATGTTCCATTAGACATGATGGCGGAGTCACATCCTCTTGATTTTCTTCACTAACAACACTAGTTAGAAAGCCAACTGCAGGCAGTGGAACCCATTGATGTGAATCCAAAACTAACTGGAATATAAATTTCAGGTTACAATTTACCAATCGACAAAGACAGGGACTGAATCAGAAACAAAATCTAAACATCATTACTCGCCATATACCTGAAAATTCTCAACTGCCGTACTCGTATTCTTTGAGAAAGAACAGCCATGCAACATATCCAAGCTCAACTTTTACGAAGTGAAATTTTGAAAAAAAAAAAAAAAGAAAGAGAAACGAAGTCCCATCGCACAGTGCTGTCAATAAAACAGAAAAAAGCAATGAAACCATCAAATTCTAACAGGAGCAAAATATAAAGTATTCTCAAAGTAAATGCAGGTTTGCTTCATGGTCAGAACGTCTTCCATGCTCCAACAATATAATTACGGTCACTGGTTGGGATAAGAATAGTAACAGTATCCCCAGAAGATGGAAATATAATGCAGCAAAATCTTGGCAGAACATCTTAAACATCAATACAGTAACATTGCCTCATCTGAAAAATTGAAAAAAGTGCTATTGGCAGAAAAATTTGGAACCACAAGATTCGAATTAATTTTTCATAAACAATAAGGAAAAAAAAAAGGATATCATCTGAGCAACCAAATGATGTGATTGAAAAATAATGGCATTCTTCAAGAAATCCTGTATTCATAGGGCATGTGAACTTCTATCAAATGCTTTAAGAAAAGCAATGGATCTTAAATGTGAAACCTATTTCTAAAACGTGAGGTTCTCACCATGCATTGATCCAGAACATTGGACAGAGATCCATCCTCAATTATCTTTGGGAGCATGACTTTAAGAGTTTTAAGGAGAGCAGTAACCTGATGCATAGACCAACTAAAAAGAAGACCACTGTCATAATTTTCTTCACTTCCTGTTCCCGAAGTGTCATCAGCAAATATTGCTCAATATTGGTTAACAACGACAAAAAGAGGCAATCTGTGGCAGTTTATCATAGCTTTCAAGTATTCGTACGCATTTCTTTGGACCAGATCCTCCAGAATACCAGTAAGCCTTGCCCATCGACACTTCAGAAACTGAAATACATGTTAATCCTGTCAATCAAATGCACACTGGATATCTACCAAAAACAAAGCATAAAAGCAACTAAAATATACTTATTGCAAGTATAAAACAAGTAAGATTTCTTCTATATAAAATTTTTAGCATCCCAAACACACAGTACAATTACGCACAAAACACATTTCATAATCACTAAATACTCCTATTCGACGCAGATATCCAATAATCCGGATGCATTCAGGCAACTGCAGTATTGGCACAAACACAGACGTACACAAGAATTAATAAAATTGCATTTAACTGTACAAGCTAAAAATAGTCATCAGACTACCTGTATATTGGATCTATGTTTCACAAGAAGTAGAGATAAAAGAGACAGGGTGGTCGGCCTAACTTTTGCAGCCAATGTTCGAATGACTGGTAATCTTTGAGAAGGAAAAATGCCTTGCCAATCTCAATTTCACAAAATCAACACCAAGACAATATCATTTGGAAGGAAATATTATGTGCATAACTCACTGGGTGTGCATAGTTGTGAGCTTCAATACAAAAGCTTCCAAGTCAAGAGCTTCACCACAATTTCCATGTCTTACACATCTGCAAAAGCATAACAAATAATGTAGCTTTCAACTTTCAAGTATTAATTCTATGACAAACTTCTGAACTTAGAAAGCTGACGCTAACTATTCTTTTAATGGTCATCAATCACAAGGAAAATCAACTTAAATAAGTTTCACTTTCAATTATCAAGCAAGAAGAAGTAGACCGCCTAACATTCCATTAATAATTGCAGCATTAACTTTTAATTACATTGAAAGACTGATGATAATAATTCAATAAGTATTAGATTCATAATCACTAAATACTCCTATTCGAAACAAATATCCAATAATTCAGAGGAATTCAGGCAACTGCAGTATAGTCACAAACACAGACAGGCAGGTACACAACAATTAATCAAATTGCATTTAACTGTATGATCTAAAAATAGTCCTCATGATACCTGGATAACGGATTGAAATTTCTGGAGAAGTTGAGATAAAAGAGATTGAGTGGTCTGCCCAGCTTCTGCAGCCAATGTGAGAATGAATGGTAATCATCGAGAAGGAAAAAGTTCTAAACAATCTGAGTGGCAATATTTCATTCCTGATGATATTATCACTAGGAAGGAAATATTGCGTGCATTACTAACAGAAGGTGCATATTTGAGAGCTTCAATACAAATGCTTCAAGTCAAGCGCTTCATCATAATTTCCATTTCTTACACATCTGCAAAAGTATAACAAATATTGTAGCTTTCAAGTATTAATTCTATGACAAACTTCTGCTAGCACTAACTGTTCTCTTAATGGTCATCAATCATAAGGCGAATCAACTTAAATAAGTTTCAGTTTCAATTACCAAACTAGATGAGGTTGACTACGTGGATTCTTTCCACCAATTAGCCATATTTAGGGCCTAACATTCCATTAATAATTCCTGCATTAACTTTTATTTACTTTGAAAGGCTGAAGACAATAATTCTTCCATGAAGAATCAATTTGTTGTACAGTCTTCTAAGCACCAGGGAAAAGCCTCCAAAGGAAAATTATCCACCGCATAACAGCATAGAGACTGAAAACCTCGGCATGAGAAGAGTTTCCTGCCTTGTGGAAATCAGTAGTAAACTTCCAAGGTGACATATAATTTGCCGTGGTAGATAAGAGAAAGAATATGATAAGGAGATACAATGTGTGCTGCTAGAAAGAGGTAGGACGATTTATGCATGACACCCAATTATATCAAATTGAAAAAATAAGTTAAAGTAGTTAACATCTTAATTCAAATTAGATTCTGCAAAAACAAATGCCACTTAACTGAGCAAGAAGCAATCAAATGCTACGAAAAATTATATTGAGATGCATGATGGAATCAAGATAAAAGTTCCACCAAACTCTTCATAGAGCAAAGGGGCAAATTTACGTATTCAGCCAAGCTTCCAAAGTGGGTTGAGAAAAAGGAATAATAATCAAATCCTCCAAATATATTTAAATTTAGTAAACCCCATGCTAAAATTCAGTCACATTGTTTACAGGAACAAATTTGAAAATTACCAGAATGATTTATATGCTTAAACCATTGCCTAAATTTCAGAGTAATAGTTCTATGGATACTCGAGTCAAGAAATGCACGAAAGTGTATTAACAATCAAGTCTGTGTCACATGCTCACAAAACCACAATTGAGAGCTTCAAAGTCTCTGTCATTGATAAAACTATAATAAATAAGTAAATAGAAAAAATCTCTCTCTCTCTATATATATATATAAAGGGAAAAACATAATAAATCCATTGAATAGAAAGTAATGGAGTAACATAAAAGAATATATATATATAATATTGCAAGGAATTTCCAACAATTAGTAAGTAAATTGAAAAATATTTAAACATTAAATCTCTACTGTGAGAAACAGAGAGATACAAAAAAAAAAATAATAATTAACTGGAAAAAAATCATACCATGAAGAATATACAAATTGAAACACACCTCATGCCTTCTAGATTGCATCTTTCTTAATTACCAGCACAAAGATGGCTAATTCTGTCAATACTGCAATATATCTCTCTTTCTCTTTCTCTAGGAATATGTACACAGACCCTTAAAATTTGATCAGAAACATTTTATCAAAGCATAATATAGCTGCAATATCAATTTTGGAGCAACTCCGAAATGAAAACCCCAGAAATAGCAAGTACCCAGTAAAGTATTTACCGCAACTAATATTATCAACAGATCCCATAGACACTTGAAAAAAAAATAAAAAAACAAATAAGAAGACAACCCGGAATGGGATTCTAACTCCATGAGAGATAAAGAGTGGGAGAGAGATGGAGACCAAGTCAAACCGCTGCACAGCCACCAATCATGCACACATGCTTTGTTAAATTAGTTCAACATTTCGTTTTACAAAAACCAATTTCTTCAAATGCAAAAGAACCAAAACAAATCTACAAGTCTTTAAAAAATATCAATCTATAAGTATCAATTTGCGTCTCAAACCTTTTTATGATTGTCAATTCGTCCCAAAATCGCCTTTTAGCAAAAATTGATCAACAAAAATTTTTCAGAACAATCATATGATCATTTAACAGATTCAAATGCTAAAGCAAACGGATAAATTATTTTAAAAAATGGCGAAAATTCAAAACACGTATCATTCTATAGATCTAAGCGCAAAAACCAATCTAAATTTTTTTTCCAATTTTCCAGTGGACAAAAGAAACAGAATAAACATTTACATGTAAAAGAAGAAGAGAAAAAAAAAACATGAAAACAGATCGGATAAAGATCTCTTTTGACAGATCTAGGCCTATCATGAAGTAAAAAACACATCTTTACGAATAGAAAAAAGATCTAAGCCATAAAAATCAGATAAATATAAAAGTAAATTGAAAAGGAAAATCAAATATATCAACGAGTGAAATTGAATTCAATAGAAGAAATAAAATATCGTTGCATTTTCCGAAGGACAGAGTTATTGCAGGAAAGGCCGTTCTTTTTTTTTTTTTTTTTTTGCCTTCTCCTAAACGAAAGAGTAAGACTGAAAGAGTAAGAGAGGTTGAAGAAAGAGAATCAAAAATCAACATAAGAATAAATTTTAAATACATTTATGAATAATTAAAAAAAACAACTAAATTTAAGTAGAATATTCGAATCCTAATTCTAATAGGCTATGGAAATCAAACTAAAATAAATATGAGCAATGCTAAGATGCAGAGACATTCTTTTAATTTGAATTTGTTGAAAGCTTTGAGATTTTCATTTAAAGGTTAGTCGATTATCACTTTACTCAATATCATTAATTATTTTTTTTTTCTTATGACTATAAAGAATTTTAACCTTATATAAGATACATTTTTTTTTGTATTATTATATAATTATATACTGCATTTTTTTAAAAATAAATTTATATAGAAGAAATTTTATACTTACCCTATTTCCTGTTTGTACTTTCCCACTTTCTTAATTATCAGCGCAAATATGGCTAATTTTGTCAATACTGCAATATATCTCTATTTCTCTTTCTCTAGGAATATGTACACAGACCCTTAATATTTGATCAAGAAACATTTTATCAAAGCATAATATGGTTGCAATATCAATTTTGGAGCAACTCCAAAATGAAAACCCCAGAAATAGCAACATATTTCATAAAGCAAATACGTGTCCACAAGCTGAGGAATTTCAAGCAAGGTACTATTGTTTGCTGCCAATGTTTGGTTCAACTTCCATTATTCTAACATTTGTTATGCAGATTCAATGAACTCCCTGCAACCAGACGTCAAGTTTGGGATCTCACTTATCTAGCGAAGGGGGGAAGGTTATATATCAGCACATAGTGATCTTGCTGTATTCCTAAAAGCCCATAAAGAAGGATTAGAACGGTCAAGCAAACCAGCTCGAGTGCACACGTTTTCGGTTTGAATAAATAAAGCCCATTCAATTACTGGGCCAGTCCAAATAAAAACCTATTAACATGATGGGGGCCATCTATTTTGCTAATTGTAAAGGTTATAAACTCCTATTAAATACGAATGTTTTTTTGCCCCAACTCTCTTCCCCAAATTCTCATACAACACAACAGCCGAAGGCAATCAATCATGGACAAAGGCAAAGGCAAGAAGAAACTTGGGGTAATCACTAACCCCATTATTAATTTAAGTTTAGTGTTCAGAAAAAAAACAATTTCTTTATATCTTTATTGGATATAAAGATTATTTCCCACAATTATTCCAACACAACCAAGATTAGGATTCAAGATAGAAAGAATCTATAATTCTTTGTTATTAGAAATGAATGGATAGATTTCCCATTTGCAATAAATGTTTTGAATGGAAAAGGAATGGTAAAAAGAAGAGATGGATTAGAATACGGTTGATGATAATGGAAATAAGAACCCTTCTATGGTTGTTTGTGAACACTGGCATGATTGCATGAAGCGCAAGTATGCCGACCACTGGAAGGAGATTGGAATATACGGCCGTTTGGAGTTGTCCCTCTACGATATCTTCTATAATGGTGCACTTTTGGGAGGTAGCCTTCCATTTTGGTGGAAGATAGCCGTTCTTTCATCTTTGTATTCAGTTTCATCCTTCATAAGAAATTCTTTGTTTCTTTAATGGATTTATAATATATATATATATATATATATATATATATATATATATATATATATATATATATATATATATATATATATATATATATATATATATATATATATATATATCTGTTTTTCACTTTCATTGGGTTTAGGGAAAACAGTTTAAAAATTCCACCATTTCATTATTGGATTTATACATATAATGATAAGCACATGAAATTAATATATATGTGAAACCAATTATGTTCACCACATACACACGCATGGATATTATAAGATGTAGGGCAACATGAATTGATTGAAACATATATTTCCATGTGCAGGACACCACACTTAGCCTTGGTGGAGGGGAAACATCCGATATGAGCGTCGCAGAAATGACGAAACAGTTCACTGAAATGAATGTAATGTTTGTTTATTTTTAATCTACTAAAAACATTCGAATATATAAATATTAAAATAGCTTGTACACATTTATGGATGGATTTCAGAGGAAGCTGAAAGCGGCACAGAATTATGAAGCTAAAATGAAGGCTGAGCTGAGAGAAAGAGAAGCTGAAAACGAGGCGGCTGCAGCAAAAGCCAGAGCAAAAAGAGAGAAGAAGGAAAAAAAGAAGAAGAATTAGGTTTGTCTTCTTTAGAAGGAAGTGGGAGTGGCTAAGAAGCTAATCTTGTCTCAATCTTTTTGCAACAGGGAAAACTTGTGGAAAAAGGTCAAAATGATACTATCAAAGGAGTACAAAAATAGGAGTCAAGTAAGTGAGGACATATATTTTCAAGCAAATGCAGCACCCAAGTTGTCAATAGTCATGATACACACTTAAACAGATGTAAAATATACAACAACAATTAAAAGGGCAAGATTTTTTAAATATTACCTAAAAGTTCCTTCAAGTTGTTGCTCTCAGCTTGCAAGATCACCAAAGTCAGGAGCAACTGCTCTCAGAAATCCCATACCAAGCAACTTATAGGCATAATATGGTCATTTTGATATTTACGATTCTACTGGTTAGAGTCTCTAATCCAAAAATTGAAATTATAATTCATCTAACTGTTAAAACTTATCCACCCATTTTAAGTATTAAATTTAAATTAAAGTTATTTATAAGGGAATATACATAAAAATAAATAAAAATAAAAAATAACACATCCATTACTTGAGTTGTACGTCAGCAATTCTAGTTCAAGTTTCGAGGATTACTGCTTACGAGTCGCTAGCAACTTGATTTTCATTATAATACTTAAAAAGCGTGGCTGACTATTTATTTTCTAATAGTATTTGATTATCACTTTTATAGTTTTCTCTTTGAATATACAACTAATCTAGGAATCCGCCCTGTATTCAAATTTAGGGTCAACATCAATCATGTTTGGTCACTATACAAATCTATTTATTCTACGACGTATCATTAACAGTTCTGGGGTCATTTCAAAGCTTTCATGTCGGATCTGATCAATTCAGATCAGCTGAACCAGCTCCTAAGCCATTGAGGTAAATGCAATATAGCAATAACCAACTAAAATCGTAAGGTGCTTGGCATGCATTGGTCCAGAACATTGGACAGAAATCCACGAAGAATTTTAAGGTGAGCAGTAACCTGAGGCATAGACCAACTAAAAAAAGACCACCATCATAATTTTCTTCACTTCCTGATCCTGAAGTGTCATCAGCAAATATTGCTCAATATTGGTCAACAACATCAAAAGGATGCATTCTGTGGCAGTTTATAATCCCTTCCAAGTATTCGTACGCATTTATTTGGTCCAGATCCTCCAGAATACCAGTAAGCCATGCCTATCCACACCTTAGAAACAGAAATCCAGGTTAATCCTGTCAATCAAATGCACACTGCACACTGGACATCTACCGAAAACAAAGCATAAAAGCAACTAAGATATCCTTACAGCAAGTATAAAACAAGTAAGACATCTTCTATATAAAATTTTTAGCATCCCAAAACACAGCACAATTACGCACAAAATGCATTTCATAACCACTAAATACTCCTATTCGAAACAAATATCCAATAATTCAGAGGCATTCAGGCAACTGCAGTATAGTCACAAACACTGACATGCAGATACACAAGAATTAATCAAATTGCATTTAACTGTACGAGCTAAATATAGTCATCATGCTACCTGGATAACAGATCGAAGTTACTGGAGAAGTTGAGATAAAAGAGATTGAGTGGTCTGCCCAGCTTCTGCAGCCAATGTGAGAATGAATGCTAATCTTTGAGAAGGAAAAAGGTCTAAATAATCTGAATGGCAATATTTCCTTCCTAATGATATTATCATTAAGAAGGTATATCATTAGGAAGGAAATATCGCATGCATCACTCACTTAAGGTGCATATTTGAGAGCTTCAATACAGATGCTTCAAGTCAAGAGCTTCATCATAATTTCCATTTCTTACACATCTGCAGAAGTATAACAAATAATGTAGCTTTCAAGTATTAATTCTATGACACAAACTTCTGAACATAGAAAGCCAGCACTAACTGTTCTCTTAATGGTCATCAATCATAAGGCAAATCAACTTAAATAAGTTTCAGTTTCAATTAAAACTAGATGAGGTTAGGGCCAAACATTCCATTAATAATTGCTGCATTAACTTTTATTTACTTTGAAAGGCTGAAGATAATAATTCTCCCATGAAGAGTCAATTTGTTATACAGTCTTTTAAGCACAAGGGAAAAGCCTCCAAAGGAAAATTATCCACAGCATACCAGCATAGAGACTGAAAACCTTGGCATGAAAAGAGTTTCCTGCCTTGTGGAAATCAGTAGTAAACTTCCAAGGTGAAATATAATTTGCCATGGTAGATAAGAGACAGAATATGATAAGGAGATACAATGTGCTGCTAGAAAGAGGGGGATTTATGCAGGACACCCAATTATATCAAAATGGAAAAATAAGTTAAGTAGTTAACATCTTCATTCAAATTAGATTCCCCAAAAACAAACGCCACTTAACTGAGCAAGAAGCATTCAAATGCTACGAAAAATTAAATTGAGATGCAAGATGGAATCAAGAGAAAAGTTCCACCAAACTCTTCATAGAGCAAAGGGGCAAATTTATGTATTCAGCCAAGCTTCCAAAGTGGGTTGAGAAAAAGGAATAATAATCAAATCCTCCAAATATTTTTAAATTTAGTAAACCCCAAGCTAAAATTCAGTCCCATTGTTTACAAGAACAAATTTGAAAATTACCATAGTGATTTATATGCTTAAACCATTGCCTAAATTTCAGAGTAATAGTTCTATGGATACCCGAGTCAAGAAATGCACGAAAGTGTATTAACAATCAAGTTTGTGTCACATGCTCACAAAACCACAATTGAGAGCTTCAAAGTCTGTCATTGATAAAACTATAGTAAATAAGTAAATAGAAAAAATCTATATATATAAAGGGAAAAAACATAATAAATCCATTGAAAAGAAAGTAATGGAGTAACATAAAAGTAATATATATATATATATATATATATATATATATATAATATTGCAAGGAATTTCCAACAATTAGTAAGTAAATTGAAAAATATTTAAACATTAAATCTCACCTATACAAAAAAAATTAATTAACTGGAAGAGAATCATACCATCAAGAACATACAAATTGAAACACACCGACACATAATCTTCATGCCTTCTAGATTGCATATTTCTTAATTACCAGCGCAAAGATGGCTAATTCTGTCAATACTGCAATATATCTCTCTTTCCCTTTCTCTAGGAATATGTACACAGACCCTTAATATTTGATCAGAAACATTTTATCAAATCATAATATAGCTGCAATATCAATTTTGGAGCAACTCCAAAATGAAAACCCCAGAAATAGCAAGTACCCAGTAAAGTATTTACCGCAACTAATATTATCAACAGATCCCATAGACACTTGAAAAAAAAATAAAAAACAAATAAGAAGACAACCCGGAATGGGATTCTAACTCCATGAGAGATAAAGAGTGGGAGAGAGATGGAGACCAAGTCAAACCGCTGCACAGCCACCAATCATGCACACATGCTCTGTTAAATTAGTTCAACATTTCGTTTTACAAAAACCAATTTCTTCAAATGCAAAAGATCCAAAACAAATCTACAAGTCTTTAAAAAATATCAATCTATAAGTATCAATTTGCGTCTCAAACCTTTTTATGATTGTCAATTTGTCCCAAAATCGCCTTTTAGCAAAAATTGATCAACAAAAAATTTTCAGAACAATCATATGATCATTTAACAGATTCAAATGCTAAATCAAACGGATAAATTATTTTAAAAAATGGTGAAAATTCAAAACACGTATCATTCTATAGATCTAAGCGCATAAAACCAATCTAAAATTTTTTTCCAATTTTCCAATGGACAAAAGAAACAGAATAAACATTTACATGTAAAAGAAGAAGAGAAAAAAAAAACATGAAAACAGATCGGATAAAGATATCTCTTTTGACACATCTAGGCCTATCATGAAGTAAAAAAAAAAAACAGATCTTTACGAATAGAAATCAGATCTAAGCCATAAAAATCAGATAAATATAAAAGCAAATTGAAAAGGCAAATCAAATATATCAACACGTGAAATTGAATTCAATAGAAGAAATAAAATATCGTTGATTTTTCCGAAGGACAGAGTTTTCGCAGGAAAGATTCTTTTCCCTTTTTTTTTTTTTGGTCCTAAACGAAAGAGAAAGACTGAACGAGAAAGAGAGGTTAAAGAAAGAGAGGATCCAAAGAAAATCTGATCTAAGCCTCACAGCCTGACACAATTTATGATGTTCCAGAATGCTCCCACAATTCCAGAGAAATAGACTAAACTGCCCTTGTGCAGATCCAATATCAAAGTCACATTTAAAATCCACCAAATCCCTTTTAGGTATTTCACTTATGTTTACTTTAAAAAAATAATATTATAATATAATTTAACCATCAAAAACATTTACTCTTCAAACTAATATAATTTAACTATAACTTTATATATATATATATATATATTGGCAAGATTCTTAGATTATATTAGAATAGCGGATTCTTAATACTAAGAGGCAATGGAAATCAAACTAATATGAATATAAGCAATTTTAAATTTAGATAAACTTATTATTATATAATTAAAGGTTACATCTTTTTAAAAATAAATTTATGCTGGAGATAAATCTTATATTAACGTTATTTCTTACATTTACTTTACCACATTCTAAAATATTATTGTGGAACTTTATTTCTTCCTCATTAAATATTTATATATTAATTCAATCGCTATCTGTAATTTCATACAATTTTTGAGGAATGGACAAAGATTTAGAGGAATAAAGTTTCCCTATTTTTATTTTATTATTTTGTAAATTGTCACAGAAATCTATTATTTCCTTTAACAAAAAATTTATATCATTTCATATTTGTCTATTCATTTATCATGATTGGCTGAGTATGACAAATGAAAGATTATATTGTAAAAAAGAAGAAGAAAAAGATGTATGGTCTCAAATTCCGACAGAGCTATTATGTTCAATAACTTCAAATGCCTCTGAAAATGATGGTGGCGCCAACATTAACGTCCAAAAAGTTTGTAAATCATGGAAATTAATAGGCAATATCACTAGATCACCATATCCTCCGATTGATAAGCTAACCTCAGGGTATCCGTGTTTTTTATTATTAAATGGAGAAACGGGTCAATTTATTCATCTGAATCACACTCATTTTAGTATCAAGTTTCCAGAACTAGAAGATGCTCTTGTTCGATTCTCTAAATATGGTTGACTGCTTTTTGTCTCGTGATATTCACAACTTCTTTTTCTTCAATCCATTTACGAGAGACAAAATTGAGCTTTCATACTATGAGTTTGGCTTTCAACACGTGTGTTTCTCTGCTCCTCCAACTTCTTCGGATTACTATGTTATTGGACAAACCACTGGACATTTTATGTCCTCAAACGTGGTAAAACACAATGGAGAAATTTCAGAAGTCTTAACAAAGAATAACATCCTTATTCCCATCCCATACTTCTTAGGAATCATTGCTATATATTTCGACAATAAGGCAACATATCGGTCTTTGATCTCAAAAACAACACTGTTAAGATCATTGAAGAGCCATTTCCTTCACATTATTGAAGTTATTTGGTAGAATGTGCAGACAAATTGTTAGTCGTGATAGTGCCACATGAAGAGCAACATATTTTATATTCAAGTTATGAATCCATCTAAATATCTAAGAGTATGGCAACCCAAAAATTACCTAAGAAATCAAATGTTTTTTGGTAGTCGGAAATCATCCTTTATTAAGCAACCTCTGGTGAAATTAGTCAGCAATGATTTAAGTGTAAATAATACCAGTAGTATTCCTACTTCCTAATTTAATTTTTTTAACACTTGCATGCCAATAAGTCAAGATATTTACCTGACACATTCTAACATATTTGAAAGGTGAAATTAAGCACCAAAACTTTTGCAAGGACAATAATACGAGGAAAAAAAGTTTATTTTAACAGTGAGAACTGAATATACCCAAGAATATTGTAGTTGTCAGTGAAAAAGTAAAGCGGAGCATCAGTTGCAAAGATTAGGTTCTTCAGAAATGGCACTGCGCCAAGGGCCATGGCTACGATCTGCAATCAAAATATTTGCTTAATAAATGCATGAACCACAAAAAATATGCTTAATATGACTTCTACTCAAACTCATATCTGGGTGTTCTCAGACTATTTAACCTACCAGTAGAACATAAGGTCTTTACTTTTTGTATCCCTAGAGATAGATAGGATAAGGAATTTTTCAAATTTCAGACGACTAATTATTTAATTTTTAATGAAAATTAAAAATTTCTTACTCTATATATTACAATGAAAAGGAAAAAAATTATTATTTGCAATTTCATAAATAGAATTGACTATGAAAAATCAACATAAAAATAAATTTTAAATCTATTTATAAATACAAAAAGAAAACAACTAAATTTAATTATAAGTAAATACAATAAGATCAAACTCTATTATGTCTACTCAATTCATTTACTGGGTCGGACTCAAGAATTCATGTGATGGGTACCATTTGAATTTGATTCACTTTTACGGATCCCAAATAAGAAAAGAAAGAATTATATATATATATATATATATTTTTGGTTAAACTACACATGCACCATAAAATAAATGACAATAAAGATGGACGGTGCATCTTTTGTTGACAAAATATTTGGTAGGTAAGATGGTAGGTGAAGATTAATCTTGACCATCCATTTGGTGGGTAGGGATTAATCTTGACTATCTATTTGGTTGGTAAGATGGTAAGTGAAGATTAATTTTGACCATACATTTGGTAGGTGAGACGGTAGGTGAGAAATAATCTCAACCATCCATCAAAGTAGGTGAGAATTAATCTTGACCGTCCATTGAGGAGGTGTAGGCCTATATATAGCCTTAGAAATTCATTTGTAATATATTTTCCATCAAAAAGTGAGAGAGTAGCATTAGTGAGAGGTTGTGAGTTGTGAGTGTTTGTAAACACTTGGTAAATTTCTTTTCTTTCAGTAAAAGATCTGCAGCAGTCCGGAGACGTAGGTATAATTGGCCGAACTCCGTTATCAACTTGTCTGTCTTATTAGTTCGCATTTTCTTCGTTTTCTCATAAATCTGACTATAGGGAAATTGGCGTAATTTCCCAACAACTGGTATCAGAGCATTGGTTGCGTTTTTTCTGTCAGTTGTACCAAATTATCCACGGAGGTGTTCTAATACACAGAGGTTCACAAGAATTGTCAGAAACGATCCAAAGGAAGTCAGATTCGAGTGGGAGCGATGGCCACAGATGAAGGAAAGGTAAAAATTGAGAAGTTCGATGGAGCGGACACTTTGGCTTTTGGAAAATGCAAATAGAAGATTATTTGTATCAAAGAAATCTGTATCAACCTCTCTCAGGGAAGAAGCCAGAGGCTATGAAGGAAGAAGACTGGAGTCTTCTCGACAGACAAGCTCTCGGAGTTATCCGATTGACATTATCCCGTAATGTTGCTTTCAACATAGCAAAGGAAAAGACCACGGCAGGTCTTATGATGACTCTCTCTAGTATGTATGAGAAGCCTTCAGCTTCAAACAAAGTGCACCTCATGAGGCGCTTGTTCAACTTGCGAATGACAGAAGGTGCATCTGTAGCTCAACATCTCAATGAACTCAATACAGTCACAACCCAATTGAGTTCGGTTGGAATTGAATTTGATGAAGAAGTACGAGCATTAATACTTTTGTCTTCTCTACCAGAAAGCTGGAATGCTACTGTCACTGCTGTGAGTAGTTCGTCGGGAAGCACTAAGTTGAAATTTGATGATGTTCGTGATTTGGTTCTCAGTGAAGAGATCCGACGGAGAGAGTCGGGTGAATCATCAACTTCTTCAGTTTTGCATACAGAGTCAAGAGGAAGAAATTCAACCAGAGGTAATGGACGAGGCAAGTCAAACTACCGAGGTAAATCAAAGGACAGAAAGTCCAAATCCAGGAATCCAAGTAATTTCCATAGTTCAAAAACTGTCGAATGTTGGAATTGTGGAAAGACTGGACACTACAAAAATCAGTGCAAGAGTGCATTGAAGAACCAAGAAGCAAAGGTAGAGGCAAATGTTGCTTCCACCTCTGGAGGCAATGACGCATTGATATGCTCTTTGGAAAGCAAAGAGGAGTCTTGGGTGTTAGACTCTGGAGCATCGTTCCATGCTACTTCACAAAAAGAATTCTTCGAAAGGTATGTCCCTGGAAACCTTGGAAAGGTATATCTTGGTGATGATCAACCTTGTGCTATTATTGGCAAAGGTGTAGTAAAGATTAAGTTGAACGGATCTGTTTGGGAGTTGAAGGATGTCAGACATATTCCCGACCTGAGAAAGAACTTAATCTCAGTAGGGCAATTGGCTAGCGAAGGCTACACTACGATCTTCCATGGTGATAATTGGAAGATTTCAAAGGGAGCAATGACGGTTGCTCGAGGAAAAAAGAATGACACTCTTTACATGACAGCGGGAGCACGCTGTTCAATCATAGTTGCAGTTAGCAATGAAAATCCCAATCTATGGCACCAGAGACTAGGCCATATGAGTGAAAAATGAATGAAGATTATGCATTCAAAGGGGAAACTTCCAGGTCTACAGTCAGTGGAGATAGACACGTGCGAAGATTGCATACTTGGAAAGCATAAAAGGGTCAGCTTTCAGACAAGTGGCAGAACCCCAAAGAAAGAAAGGCTAGAGCTTGTTCACTCTGATGTTTGGGAACCAACGACTGTCTCATCCATTGGTGGGAAACACTACTTTGTGACTTTCATCGATGATCACTCTCGGAAGGTATGGGTTTACTTTCTAAAACATAAGTCCGAAGTGTTCGAGGCTTTCAGAAGATGGAAAGCTATGGTTGAAAATGAGACAGGTCTGAAGATTAAAAAGCTCAGAACTGACAATGGTGGTGAATATGAAGACACCAGATTCAAGAAGTTTTGCTATGAGCACGGTATCAGAATAGAGAGAACCGTGCCAGGTACACCTCAACACAATGGTGTAGCTGAACGTATGAACCGAACGTTGACAGAAAGAGCCAGAAGCATTCGTATACAGTCAGGTCTACCGAAGCAGTTCTGGGCAGAAGCAGTCAACACAGCAGCTTACTTAATCAATCGAGGACCATCGGTTCCATTAGAGCACAGAATACCAGAGGAGGAATGGAGCCAAAAGGAGATAAAACTATCACATTTAAAAGTTTTTGGTTGTGTAGCATATGTGCATATCAGTGATCAAGGAAGGAATAAGCTTGATCCCAAATCCAAGAAATGCACTCTCATCGGTTATGGTGAGGATGAGTTTGGCTACCGTATTTGGGATGATGAAAACAAAAAGGTCATCCGTAGCAGAGATGTGATTTTTGATGAAAGGGTGATGTACAAGGACATGCATAAAACAGTCGTCAGCAACTCAGAACAGAATGAGTCAGTATTTGCAGATGCAGATGATGTCCCAGTTAGTTCCGTGACGGAACCCACTGTAGCAAGTCCTCAGCCAGAGGAACTTGTTGGACCAAGCAGTGCGCATCAATCCGACACACCACAGCCTTCTACTCCATCTCCTGTATTAAGAAGGTCTTCTAGGCCTCATGTGCCTAACAGGAGATACATGAACTATCTGTTATTGACTGATGGAGGGGAGCCTGAATGCTATGATGAAGCTTGTCAGACTGGAGATGCTAGTAAGTGGGAGCTTGCCATGAAAGACGAGATGAAGTCTCTGATCTCTAACCAGACATGGGAACTAGCTGAGTTGCCTATAGGAAAGAAGGCACTTCATAACAAATGGGTGTACCGGGTAAAAGAAGAGCATGATGGTCTCAAAAGATACAAAGCCCGACTTGTTGTCAAAGGATTCCAGTAGAAGGAAGGAGTTGACTACACCGATATTTTTGCTCCCGTTGTGAAGCTCAATACTATCAGAACAGTATTGAGTATTGTGGCTATTGAAGATCTTCATCTTGAACAGCTGGACATGAAAACCGCATTTCTTCACGGAGACTTAGATGAAGAAATATACATGCATCAGCCAGAAGGTTTCTCAGAAAAAGAGAATGAGAACATGGTGTGCAGACTTAAAAAGAGTTTGTATGGCCTGAAACAAGCCCCAAGACAGTGGTACAAAAAGTTTGACAGCTTCATGCACAAGGAAGATTTCCAGAAGTGCAATGCTGACCACTGTTGCTACTTCAAGAGATATAAATCCAGTTATATCATTTTGCTACTTTATGTCGATGATATGTTAGTAGCAGGTTCAAATATGAATGATATCAGAAGGTTGAAGCAGCAATTGTCAAAAGAGTTTGACATGAAAGACTTGGGTCCAGCAAAGAAGATTATTGTAATGCAAATCACAAGAGATAAGCAGAGAGGGTTCTTGCAGTTATCTCAAGCAGAGTACATCAACCGTGTTTTGCAGAGATTCAACATGAACAATGCCAAGCCAGTTAGCACACCCTTGGCCAGTCACTTTCGCCTATCTAAAAATGAATCCCCTCAAACGGAGGAAGAGAGAGAATTCATGGCTAAGATTCCTTATGCCTCAGCTATTGGAAGTTTAATGTATGCAATGGTCTGTACTAGACCAGATATTGGTCATGTAGTGGGAGTTGTTAGCAGATTTATGTCAAATCCAGGAAAAGCTCATTGGGAAGCAGTCAAGTGGATTTTGAGGTATTTACGAGGCACCACGGAGAAGTGTCTGTACTTTGGTAAAGGAGAGTTAAAAGTACAAGGCTACGTAGATGCAGACTTTGGAGGAGAAGTCGATCACCGAAGAAGCACCACCGGTTATATATTCACTGTTGGAACTACAGCTGTTAGTTGGATGTCACAAATATAGAAGATTGTCACTTTATCCACTACAGAGGCTGAGTATGTAGCAGTGACTGAAGCTAGTAAAGAGATGATATGGCTTCAAGGTTTGTTAACTGAGTTGGGATTCAAAAGGGAGAAGAATATTTTGCATAGTGATAGTCAGAGTGCGATACACTTGGCGAAAAATTCAGCATTTCATTCCAGAACCAAGCATATTGGGCTTCGTTACCACTTCATCAGATCTTTATTGGAAGATGATGTGTTAGTATTGGAGAAGATCCAAGGAAGCAGGAATCCAGCGGATATGTTGACAAAGGCGGTGACTATCGACAAACTGAAGTTATGCTCAACTTCAGTTGGTCTGCTAGAGTAACAAGACCAGAAAGGCTGCTGCATTGATCGAGGTGTGAAGACAGATTGAAACCAGTCTTCAAGTGGGAGATTGTTGGTTAAACTACACATGCACCATAAAATAAATGACAATAAAGATGGACGGTGCATCTTTTGTTGACAAAATATTTGGTAGGTAAGATGGTAGGTGAAGATTAATCTTGACCATTCATTTGGTGGGTGGGGATTAATCTTGACCATCTATTTGGTTGGTAAGATGGTAAGTGAAGATTAATCTTGACCATACATTTGGTAGGTGAGACGGTAGGTGAGAAATAATCTCAACCATCCATCAAAGTAGGTGAGAATTAATCTTGACCGTCCATTGAGGAGGTGTAGGCCTATATATAGCCTTAGAAATTCATTTGTAATGTATTTTCCATCAAAAAGTGAGAGAGTAGCATTAGTGAGAGGTTGTGAGTTGTGAGTGTTTGTAAACACTTGGTAAATTTTTTTTCTTTCAGTAAAAGATCTGCAGCAGTCCGGAGACGTAGGCATAATTGGCCGAACTCCGTTATCAACTTGTCTGTCTTATTAGTTCGCATTTTCTTCGCTTTCTCATAAATCTGACTATAGGGAAATTGGCGTCATTTCCCAACATATATATATATATATATATATATATATATATATATATATATATATATATATATATATATATATATATATATATTGACAAGATTCTTAGATTATATTAGAATAGACAAATCTAAATTCTAATAGTTAATGGAAATCAAACTAATATAAATATAAGCAATGCAAAACAACTAGCTTGCATTTTATTGCCGAGACATTCTTTTAATTTAACTTTGCTGAAAGCTTGGGAATTTTAGTTTGAAGGTTAGTTGATTGTTGACTTTGCTCAATATCGTTAGTTAGTTTTCGTCTTATGACTATAAGCAATTCTAATCTTAGATAAGTTACGTTTCTTTATATTATTATATAATTATAGGCTGCATCTTTTTTAAAATAAATTTATATTGAGAAAAAATTTATACTAATGTTATTTTCTGCTTTTACTTTGCCACATTCTAAAATATTATTGAGGGACTTTATTTCTTCATCATTAAATATTTATATATTAGTTCAATACCTATGTGCAATTCAATACAATTTTTGTGGAATGAACAAAGGTTTAGGAAAATCTAATTGTGAACTTGTCCAACTCAACTTTGGGTGTTTTTAGGCTATTGAACCTACTAGTCGAACTAAAGGCTTTTACCTTTTGTATCCCTAGAAATGGATGGAATAAGGAAATTTTTAAACTTCAAGGTGGCTACTTATTTAATTTTTAATGAAAATTAAGAATTTCTTGCTCTATATATTACAATGAAAAGGGAAAAAAAAGAAAATTGTATTATTTGCAATTTCATAAATAAAAATTAATTATAAAAATCAACATAAAAATAAATTTTAAATCCATTTATAAGTGAAAAAAATACCTAAATTTAAGTATAAGCAAATATTATAAGATTAAACTCTATTATGTCTGCCTAATTCATTTAATGGGTCGGATTCAAGAATTTATAGCGGTAAAAAAAACTATTAACAATGGTGGGTACCATCTCTTTTACTTTTAAGGATCCCAAATAAGAAAAAGAAAGATTATATATATATTCTCTGATTACATTAGAATAGTTGAATCATATTTCCAATATGTTATGGAAAACAAACTAATATAAATATAAGCAATGCTAAACAACTAGCTTCCATTTTATTACCAAGGCGTTCTTTTAAGATTTGCTGAAAGCTTGGGGATTTTAGTTTGGAAGTTAGTTGATTGTCGACTTTGCTCAATATCGTTAATTTGTTTTCGTCTTATGATTATAAGCAATTTTAATCTTAGATAAGTTACATTTTCTTTGTATTATTATATAATTACATGGTGTATCTTTTTAAAAATGAATTTATACTGGAGAAAATTTTTATACTTATGTTATTTCCTACTTTTACTTTGTCACTTTCGAAAATATTATTGTCGAACTTTATTTTTTTCTCATGAAATATTTATATATTAATTCAATCGTTATCTGCTATTCAATACAATTTTTATAGAATGCACAATGGTTTAGGAGAATAAAGTTTCCTAATTTTTATTTTATTACTTTGTAAATTGTCACATAAATCTATTATTTTTTAAAATTTGTCATTTCATCTGTCTATTTATTTATCAAGATTGGCTGAGTAAGGCAAAGGAAATATTAGAGCGTAAAGAAAAATAAAAGAAGAAGATGTATGATCTCAAATCCCGACAGAAATATTATGCTCAATAGCTTCAAATGCCTTTGAAAATGATGTTGGAGTCACCATTAACGTCAGAAGTGTTTGCAAATCCTGGAAATTAATGGACAATATAATTAGATCATCATATCCTCCGATTGATAAACTATCATCAGAGTATCCATGTTTTTTTTATCATTAAATGGAGATATGGACCAATTTATTCATCTAAATCACACTCCTCTTAGTATCAAGTTTCCTGAACTAAAAGGAGCTCTTATTCAATTCCCTAAATATGGTTGGCTGCTTTTGTCTCGTGTTATTCACAACTTCTTTTTCTTCAATCCATTTACGAGAGACAAGATTGAGCTTCCATACTATGACTTTGGCTTTCAACACGTGTGTTTCTCTGCTCCTCCAATTTCTTCGGATTGCTATTTTATTGGACACAACCACTGTTCATTTTATGTCCTCAAACGTGGTGAAATGCAATGGAGAAATTACGGAAGTCTTAACAATCCCTATTCTGATCCCATACTTCTTAAGAATCATTGCTATATATTTGGACAAAAAGACAACATATCGGTCATTCATCCCAAAAACAACACTGTTAAGATCTTTGGGGAGCCATTTCTCCCACATTATCGAAGTTATTTAGTAGAATATGCAAATGAATTGTTAGCCGTGATAGTGCCACATGAAAAGCAATTCAAGCTATGAATCCATCTAAACATCTAAGAGTATGGCGACCCAAAAATTACCTAAGAAATCAAATGTTATTTGTCAGTCGGAAATCATCCTTTATTAAGCAAGCTCCGGTGAAAGCAGCCAGCAATAAGATCTATTTTCCATTAATTAAAGAAGATAATGGCATAATATTCTACTCTCTAGCTACTAATAAGTATCATTCCTTTTTATGCAATTACTCAAGTGGGAGTCCTTCGGATGACGACGTATGGGAATTACCATCTAATGGCACTTGGATCGAAACCATGGCATTTGCACCTCCTTCTGCTAAACAAATTGATTGGGCTATGTAATACCGTTTCAGTATTGTCATCTTGATATTTAAACCTCAAGTACTTGTCATCACGTTTTCAACTCCATAGATATGAGCCCATGATACTGCAGAATAATCATGTATTTTCAATGTAATTAATAAGGATTGAGGTTTTATTTACACTGTATATTTTATAGATTGCTTGTTGTGCAAGGTGCCATACTGAATTTCACAAAATCAACACCATGACAATATCATTTGGAAGGAAATATTATGCGCATCACTCACTTGGAGTGCATAGTTGTGAGCTTCAATACACATGCTTCCGAGTCAAGAGCTTCATCACAATTTCCATTTCTTACACATCACCAAAAGTATAATAAATAATGTAGCTTTCAAGTATTAATTCTATGACATAAACTTCTGAACTTAGAAAGCCGACACTAACTATTCTTTTAATGGTCATAAATCACAAGGCAAATCAACTTAAACAAGTTTCAGTTTCAATTATCAAGCTAGAATAAGCTGACTGCCTAACATTCCGTTAATAATTGCAGCATTAACTTTTAATTAAATTGAAAGACTGAGGATAATAATTCTTCCATGAAGAATCAACTAGTTATAACTGCTCTAAAGCGTAAGGGAAAAGCCTCCAAAGAAAAATTATCCACGGCATACCAGCATTTAGGCTGAAAACCTTGCCATGAAAAGAGTTTCCTGCCTTGTGAAATTCAGTAGTAAACTTCCAAGGTGTAATATAATTTGCCCATGGTAGAAAGAGACAGAATATGATAAGGAGATAGAATGTGTGCTGCTAGAAAGAGGGGGATTTATGCAGGACCCAATCATATCAAAAAGTACAAATAAGTTGACATCTCAATTCACATTAAAATAAGTTGACATCTCAATTCACATTAGATTCCTCAAAAACAAAAGCCACTTCACTGAGCAGGAAGCATTCAGATGCTAAGAAAAATTAAATTGGAATGCGTGATGGAATCAAGAAAAAAGTTCCAGCAAACTCTTTATAGAGCATAGGGGCAAATTTATGTATCCACTATCCAGCCAAGCTTCCAAAGTGGGTTGAGAAAAAGGAATAAAAATCAAATCCTCCAAATAATTTTTAAATTTAGTTAACCCCATGCTAAAAGTCAGTCACAATGTTTACATATGTGATATCTCTGGAGCAACAGGAACAAATTTGTAAATTCCCAGATTGATTTATATACTTAAAGCATTGCCTAAATTTGAGAGCAAAAGTTATTTGGATACTCCAGCCAAGAAATGCATGAAAGTGCTTTAACAATCAAGTCTATGTCACATGCTCTTTAAGACCAGAATTGAGAGCTTCAAAGTTTTAGTCATTGATTAAAACTGTAATAAATTACCTTTAACATATTTCATAAAGCACATACGTGTCCTCAAGCTGAGGAATTTCAAGCAAATCAAGCAATGCACTATGGTTTTCTGCCAATGTTTGGTTCAACTTCCATTATTCTAATATTTGTTCTGCAGATTCAATGAACTCCGTGCAACCAGAGGTCAAGTTTGGGATCTCACTTATCTAGCCAAAGGGGGAAGGTTATATATCAGCACATAGTGATCTTGCTTGATTCCTAAAATCCCATAAAGAAAGATTAGAACGGTCAAGCAAACCAGCTCCAGTGCACACGTTTTCGGTTTGAATAAATAAATAAAAGGATGATTCCACTATTTCAGACGCTAGTGGGAAGCTTCTCGATATAATTGAACTCCTATATCTAAAGCTCTCTAGAAAGATGCACCTCAGAGTGCAGCAAAAGGAAAAGGAATGCGGAAAAAAATTGCAAGACAATAAATCCGATTATGTTCCCTCAGGTAATTTAAACCATGATAAGACGAGTGAATAAGAAAAATGATAATAATTATAATAATCAGAACCAGAACCAGAGATTGAAGATGCATATCAATAGAAGACACTTCCTCTGTAATTGAAAATAGTGCGTCAGCAGCAGCAATGAACGCACGGTAATTGCCAACAGCGGCTACCTGTATTTGCCTCTGGATCCTCTCCGCATCAACTCGCAGTAGCTCTGGTTCCTTCCAACAAGCAAAAGAACATGAAAATTGTCACAAATAGAATTATCAAAGTCCGTTGGGCCGAATTTGGTCAGGCTTCTAGAATTGAATTAATTCATTTATTGAATATAATAATAATAATAATAATTTTTTAAAAATGTAGCAAATAAGATGCGTTTTCTTTTGTCAAGTATCATATAAATAACACGTAATATAACTTATGCACCACCTGTTAATTATAATTGTTTTTATTATTATTTGAAGGGCAAATTGAAACCTCTATACCACCTATTGGAAAGCGAAAATCAAATAGATTTTACGTCAATTTTTATATCAATTCTTGCTTTTGTGTAGTGCGATTTGTTCAAATAATTATTTACTTGATAACATGGGCAGAGAATAAGCGATAAGAGTGACTTAATTTTGTATAGAGTTAGTAAAATTTTGATGTTTCCTTTCCAGTAAAATTTTGATGTTTCCTTTCCAATCAATTTCCTTTCCAATCAATATTATTCGTCGATGTTACTGGAAGCAGCAACAAAGATCGTAGAATTATCTCCGAATTCAATAGAAAACGAAACCCAAGTTCCATTGCCATCAACAAAGCAATTAAAACAGACATTTCCTAATAGAGACGTGTTGAGAAAGTCAGCATCCACCAAAAATCTTGTTAAGAATCTAAGCATGAAAATGTAGATAAGCATGTCCTTGGCGATAAAAGACCGTCTAGATAAAAAGATATCCGGAAAATTGAAACCTAAAGACTCAGTTTGGAGGAAGACTATCATGTTAGGGGAAAAATGTAGAGTATGAGAAGAAGATGAAGAGACCTTTTCTGATCCCAAGGGAAACAAAATCTTAGCATATTATCATAAACCCCCAATGTTTTACCGCTTTCAAGGTAATATTTTCACTCTCTCTGATCATCATTTTTCTATTCAATAAATAAATATATAAATTTGATTTAGATAAAAAGTTAAAATAACTAATGTGCAATGTATTGTTAGATTGAATCATCAAATTTCTTTGAAATTTTTTTGGTGAATGTAACAATTATTTACAATTTAGTATGTAGGATGTGGTGGTTAATTATTTACCAAAGTAAAAAAGAAAGTTATGCATATTGACTTTTTTTTTGAAATAACATATCAACTCTTATATATACAATGAAGGGAAAGGAAACAATTAATAGAGTATAAACATGTTACACTTTGTATGATCATCTTTCATATTGAAAATACCATATTGAACTCAAGGAAAAAGTAAAACATGTGGAGAGGTTATAATTAGGGAATTGAGATTAATTTCATTCATGTTGTAGTTATTCCGAATAATAATAATAATAATGTTTTGAATTTTAATTTGTAAAAGGAAATTTTCTCAATTTTAAATTTAATAATAGTTTTTTTGGGTCGAATTGTTATTCAGACACTAATTATTTCAAAAGATATGACAACTTTAATTTATAATATTTTCTTTATTCACATTTGGATCACATAAAACAAAGCAAAAGAATTCGCTATTGGAAATCTGTAACATTCCAGAAGAAGCAACAAAATGCCAAAAATTATTGGAAAACAAACAAAAACCAATATATGATAAAAAAAAATCTTTTAAAAACAAATATTATATCGATATGCTCTGATGGTTAAGTTTATTAGTCTCCAGTATAATCCAATTAAGTTGAGAATTATGAACTGCATTTAGATAAAGCACGGTGGTAGAAATTCTTCCATTTTTTTTATTGTAGACTTGAAGACTTCTATTATTTGGCGATATAATGTAGATGGAATTTGGCTTTACTCCTAATTCTATTGCATTAGAAGCCACACCTACTTGTCTACAGATAAAGATGGTGTATTGTCCAATATCGTTGACTTCCATCCAATCCTTGTTGAGAAAATCAAATTTAAAGACCTTGATTCTATTCATTTCAGCATTCCATCCAAATAATTGTTTATGTACCAACAAAAGTTAAATGCAATCAATCAGATAGTCATAATAATAATATAGACATTCATGTCTCACTATATCCAATCCTTTCGTTGTTAATGATGTCAACTGAAGATGGGATCCCACAAAAGAAATTTCACCTAGAAGTTCGTCAAAAGTATATAGACAGTACAACTTTTCTTGAAATTTTGCAAAACTAAGAACGTCATAAGTCAAATCTTGTTTGATAAATTTGGTATCACTAAGTTGATTCTTCTCTCCCAAATCTTTTTTCAAATCACTGTTGGTCAATGAACACAAACAAAATTTATAAATCCATAAAAAATATTAAATATTTTCATGATTTATCATTATATTACCGTAGTAAATGAAATTTTGTATTATTATTATTATTATTAAATAACAAATTTAAATGTTAAAATCTTCCTTTAAAGAGGCTTGAAATTGACGCTTGTGCCCAATTTAATTGTATATGACTTGAAATCACATAAATCACTTCAAAACTATTTCAACAAAAAAAAAAAGAAAAAGAAAAAAACATATTTCCAGCCAAACAATGACATTCAAAGAAAAAAAAAATCTTAATGACCATTTTTGCAGGGTTGCAATTTTTAGACTAAAAAAATTACACCAAAAAAAATTTAAATTAAATAGGCAAATCTTTCTCAATAAATAAATATAAAAAGAGAAAATTTACGACTGACAAAAACATGAGAACTCACAAGTGATGGATAGTGTGCTCTCCGGCCAGAGTCCAAAAAAAGAAAAGAGCGAATTGTATTTTCTACTGAAAATTTTATAAAATAGTCGAATCCTAATTCTAATAGGTTTTGGAAAGCAAACTGATATAAATATAAGCAATCCTAAACTTATAAACTAAAGATATGATTAGGAGAACTAGAAGGTGATTTCTTAAATTTATAACTCATCTACCCATTCTAAGTATCAAATTTAAATTTAAGTTATTTATAAGGGAATATACATCAAAAATCAAAAAATAACACATCCATTATTTGAGCTGTACATTAAGAGGTAACATGAGTCGTTAGCAACCTGATTTTCTTTATAATTCTTAAAACGTCTGGCTGATTATTTATTTTCTAATGGCATCATATAATTCTTTATATGTACACCGAATGA
This sequence comes from Triadica sebifera, assembly GCA_023653625.1. NCBI lineage: Eukaryota > Viridiplantae > Streptophyta > Magnoliopsida > Malpighiales > Euphorbiaceae > Triadica > Triadica sebifera. The sequence goes on along the minus strand of CM042910.1, from coordinate 23,005,447 downwards.
CGTTGTAGCTAAACATGCAGAAGCAACAACAAAGATAGTAGAATCATCTCCGAATTCAATAGAAAACGAAACCCAAGTTCCATTGCCATCAGCAAAGCAATTAAAACAGACATTTCCAAATAGAGATGTGTTGAGAAAGTCAGCATCCACTAAAAATCTTGCTAAGAATCTAAGCATGTCCTTGGCGATAAAAGACCGTCTAGATAAAAAGATATCGGAAAAATTGAAACCTAAAGACTCAGTTTGGAGGAAGACTATCATATTAGGGAAAAAATGTAGAGTATCAGAAGAAGACGAAGGGACGTTTTCTGATTCAAAGGGAAACAGAATCTCAGCATATCATCCTAAAACCCCCCAGTGCTTTACTACTGTCAAGGCAATATTCTCTCATCATCATTTTTCTATTCAATAAATAAATATATAAATTTGATTTAGATAAAAAGTTCCAATAAAGAATGTGCAATGTATTGTTAGATTGAACGAGCAAATGTCTTTGAAAATTTTTTGGTGAATGTAACAATTATTTACAATTCGGTATGTAGGTTTGTGGTGGTTAATTATTTACCAAAGAAAAAAAGAAAGTCATACATATTGAATTTTTTTTTGAAATAACATATCAACTCTTATATATACAATGAAGGTAAAAGAAATAGTTAATAGAGTATAAACATGTTATCATCTTTCATATTGAAAATGCCGTATTGAACATGAGGAAAAAGTAAAATATGTGGAGAGGTTATACTTAGGGAATTAAGATTAATTTCATTCGTGTTGTAGTTATTCCTAATAACAATAATAATATTAATAATGTTTTGAATTTTAATTTGTAAAAGGAAATTTTATCAATTTTAAGTTTCATAATAATTTGTTTTGCGTCGAATTGTTATTCAGACATTATAATTATTTCAAAAGTTATGACGTTGTGATATTTTATTTATTCACATTCTAACCACATAAAATAAAGTAAAAGAACTAACTATTGAAAATCAGTAACATTCCAGAAGAAACAACAAAATGCCAAAAATTGTTGGGAAACAAACAAAAACCAATATATGAAAAAAAATCTTATATCAATTCGAAGATGAATCTTCTATGCTCTGAAGGTTGAGTTTTTTGGTCTCCAGTATAATCAAAAACCAATATATGAAAAAAAATCTTATATCAATTAAAAGATGAATCTTCTACGCTCTGAAGGTTGAGTTTTTTGGTCTCCAGTATAATCCAATTAAGTTGAGAATCACGACCTGCAGTTGGACAAGGCACAGTGGTAGAAATTCTTCCATTTTTTAAATTGTAAACTCGAAGCCGTCTATCATTTGGTGATATAATATAGACGGAATTCGGCTTTACACCTAATTCTATTGCATTAGAAGCCATGCCTACTTGTCTACAGATAAAGATGGTGTATTGTCCAATATCGTTGACTTCCATCCAATCCTTGTTGAGAAAATCAAATTTAAAGATTTTGATCTTATTCACTTCAACGTTCCATCCAAAAAATTGTTTATGTACCAACAAAAGTTCACCGCTGCAATCAATCAGATTGTCACAATAATAATATAGACATTCGTGTCTCACTATATCCAATGCTTTCGTTGTTAATGGTGTCAACTGAAGATGAGATCCCTCAAAAGAAATTTCGCCTAGAAGCTCGTCAGAAGTATATATACAGTACAACTTTCTTTGAAACACTGCAAAACTAAGAACGGTAGAATCCAACTCTTGTTTGACAAATTTGGTATCACCAAGTCGACAGAAGAAAATAATGTGTTTATCTTTTGTATCAATAAATAAAACGTGACAGTTAGAATCACCCGGTGGAGAGGATAAAAAACATAGATCACTCTCACTATCTAGTAATGGAAGTTGAATCTTTTCAAATGTGATAGGATTAAAAAGATAGTAATCTTTCAAAGTATAATCTTGTAATATCAACCATCCATAAGAGGAAAGCAATGCCCTTTTGTTTCGCATCTCAGGAATAATATTTTTATAATACTTTTTGTTAGACATACTGTAAAATAGTATACGTTGTTGGTAGTTCATTGAATCATGAATAAGAAGCCAAGGATATGATTGAGGGCTTAGTTGATTTTTCTCTCCCAAATCTTCTTCCAAATCACTGTTTGTCAATTAACACAAACATAATTCATAAATCTATAATAGGAAGCAACCACAATAAAAAAATATTAAATATTTTCATAATTTATCATTATTTATATCGTAGTAAATGAAATTTTGCATTATTATTATTATTATTATTATTATTATTATTATTATTATTATTAAGAGAAATTTAAATGTTAAAATCTTCCTTTAAAGAGGCTTCAAATTGACGTTCGTGCCCAATGAAATAGTCTACTTGTATATGACTTGAAATTACATATATCACTTCAAAACTATTAAAAAAAAAAAGAAAATAGAAAAAAACATATTTCCAGCCAAACAATGATATTCAAAGAAAAAAAATCTTAATGGCTATTTTTGCAGAGTTGCAATTTTTCGACTAAAAAAATTTCTTTGTTAAATTTATTCCTTTTGGTTTCTTTCCTAATAAGAGTAAACCTTAACATAAGTTTTATTATTATTTTCTAATTTGTTAAAAAATTAAACGAAAAAAAAATTAAATAGGCAAACATTTCTCAATAAACAAATATAAAAATAAAAAATTTACGAGTGAGAAAAACATGAGAACTCACCGGTGATGGGTAGTGTGCTCTCCAGCCATCTCTTTTGCTTTAAGAATCCCAAATAAGAAAAGAGTGAATTGTATTTTCTACCCAAGATTCTCAAGTTATATAAAATAGTCGAATCCTAATTCTAATAAGTTTTGGAAAGCAAATTCTAATAGGTTTTGGAAAGCCAATTCTAATAGGTTTTGGAAAGCAAACTGATTTAAATATAAGCAATCCTAAACTTATAAACTAAAGATATCATTAGGAGAACAAGAAGGTGATTTCTTAAATTTATAACTCATCTACCCATTCTAAGTATCAAATTTAAATTTAAGTTATTTATAAGGGAATATACATCAAAAATCAGAAAATAACACATCCATTATTTGAGTTGTACATTAAGAGGTAACGAAGCAACTTGATTTTCTTTATAATACTTAAAAAGCCTGGCTGATTATTTATTTTCTAATGGCATCAATTATCAAATTTGCAGTTTTCTCTTTGAATATACAACAAATATAGGAATTCGCAGATTTAGTGTCAACATCAATCATGTTTGATCATTAAACAAATCTATTTATTCTACGACATATCATTAACACTTCTGGGGACATTCCAAAGCATTGATGTCAATCAGTCGCCACAAGTCACTAAGGTATAGCGATAACCAAAATTTGAAAACGCGGACAGAGTGGTTGAAAAACATACATCAGACTTATCATTAACAAACACTGCAAGTGGCGGATGTTCCATTAGACATGATGGCGGAGTCACATCCTCTTGATTTTCTTCACTAACAACACTAGTTAGAAAGCCAACTGCAGGCAGTGGAACCCATTGATGTGAATCCAAAACTAACTGGAATATAAATTTCAGGTTACAATTTACCAATCGACAAAGACAGGGACTGAATCAGAAACAAAATCTAAACATCATTACTCGCCATATACCTGAAAATTCTCAACTGCCGTACTCGTATTCTTTGAGAAAGAACAGCCATGCAACATATCCAAGCTCAACTTTTACGAAGTGAAATTTTGAAAAAAAAAAAAAAAGAAAAAAAAAGAAAGAGAAACGAAGTCCCATCGCACAGTGCTGTCAATAAAACAGAAAAAAGCAATGAAACCATCAAAAAAGTGCTATTGGCAGAAAAATTTGGAACCACAAGATTCGAATTAATTTTTCATAAACAATAAGGAAGAAAAAAAGGATATCATCTGAGCAACCAAATGATGTGATTGAAAAATAATGGCATTCTTCAAGAAATCCTGTATTCATAGGGCATGTGAACTTCTATCAAATGCTTTAAGAAAAGCAATGGATCTTAAATGTGAAACCTATTTCTAAAACGTGAGGTTCTCACCATGCATTGATCCAGAACATTGGACAGAGATCCATCCTCAATTATCTTTGGGAGCATGACTTTAAGAGTTTTAAGGAGAGCAGTAACCTGATGCATAGACCAACTAAAAAGAAGACCACCGTCATAATTTTCTTCACTTCCTGTTCCGGAAGTGTCATCAGCAAATATTGCTCAATATTGGTTAACAACGACAAAAAGAGGCAATCTGTGGCAGTTTATCATAGCTTTCAAGTATTCGTACGCATTTCTTTGGACGAGATCCTCCAGAATACCAGTAAGCCTTGCCCATCGACACTTCAGAAACTGAAATACATGTTAATCCTGTCAATCAAATGCACACTGGATATCTACCAAAAACAAAGCATAAAAGCAACTAAAATATACTTATTGCAAGTATAAAACAAGTAAGATTTCTTCTATATAAAATTTTTAGCATCCCAAACACACAGTACAATTACGCACAAAACACATTTCATAATCACTAAATACTCCTATTCGACGCAGATATCCAATAATCCGGATGCATTCAGGCAACTGCAGTATTGGCACAAACACAGACGTACACAAGAATTAATAAAATTGCATTTTAACTGTACAAGCTAAAAATAGTCATCAGACTACCTGTATATTGGATCTATGTTTCACAAGAAGTAGAGATAAAAGAGACAGGGTGGTCGGCCTAACTTTTGCAGCCAATGTTCGAATGACTGGTAATCTTTGGGAAGGAAAAATGCCTTGCCAATCTCAATTTCACAAAATCAACACCAAGACAATATCATTTGGAAGGAAATATTATGTGCATAACTCACTTGGTGTGCATAGTTGTGAGCTTCAATACAAAAGCTTCCAAGTCAAGAGCTTCACCACAATTTCCATGTCTTACACATCTGCAAAAGCATAACAAATAATGTAGCTTTCAACTTTCAAGTATTAATTCTATGACAAACTTCTGAACTTAGAAAGCTGATGCTAACTATTCTTTTAATGGTCATCAATCACAAGGAAAATCAACTTAAATAAGTTTCGCTTTCAATTATCAAGCAAGAAGAAGTAGACCGCCTAACATTCCATTAAGAATTGCAGCATTAACTTTTAATTACATTGAAAGACTGATGATAATAATTCAATAAGTATTAGATTCATAATCACTAAATACTCCTATTCGAAACAAATATCCAATAATTCAGAGGAATTCAGGCAACTGCAGTATAGTCACAAACACAGACAGGCAGGTACACAACAATTAATCAAATTGCATTTAACTGTATGAGCTAAAAATAGTCATCATGATACCTGGATAACGGATTGAAATTTCTGGAGAAGTTGAGATAAAAGAGATTGAGTGGTCTGCCCAGCTTCTGCAGCCAATGTGAGAATGAATGGTAATCATCGAGAAGGAAAAAGTTCTAAACAATCTGAGTGGCAATATTTCATTCCTGATGATATTATCACTAGGAAGGAAATATTGCGTGCATTACTAACAGAAGGTGCATATTTGAGAGCTTCAATACAAATGCTTCAAGTCAAGCGCTTCACCATAATTTCCATTTCTTACACATCTGCAAAAGTATAACAAATATTGTAGCTTTCAAGTATTAATTCTATGACAAACTTCTGCTAGCACTAACTGTTCTCTTAATGGTCATCAATCATAAGGCGAATCAACTTAAATAAGTTTCAGTTTCAATTACCAAACTAGATGAGGTTGACTACGTGGATTCTTTCCACCAATTAGCCATATTAAGGGCCTAACATTCCATTAATAATTCCTGCATTAACTTTTATTTACTTTGAAAGGCTGAAGACAATAATTCTTCCATGAAGAATCAATTTGTTATACAGTCTTCTAAGCACCAGGGAAAAGCCTCCAAAGGAAAATTATCCACCGCATAACAGCATAGAGACTGAAAACCTCGGCATGAGAAGAGTTTCCTGCCTTGTGGAAATCAGTAGTAAACTTCCAAGGTGACATATAATTTGCCGTGGTAGATAAGAGAAAGAATATGATAAGGAGATACAATGTGTGCTGCTAGAAAGAGGTAGGACGATTTATGCATGACACCCAATTATATCAAATTGAAAAAATAAGTTAAAGTAGTTAACATCTTAATTCAAATTAGATTCTGCAAAAACAAATGCCACTTAACTGAGCAAGAAGCAATCAAATGCTACGAAAAATTATATTGAGATGCATGATGGAATCAAGATAAAAGTTCCACCAAACTCTTCATAGAGCAAAGGGGCAAATTTACGTATTCAGCCAAGCTTCCAAAGTGGGTTGAGAAAAAGGAATAATAATCAAATCCTCCAAATATATTTAAATTTAGTAAACCCCATGCTAAAATTCAGTCACATTGTTTACAGGAACAAATTTGAAAATTACCAGAATGATTTATATGCTTAAACCATTGCCTAAATTTCAGAGTAATAGTTCTATGGATACTCGAGTCAAGAAATGCACGAAAGTGTATTAACAATCAAGTCTGTGTCACATGCTCACAAAACCACAATTGAGAGCTTCAAAGTCTCTGTCATTGATAAAACTATAATAAATAAGTAAATAGAAAAAATCTCTCTCTCTCTATATATATATATAAAGGGAAAAACATAATAAATCCATTGAATAGAAAGTAATGGAGTAACATAAAAGAATATATATATATAATATTGCAAGGAATTTCCAACAATTAGTAAGTAAATTGAAAAATATTTAAACATTAAATCTCTACTGTGAGAAACAGAGAGATACAAAAAAAATAATAATAATTAACTGGAAAAAAATCATACCATGAAGAATATACAAATTGAAACACACCTCATGCCTTCTAGATTGCATCTTTCTTAATTACCAGCACAAAGATGGCTAATTCTGTCAATACTGCAATATATCTCTCTTTCTCTTTCTCTAGGAATATGTACACAGACCCTTAAAATTTGATCAGAAACATTTTATCAAAGCATAATATAGCTGCAATATCAATTTTGGAGCAACTCCGAAATGAAAACCCCAGAAATAGCAAGTACCCAGTAAAGTATTTACCGCAACTAATATTATCAACAGATCCCATAGACACTTGAAAAAAAAATAAAAAACAAATAAGAAGACAACCCGGAATGGGATTCTAACTCCATGAGAGATAAAGAGTGGGAGAGAGATGGAGACCAAGTCAAACCGCTGCACAGCCACCAATCATGCACACATGCTTTGTTAAATTAGTTCAACATTTCGTTTTACAAAAACCAATTTCTTCAAATGCAAAAGAACCAAAACAAATCTACAAGTCTTTAAAAAATATCAATCTATAAGTATCAATTTGCGTCTCAAACCTTTTTATGATTGTCAATTCGTCCCAAAATCGCCTTTTAGCAAAAATTGATCAACAAAAATTTTTCAGAACAATCATATGATCATTTAACAGATTCAAATGCTAAAGCAAACGGATAAATTATTTTAAAAAATGGCGAAAATTCAAAACACGTATCATTCTATAGATCTAAGCGCAAAAACCAATCTAAATTTTTTTTCCAATTTTCCAGTGGACAAAAGAAACAGAATAAACATTTACATGTAAAAGAAGAAGAGAAAAAAAAAAACATGAAAACAGATCGGATAAAGATCTCTTTTGACAGATCTAGGCCTATCATGAAGTAAAAAACACATCTTTACGAATAGAAAAAAGATCTAAGCCATAAAAATCAGATAAATATAAAAGTAAATTGAAAAGGAAAATCAAATATATCAACGAGTGAAATTGAATTCAATAGAAGAAATAAAATATCGTTGCATTTTCCGAAGGACAGAGTTATTGCAGGAAAGGCCGTTCTTTTTTTTTTTTTTTTTTTTGCCTTCTCCTAAACGAAAGAGTAAGACTGAAAGAGTAAGAGAGGTTGAAGAAAGAGAATCAAAAATCAACATAAGAATAAATTTTAAATACATTTATGAATAATTAAAAAAAACAACTAAATTTAAGTAGAATATTCGAATCCTAATTCTAATAGGCTATGGAAATCAAACTAAAATAAATATGAGCAATGCTAAGATGCAGAGACATTCTTTTAATTTGAATTTGTTGAAAGCTTTGAGATTTTCATTTAAAGGTTAGTCGATTATCACTTTACTCAATATCATTAATTATTTTTTTTTTCTTATGACTATAAAGAATTTTAACCTTATATAAGATACATTTTTTTTTGTATTATTATATAATTATATACTGCATTTTTTTAAAAATAAATTTATATAGAAGAAATTTTATACTTACCCTATTTCCTGTTTGTACTTTCCCACTTTCTTAATTATCAGCGCAAATATGGCTAATTTTGTCAATACTGCAATATATCTCTATTTCTCTTTCTCTAGGAATATGTACACAGACCCTTAATATTTGATCAAGAAACATTTTATCAAAGCATAATATGGTTGCAATATCAATTTTGGAGCAACTCCAAAATGAAAACCCCAGAAATAGCAACATATTTCATAAAGCAAATACGTGTCCACAAGCTGAGGAATTTCAAGCAAGGTACTATTGTTTGCTGCCAATGTTTGGTTCAACTTCCATTATTCTAACATTTGTTATGCAGATTCAATGAACTCCCTGCAACCAGACGTCAAGTTTGGGATCTCACTTATCTAGCGAAGGGGGGAAGGTTATATATCAGCACATAGTGATCTTGCTGTATTCCTAAAAGCCCATAAAGAAGGATTAGAACGGTCAAGCAAACCAGCTCGAGTGCACACGTTTTCGGTTTGAATAAATAAAGCCCATTCAATTACTGGGCCAGTCCAAATAAAAACCTATTAACATGATGGGGGCCATCTATTTTGCTAATTGTAAAGGTTATAAACTCCTATTAAATACGAATGTTTTTTTGCCCCAACTCTCTTCCCCAAATTCTCATACAACACAACAGCCGAAGGCAATCAATCATGGACAAAGGCAAAGGCAAGAAGAAACTTGGGGTAATCACTAACCCCATTATTAATTTAAGTTTAGTGTTCAGAAAAAAAACAATTTCTTTATATCTTTATTGGATATAAAGATTATTTCCCACAATTATTCCAACACAACCAAGATTAGGATTCAAGATAGAAAGAATCTATAATTCTTTGTTATTAGAAATGAATGGATAGATTTCCCATTTGCAATAAATGTTTTGAATGGAAAAGGAATGGTAAAAAGAAGAGATGGATTAGAATACGGTTGATGATAATGGAAATAAGAACCCTTCTATGGTTGTTTGTGAACACTGGCATGATTGCATGAAGCGCAAGTATGCCGACCACTGGAAGGAGATTGGAATATACGGCCGTTTGGAGTTGTCCCTCTACGATATCTTCTATAATGGTGCACTTTTGGGAGGTAGCCTTCCATTTTGGTGGAAGATAGCCGTTCTTTCATCTTTGTATTCAGTTTCATCCTTCATAAGAAATTCTTTGTTTCTTTAATGGATTTATAATATATATATATATATATATATATATATATATATATATATATATATATATCTGTTTTTCACTTTCATTGGGTTTAGGGAAAACAGTTTAAAAATTCCACCATTTCATTATTGGATTTATACATATAATGATAAGCACATGAAATTAATATATATGTGAAACCAATTATGTTCACCACATACACACGCATGGATATTATAAGATGTAGGGCAACATGAATTGATTGAAACATATATTTCCATGTGCAGGACACCACACTTAGCCTTGGTGGAGGGGAAACATCCGATATGAGCGTCGCAGAAATGACGAAACAGTTCACTGAAATGAATGTAATGTTTGTTTATTTTTAATCTACTAAAAACATTCGAATATATAAATATTAAAATAGCTTGTACACATTTATGGATGGATTTCAGAGGAAGCTGAAAGCGGCACAGAATTATGAAGCTAAAATGAAGGCTGAGCTGAGAGAAAGAGAAGCTGAAAACGAGGCGGCTGCAGCAAAAGCCAGAGCAAAAAGAGAGAAGAAGGAAAAAAAGAAGAAGAATTAGGTTTGTCTTCTTTAGAAGGAAGTGGGAGTGGCTAAGAAGCTAATCTTGTCTCAATCTTTTTGCAACAGGGAAAACTTGTGGAAAAAGGTCAAAATGATACTATCAAAGGAGTACAAAAATAGGAGTCAAGTAAGTGAGGACATATATTTTCAAGCAAATGCAGCACCCAAGTTGTCAATAGTCATGATACACACTTAAACAGATGTAAAATATACAACAACAATTAAAAGGGCAAGATTTTTTAAATATTACCTAAAAGTTCCTTCAAGTTGTTGCTCTCAGCTTGCAAGATCACCAAAGTCAGGAGCAACTGCTCTCAGAAATCCCATACCAAGCAACTTATAGGCATAATATGGTCATTTTGATATTTACGATTCTACTGGTTAGAGTCTCTAATCCAAAAATTGAAATTATAATTCATCTAACTGTTAAAACTTATCCACCCATTTTAAGTATTAAATTTAAATTAAAGTTATTTATAAGGGAATATACATAAAAATAAATAAAAATAAAAAATAACACATCCATTACTTGAGTTGTACGTCAGCAATTCTAGTTCAAGTTTCGAGGATTACTGCTTACGAGTCGCTAGCAACTTGATTTTCATTATAATACTTAAAAAGCATGGCTGACTATTTATTTTCTAATAGTATTTGATTATCACTTTTATAGTTTTCTCTTTGAATATACAACTAATCTAGGAATCCGCCCTGTATTCAAATTTAGGGTCAACATCAATCATGTTTGGTCACTATACAAATCTATTTATTCTACGACGTATCATTAACAGTTCTGGGGTCATTTCAAAGCTTTCATGTCGGATCTGATCAATTCAGATCAGCTGAACCAGCTCCTAAGCCATTGAGGTAAATGCAATATAGCAATAACCAACTAAAATCGTAAGGTGCTTGGCATGCATTGGTCCAGAACATTGGACAGAAATCCACGAAGAATTTTAAGGTGAGCAGTAACCTGAGGCATAGACCAACTAAAAAAAGACCACCATCATAATTTTCTTCACTTCCTGATCCTGAAGTGTCATCAGCAAATATTGCTCAATATTGGTCAACAACATCAAAAGGATGCATTCTGTGGCAGTTTATAATCCCTTCCAAGTATTCGTACGCATTTATTTGGTCCAGATCCTCCAGAATACCAGTAAGCCATGCCTATCCACACCTTAGAAACAGAAATCCAGGTTAATCCTGTCAATCAAATGCACACTGCACACTGGACATCTACCGAAAACAAAGCATAAAAGCAACTAAGATATCCTTACAGCAAGTATAAAACAAGTAAGACATCTTCTATATAAAATTTTTAGCATCCCAAAACACAGCACAATTACGCACAAAATGCATTTCATAACCACTAAATACTCCTATTCGAAACAAATATCCAATAATTCAGAGGCATTCAGGCAACTGCAGTATAGTCACAAACACTGACATGCAGATACACAAGAATTAATCAAATTGCATTTAACTGTACGAGCTAAATATAGTCATCATGCTACCTGGATAACAGATCGAAGTTACTGGAGAAGTTGAGATAAAAGAGATTGAGTGGTCTGCCCAGCTTCTGCAGCCAATGTGAGAATGAATGCTAATCTTTGAGAAGGAAAAAGGTCTAAATAATCTGAATGGCAATATTTCCTTCCTAATGATATTATCATTAAGAAGGTATATCATTAGGAAGGAAATATCGCATGCATCACTCACTTAAGGTGCATATTTGAGAGCTTCAATACAGATGCTTCAAGTCAAGAGCTTCATCATAATTTCCATTTCTTACACATCTGCAGAAGTATAACAAATAATGTAGCTTTCAAGTATTAATTCTATGACACAAACTTCTGAACATAGAAAGCCAGCACTAACTGTTCTCTTAATGGTCATCAATCATAAGGCAAATCAACTTAAATAAGTTTCAGTTTCAATTAAAACTAGATGAGGTTAGGGCCTAACATTCCATTAATAATTGCTGCATTAACTTTTATTTACTTTGAAAGGCTGAAGATAATAATTCTCCCATGAAGAGTCAATTTGTTATACAGTCTTTTAAGCACAAGGGAAAAGCCTCCAAAGGAAAATTATCCACAGCATACCAGCATAGAGACTGAAAACCTTGGCATGAAAAGAGTTTCCTGCCTTGTGGAAATCAGTAGTAAACTTCCAAGGTGAAATATAATTTGCCATGGTAGATAAGAGACAGAATATGATAAGGAGATACAATGTGCTGCTAGAAAGAGGGGGATTTATGCAGGACACCCAATTATATCAAAATGGAAAAATAAGTTAAGTAGTTAACATCTTCATTCAAATTAGATTCCCCAAAAACAAACGCCACTTAACTGAGCAAGAAGCATTCAAATGCTACGAAAAATTAAATTGAGATGCAAGATGGAATCAAGAGAAAAGTTCCACCAAACTCTTCATAGAGCAAAGGGGCAAATTTATGTATTCAGCCAAGCTTCCAAAGTGGGTTGAGAAAAAGGAATAATAATCAAATCCTCCAAATATTTTTAAATTTAGTAAACCCCAAGCTAAAATTCAGTCCCATTGTTTACAAGAACAAATTTGAAAATTACCATAGTGATTTATATGCTTAAACCATTGCCTAAATTTCAGAGTAATAGTTCTATGGATACCCGAGTCAAGAAATGCACGAAAGTGTATTAACAATCAAGTTTGTGTCACATGCTCACAAAACCACAATTGAGAGCTTCAAAGTCTGTCATTGATAAAACTATAATAAATAAGTAAATAGAAAAAATCTATATATATAAAGGGAAAAAACATAATAAATCCATTGAAAAGAAAGTAATGGAGTAACATAAAAGTAAATATATATATATATATATATATATATATATAATATTGCAAGGAATTTCCAACAATTAGTAAGTAAATTGAAAAATATTTAAACATTAAATCTCACCTATACAAAAAAAATTAATTAACTGGAAGAGAATCATACCATCAAGAACATACAAATTGAAACACACCGACACATAATCTTCATGCCTTCTAGATTGCATATTTCTTAATTACCAGCGCAAAGATGGCTAATTCTGTCAATACTGCAATATATCTCTCTTTCCCTTTCTCTAGGAATATGTACACAGACCCTTAATATTTGATCAGAAACATTTTATCAAATCATAATATAGCTGCAATATCAATTTTGGAGCAACTCCAAAATGAAAACCCCAGAAATAGCAAGTACCCAGTAAAGTATTTACCGCAACTAATATTATCAACAGATCCCATAGACACTTGAAAAAAAAAATAAAAAACAAATAAGAAGACAACCCGGAATGGGATTCTAACTCCATGAGAGATAAAGAGTGGGAGAGAGATGGAGACCAAGTCAAACCGCTGCACAGCCACCAATCATGCACACATGCTCTGTTAAATTAGTTCAACATTTCGTTTTACAAAAACCAATTTCTTCAAATGCAAAAGATCCAAAACAAATCTACAAGTCTTTAAAAAATATCAATCTATAAGTATCAATTTGCGTCTCAAACCTTTTTATGATTGTCAATTTGTCCCAAAATCGCCTTTTAGCAAAAATTGATCAACAAAAAATTTTCAGAACAATCATATGATCATTTAACAGATTCAAATGCTAAATCAAACGGATAAATTATTTTAAAAAATGGTGAAAATTCAAAACACGTATCATTCTATAGATCTAAGCGCATAAAACCAATCTAAAATTTTTTTCCAATTTTCCAATGGACAAAAGAAACAGAATAAACATTTACATGTAAAAGAAGAAGAGAAAAAAAAAAACATGAAAACAGATCGGATAAAGATATCTCTTTTGACAGATCTAGGCCTATCATGAAGTAAAAAAAAAAAAACAGATCTTTACGAATAGAAATCAGATCTAAGCCATAAAAATCAGATAAATATAAAAGCAAATTGAAAAGGCAAATCAAATATATCAACACGTGAAATTGAATTCAATAGAAGAAATAAAATATCGTTGATTTTTCCGAAGGACAGAGTTTTCGCAGGAAAGATTCTTTTCCCTTTTTTTTTTTTTTTGGTCCTAAACGAAAGAGAAAGACTGAACGAGAAAGAGAGGTTAAAGAAAGAGAGGATCCAAAGAAAATCTGATCTAAGCCTCACAGCCTGACACAATTTATGATGTTCCAGAATGCTCCCACAATTCCAGAGAAATAGACTAAACTGCCCTTGTGCAGATCCAATATCAAAGTCACATTTAAAATCCACCAAATCCCTTTTAGGTATTTCACTTATGTTTACTTTAAAAAAATAATATTATAATATAATTTAACCATCAAAAACATTTACTCTTCAAACTAATATAATTTAACTATAACTTATATATATATATATATATATATATATATATATATATATATATATATATATATTTTGGCAAGATTCTTAGATTATATTAGAATAGCGGATTCTTAATACTAGGAGGCAATGGAAATCAAACTAATATGAATATAAGCAATTTTAAATTTAGATAAACTTATTATTATATAATTAAAGTTTACATCTTTTTAAAAATAAATTTATGCTGGAGATAAATCTTATATTAACGTTATTTCTTACATTTACTTTACCACATTCTAAAATATTATTGTGGAACTTTATTTCTTCCTCATTAAATATTTATATATTAATTCAATCGCTATCTGTAATTCAATACAATTTTTGAGGAATGGACAGATTTAGAGGAATAAAGTTTCCCTATTTTTATTTTATTATTTTATAAATTGTCACAGAAATCTATTATTTCCTTTAACAAAAAATTTATATCATTTCATATTTGTCTATTCATTTATCATGATTGGCTGAGTATGACAAATGAAAGATTATATTGTAAAAAAGAAGAAGAAAAAGATGTATGGTCTCAAATTCCGACAGAGCTATTATGTTCAATAACTTCAAATGCCTCTGAAAATGATGGTGGCGCCAACATTAACGTCCAAAAAGTTTGTAAATCATGGAAATTAATAGGCAATATCACTAGATCACCATATCCTCCGATTGATAAGCTAACCTCAGGGTATCCGTGTTTTTTATTATTAAATGGAGAAACGGGTCAATTTATTCATCTAAATCACACTCATTTTAGTATCAAGTTTCCAGAACTAGAAGATGCTCTTGTTCGATTCTCTAAATATGGTTGACTGCTTTTTGTCTCGTGATATTCACAACTTCTTTTTCTTCAATCCATTTACGAGAGACAAAATTGAGCTTCCATACTATGAGTTTGGCTTTCAACACGTGTGTTTCTCTGCTCCTCCAACTTCTTCGGATTACTATGTTATTGGACAAACCACTGGACATTTTATGTCCTCAAACGTGGTAAAACACAATGGAGAAATTTCAGAAGTCTTAACAAAGAATAACATCCTTATTCCCATCCCATACTTCTTAGGAATCATTGCTATATATTTCGACAAGAAGGCAACATATCGGTCTTTGATCTCAAAAACAACACTGTTAAGATCATTGAAGAGCCATTTCCTTCACATTATTGAAGTTATTTGGTAGAATGTGCAGACAAATTGTTAGCCGTGATAGTGCCACATGAAGAGCAACATATTTTATATTCAAGCTATGAATCCATCTAAATATCTAAGAGTATGGCGACCCAAAAATTACCTAAGAAATCAAATGTTTTTTGGTAGTCGGAAATCATCCTTTATTAAGCAAGCTCTGGTGAAAGTAGCCAGCAATGATTTAAGTGTAAATAATACCAGTAGTATTCCTACTTCCTAATTTAATTTTTTTAACACTTGCATGCCAATAAGCCAAGATATTTACCTGACACATTCTAACATATTTGAAAGGTGAAATTAAGCACCAAAACTTTTGCAAGGACAATAATACGAGGAAAAAAAGTTTATTTTAACAGTGAGAACTGAATATACCTAAGAATATTGTAGTTGTCAGTGAAAAAGTAAAGCGGAGCATCAGTTGCAAAGATTAGGTTCTTCAGAAATGGCACTGCGTCAAGGGCCATGGCTACGATCTGCAATCAAAATATTTGCTTAATAGATGCATGAACCACAAAAAATATGCTTAATATGACTTCTGCTCAAACTCATATCTGGGTGTTCTCAGGCTATTTAACCTACTAGTAGAACATAAGGTCTTTACTTTTTGTATCCCTAGAGATAGATAGGATAAGGAATTTTTCAAATTTCGGACGACTAATTATTTAATTTTTAATGAAAATTAAAAATTTCTTACTCTATATATTACAATGAAAAGGAAAAAAAATTATTATTTGCAATTTCATAAATAGAATTGATTATGAAAAATCAACATAAAAATAAATTTTAAATCTATTTATAAATACAAAAAGAAAACAACTAAATTTAATTATAAGTAAATACAATAAGATCAAACTCTATTATGTCTACTCAATTCATTTACTGGGTCGGACTCAAGAATTCATGTGATGGGTACCATTTGAATTTGATTCACTTTTACGGATCCCAAATAAGAAAAGAAAGAATTATATATATATATATTGACAAGATTCTTAGATTATATTAGAATAGACAAATCTAAATTATAATAGTTAATGGAAATCAAACTAATATAAATATAAGCAATGCAAAACAACTAGCTTGCATTTAATTGCCGAGACATTCTTTTAATTTAACTTTGCTGAAAGCTTGGGGATTTTAGTTTGAAGGTTAGTTGATTGTTGACTTTGCTCAATATCGTTAGTTAGTTTTTGTCTTATGACTATAAGCAATTCTAATCTTAGATAAGTTACATTTCTTTATATTATTATATAATTATAGGCTGCATCTTTTTTAAAATAAATTTATACTGAGAAAAATTTTATACTAATGTTATTTTCTGCTTTTACTTTGCCACATTCTAAAATATTATTGTGGGACTTTATTTCTTCATCATTAAATATTTATATATTAGTTCAATAGCTATGTGCAATTCAATACAATTTTTGTGGAATGCACAAAGGTTTAGGAAAATCTACTTGTGAACTTGTCCAACTCAACTTTGGGTGTTTTTAGGCTATTGAACCTACTAGTCAAACTAAAGGCTTTTACCTTTTGTATCCCTAAAAATGGATGGAATAAGGAAATTTTTAAACTTCAAGGTGGCTACTTATTTAATTTTTAATGAAAATTAAGAATTTCTTGCTCTATATATTACAATGAAAAGGGCAAAAAAAAAGAAAATTGTATTATTTGCAATTTCATAAATAAAAATTAATTATAAAAATCAACATAAAAATAAATTTTAAATCCATTTATAAGTGCAAAAAAATACCTAAATTTAAGTATAAGCAAATATTATAAGATTAAACTCTATTATGTCTGCCTAATTCATTTAATGGGTCGGATTCAAGAATTTATAGCGGTAAAAAAACTATTAACAATGGTGGGTACCATCTCTTTTACTTTTAAGGATCCCAAATAAGAAAAGAAAGAATTATATATATATATATATTCTCTGATTACATTAGAATAGTTGAATCCTATTTCCAATATGTTATGGAAACAAACTAATATAAATATAAGCAATGCTAAACAACTAGCTTCCATTTTATTACCAAGGCGTTCTTTTAAGATTTGCTGAAAGCTTGGGGATTTTAGTTTGGAAGTTAGTTGATTGTCGACTTTGTTTAATATCGTTAATTTGTTTTCGTCTTATGATTATAAGCAATTTTAATCTTAGATAAGTTACATTTTCTTTGTATTATTATATAATTACATGTTGTATCTTTTTAAAAATGAATTTATACTAGAGAAAATTTTTATACTTATGTTATTTCCTACTTTTACTTTGTCATTTTTGAAAATATTATTGTCGAACTTTATTTTTTTCTCATGAAATATTT
Source organism: Triadica sebifera (assembly GCA_023653625.1). NCBI lineage: Eukaryota > Viridiplantae > Streptophyta > Magnoliopsida > Malpighiales > Euphorbiaceae > Triadica > Triadica sebifera. The sequence goes on along the minus strand of CM042910.1, from coordinate 22,987,525 downwards.
ATATATTAATTCAATCGTTATCTGCTATTGAATACAATTTTTATAGAATGCACAATGGTTTAGGAGAATAAAGTTTCCTAATTTTTATTTTATTACTTTGTAAATTGTCACATAAATCTATTATTTTTTAAAATTTTTCATTTCATCTGTCTATTTATTTATCAAGATTGGCTGAGTATGGCAAAGGAAATATTAGAGCGTAAAGAAAAAGAAAAGAAGAAGATGTATGGTCTCAAATCCCGACAGAAATATTATGCTCAATAGCTTCAAATGCCTTTGAAAATGATGTTGGAGTCACCATTAACGTCAGAAGTGTTTGCAAATCCTGGAAATTAATGGACAATATAATTAGATCATCATCTCCTCCGATTGATAAACTATCATCAGAGTATCCATGTTTTTTTTATCATTAAATGGAGATATGGACCAATTTATTCATCTAAATCACACTCTTCTCAGTATCAAGTTTCCTGAACTAAAAGGTGCTCTTATTCAATTCCCTAAATATGGTTGGCTGCTTTTGTCTCGTGTTATTCACAACTTCTTTTTCTTCAATCCATTTACGAGAGACAAGATTGAGCTTCCATACTATGACTTTGGCTTTCAACACGTGTGTTTCTCTGCTCCTCCAACTTCTTCGGATTGCTATTTTATTGGACACAACCACTGTTCATTTTATGTCCTCAAACGTGGTGAAATGCAATGGAGAAATTACGGAAGTCTTAACAATCCCTATTCCGATCCCATACTTCTTAAGAATCATTGCCATATATTTGGACAAAAAGACAACATATCGGTCATTCATCCCAAAAACAACACTGTTAAGATCTTTGGGGAGCCATTTCCCCCACATTATCGAAGTTATTTAGTAGAATATGCAGATGAATTGTTAGCCGTGATAGTGCCACATGAAAAGCAATTCAAGCTATGAATCCATCTAAACATCTAAGAGTATGACAACCCAAAAATTACCTAAGAAATCAAATGTTTTTTGTTGCTCGGAAGTCGTCGTTTATTAAACAAACTCCGGTGAAAGCAGCCGGCAATAAGATCTATTTTCCATTAATTAAAGAAGATAATGACATAATATTCTACTCTCTAGCTCATAATAAGCATCACTCATTTTTATGCGATTACTCAAGTGGGAATGACGACGTATGGGAATTACCATTTAATCGCACTTGGATCGAAACCATGGGCATTTGCACCTCCTTCTGCTAAACAAATTGATTGGGCTATGTAATACCATTTCACTATTGTCATTTTGATATTTAAACCTCATGTACTTGTCATCCATGTTTTGAACTCCATAGCCATGAGCCCATGATACTACAGAATAATCATGTATTTTCAATGTAATAAGGATTGAGGTTTTATTTACACTGTATATTTTAAAGATTGCTTGTTGTGCAAGGTGCTATACTTGCAGTTCATATTATTTCACAATATAGAAATAACCAAAAATTTGAAAACGAGGATAGAGTCGTTGAAAAACATACATCAGACTTACCATTAACAAATACTGCAAGTGGCTCCATTAGATATGATAGCGGAATCACATCCTCTTGATTTTCTTCACTAACACTACTAGTTGGAAAGCCAACTGCAGGTAGTGGAACCCATTGATGTGAATCAAAAACTAACTGGAATATAAATTTCAGGTTACAATTTACCATTCGACAAAGACAGGGACTGAATCAGAAACAAAATCTAAACATTATTGATCGCCATATACCTGAAAATTCTTAACTGCTATACTCAAAACCTTTGAGAACTAATTGGGAACAGCCTTGCAACATATTCAAGCTAAACTTTTACGAAGTGAAATTTTGAAAAAAGAAAAGGGGAAACACACCAAAGATGTATTTTACTCTTCCAAAAGTAATGAAAGCAAGCCCCCCAAAATCCAGGCCAACCCAACAAAGTCTCATCGCACAGTGCTGTCAATAAAACAGAAAAAAAAGCAATGAAACCATCAAATTCTAACTGCAGCAAAATATAAAGTATTTTCAAAGTGAATGCAGGTTTGCTTCATGGTCAGAATGTCTTCCATGCTCCAACAATATAAATATGGACAGTGGTTGGGATAAGAATGGTAACAATATCCTCACAAGATTGAAATATAATGCAGCTAAATCCCATAACTGCGCGTAAGCTTAAGGGAAAAGCCTCCAAAAAAAAAATTATCCACGGCATACCACCAATTAGGCTGAAAACCTTGGCATGAAAAGAGTTTCCTGCCTAGTGAAATTCAGTAGTCAACTTCCAATGTGTAATATAATTTGCCATGGTAGAAACAGACAAAATATGAAAAGGACATAGAATGTGTGCTGCTAGAAAGGGGGGGATTTATGCAGGACCCAATCATATCAAAAAGTAAAAATAAGTTGACATCATAATTCGCATTAGATTCCACAAAAACAACGCCACTTCACTGAGCAGGAAGCATTCAGATGCTAAGAAAAAATAAATTGGAATGCATGATGGAATCAAGAAAAAGGTTCCACCAAACTCTTCATAGAGCAAAAGGGCAAATTTATGTATCCACTATCCAGCCAAGCCTCCAAAGTGGGGCTGACAAAAAGGAATAATAATCAAATCCTCCAAATATATTTAAATTTAGTTCAGTCACAATGTTTACATATGTGATATCTCTGGAGCAACAGGAACAAATTTGCAAATTCCCGGATTGATTTGTATACTTAAAGTATTGCCTAAATTTCAGAGCCAAAGTTATTTGGATACTCCAGCCAAGAAACGCATGAAACTGCTTTAACAATCAAGTCTATGTCACATGCTCTTTAAGACCACAATAGAGAGCTTCAAAGTTTTAGTCATTGATTAAAACTGTAATAAATTACCTGAACATATTTCATAAAGCACATACTTGTCCACAAGCTGAGGAATTTCAAGCAAATCAAGCAATGTACTATGGTTTGCTGCCAATGTTTGGTTCAACTTCCATTATTCTAATATTTATTCTGCAGATTTAATGAACTCCGTGCAACCAGACGTCAAGTTTGGAATCTCACTTATCTAGCAGAGGGGGGAAGGTTATATATCAGCACATAGTGATCTTGTTGTATTCATAAAAGCCCATAAAGTAAGATTAGAACGGTCAAGCAAACCAGCCCCTGTGCACACGTTTTCGGTTTGAATAAATAAATAAAAGGATGATTCCACTATTTCAGACGCTAGTGCGAAGCTTCTCGATATAATTGAACTCCTATATCTAAAGCTCTCTAGAAAGATGCCCCGCAGAGTGCAGCAAAAGGAAAAGGAATGCGGAAAAAAATTGCAAGGCAATATATCCGGTTATGTTCCCTCAAGCTAATGATCCGTCGCAATCATTTCATTAAACACTTTCAGTTCCTCTTTTCTTGGCAGGAATGGCAGAGGCGATTGCTATATGCGGTGTTAGATTAAAAAGAAAATCAGAATCTTCATCAAATAAACAACAACCGAACCTATCTCCACCATAATCATCGCCATCAATGGCATTGACACCATTATTATTCGAAACACCGAATGACGTTGCAGCTAAACATGCAGAAGCAGCAATAAAGATCGTAGAATCATCTCCGAATTCAATAGAAAACGAAACCCAAGTTCCATTGCCATCAGCAAAGCAATTAAAACAAACATTTCCTAATAGAGACGTGTTGAGAAAGTCAGCATCCACCAAAAATCTTGCTAAGAATCTAAGCATGAAAATGCAGATAAGCATGTCCTTGGCGATAAAAGACCGTCTAGACAAAAAGATATCGGGAAAACTGAAACCTGAAGACTCAGTTTGGAGGAAGACTATCATATTAGGGGATAAATGTAGGAAGACTATCATATTAGCGGATAAATGTAGAGTATCATATTAGGATAAATGCAAATAAGCATGTTCTTGGAAATTTTTTTGGTGAATGTAATAATTATTTACAATTCGGTATGTAGGATGTGGTGGTTAATTATTTACCAAAGAAAAAAAGAAAGTCATACATATTGACTTTTTTTTTTTGAAATAACATATCAACTCTTATATATGCAGTGAAGGGAAAAGAAATAGTTAATAAACATGTTATTATCTTTCATATTGAAAATACCATATTGAACTTGAGGAAAAAGTAAAATATGTGGAGAGGTTATACCTAGGGAATTGAGATTAATATAATTCTTGTTGTAGTTATTCCTAATAATAATAATAATAATATTAATAATGTTTTGAATTGTAATTTGTAAAAGGAAATTTTCTCAATTTTAAGTTTCATAATAATTTTTTTGGGACGGATTACTATTTAGACACTATAATTATTTCAATAGTTATGACAACTTTAATTTGGGATATTTTCTTTATTCACATTCTGACCACATAAAATAAAAGCAAAATAAATAGCTATTGAAAATCAGTAACATTCCAGAAGAAACAACAAAATGACAAAAATTGTTGGGAAACGAACGAAAACCAATATATGAAAAAAAAATCTTTTAAAAAAAAATCTTATATCAACTAAAAGATGAATATTCTGTGCTCTGATGGTTGAGTTTATTGGTCTCCAGTATAATCCAATTAAGTTGAGAATCACGACCTGCAGTTGGATAAGGCACAGTGGTAGAAATTCTTCCATTTTTTAAATTGTAAACTCGAAGACGTCTATTATTTGGCAATATAATGTAGATGGAATTTGGCTTTACTCCTGATTCTATTGCATTAGAAGTCATGCCAACTTGTCTTGAGATAAAGATGGTGTATTGTCCAATTTCATTGACTTCCATCCAATTCTTGTTGAGAAAATCAAATTTAAAGACCTTGATCCTATTCACTTCAGCGTTCCATCCAAAAAATTGTTTATGTACCAACAAAAGTTCATCACTACAATCAATCAGATAGTCATAATAATAATATAGACATTCATGTCTCACTATATCCAATCCTTTCGTTGTTAATGGTGTCAACTGAAGATAGGATCCCTCAAAAGAAATTTCACCTAGAAGCTTGTCAGAATTATATAGACAGTACAACTTTCCTTGGAACTCTGCAAAACTAAGAACGTCAGAATCCAACTCTTGTTTGATAAATTTGGTATCACCAAGTTGACAGAAGAAGAAAATGCGTCTATCTTCTGTAGCAATAAATAAAACATGACAGTTAGAATCACCCGGTGGAGAAGATAGAAAACATACATCACTCTCACCATCTAATGATGGAAGTTGAATCTTTTCAAGAGTGATAGGATTAAAAAGATAGTAATCTTTCCAAGTATAATCTTGTAATATCAACCATCCATAAGAGGAAAGCCATGTCCTTTTGTTTCGCATCTCAGGAATAATATTTTTATAATACTTTTTGTTAGATATACTGTAAAATAGTATACGTTGTTGGTAGTTCATTGAATCATGAATAAGAAGCCAAGGATATGATTGAGGGCTTAGTTGATTCTTCTCTCCCAAATCTTCTTCCAAATCACTGTTTGTCAATGAACACAAACAAAATTTATAAATCTATAATAGAAAGCAATCACAATAAAAAAATATTAAATACTTTCATGATTTATCATTATTTATTCCGTATTAAATTAAATTTTGCATTATTATTTTTATTATGTGAAAAATATAAATGTTACAATCTTCCTTCAAAGAAGCTTCAAATTGACGCTTGTGCCCAATGAAATAGTCTAATTGTATATGACTTCAAATCACTTCAAAACTATTAAAAAAATAGAAAAAAGCATATATCCAGCCAAACAATGATATTCAAAGAAAAAAAAATCTTAATGACTATTTTTGCAGAGTTGCAATTTTTCGACTAAAAAAATTTCTTTGTTAAATTTATTCCTTTTGGTTTCTTCCTTAATAAGAGTAAACCTTAACATTAGTTTTAATATTATTTTCTAATTTGTTAAAAAATTAAACGAAAAAATTCGATGGACAACAGGCGAATATTCCTGTACTATCCCTTGTTGGTCCCGAGGGACGGAGGAGGCTAGGTTAGCCGAAAGATGGTTATCGGTTCAAAGACGCACGGTGACCCCATATTGTAGGGTGGATCTCGAAAGATATGAAAGACCTTCCTCCAAGCCGTACATACGACTTTCATCGAATACGGCTTTAAATTAAATAGGTAAATCTTTCTCAATAAATAAATATAAAAGAGAAAATTTACGACTAAGAAAAACATGAAAACTCACTAATGATGGGTAGTGTGCTCTCCGGCCATCTCTTTTGCTTCAAGAATCTCAAATAAAATAAGAGTGAATTGTATTTTCTATGCAAGATTCTCAAGTTATATAAAATAGTTGAATCCTAATTCTAATAAGTTTTGGAAAGCAAATTCTAATAGGTTTTGGAAAACAAACTGATATAAATATAAGCAATCCTAAACTTATAAACTAAAGATATCATTAGGAGAACAGGAAGGAGATTTATTAAATTTATAACTCATCTACCCATTCTAAGTATCAAATTTAAATTTAAGTTATTTATAAGGGAATATACATCAAAAATCAAAAAATAACACATCCATTATTTGAGCTGTGCATTAGCAATTCTAGTTCAAGAATCGAGGTAATACTTAAGAGTCGTTAGCAACTTGATTTTCTCTATAATACTTAAAAAGCATGGCTGATTATTTATTTTCTAATGGCATCAATTATCAAATTTTCAGTTTTCTCTTTGAATATACAACAAATCTAGGAATCTTCAGATTTAGTGTCAACATCGATCATGTTTGATCATTAAACAAATCTATTTATTCTACGACATATCATTTAACACTTCTGGGGACATTCCAAACCATTGATGTCGGATCTGATCAATACAGATCAGATGAATCACCCGCCACAAGTCACTAAGGTATAGCGATAACCAAAATTTGAAAACGCGGACAGAGTGGTTGAAAAACATACATCAAACTTATCATTAACAAACACTGCAAGTGGCGGATGTTCCATTAGACATGATGGCGGAGTCACATCCTCTTGATTTTCTTCACTAACAACACTAGTTAGAAAGCCAACTGCAGGCAGTGGAACCCATTGATGTGAATCCAAAACTAACTGGAATACAAATTTCAGGTTACAATTTACCATTAGACAAAGACGGGGACTGAATCAGAAACAAAATCTAAACATCACTACTCGCCATATACCTGAAAATTCTCAACTGCCGTACTCGTATTCTTTGAGAAAGAACAGCCCTGCAACATATCCAAGCTCAACTTTTACGAAGTGAAATTTTGAAAAAAAAAACAAAAAAAGAAAGAGAAACACACCAAAGATGTATTTTACTCTTCCAAAAATGACGGAAGCAAGCCTCCAAAAATCCAGACCAACCCAACAAAATCCCACCGCACAGTGCTGTCAATAAAACAGAAAAAAGCAATGAAACCATCAAATTCTAACTGCAGCAAAATATAAAGTATTCTCAAAGTAAATGCAGGTTTGCTTCATGGTCAGAAGGTCTTCCATGCTCCAACAATATAATTATGGTCACTGGTTGGGACAAGAATAGTAACAGTATCCCCAAAAGATTGAAATATAATGCAGCAAAATCTTGGCAGAACATCTTAAACATCAATGCAGTAACATTGCCTCATCTGAAAAATTGAAAAAAGTGCTATTGGCAGAAAAATTTGGAACCACAAGCTTCGATTTAATTTTTCATAAACAAGAAGAAAAAAAAGGATATTATCTGAGCAACCAAATGATGTAATTGAAAAAGAATGGCATTCTTCAAGAAATTCTGTATTCATAGCCCATGTGAACTTCTATCAAATGCTTTAAGAAGAGCAATGGATCTTAAATGCGAAACCTATTTCTAAAACGTGAGGTTCTCACCATGCATTGATCCAGAACATTGGACAGAGATCCATCCTCAATTATCTTTGGGAGCATGACTTTAAGAGTTTTAAGGAGAGCAGTAACCTGATGCATAGACCAACTAAAAAGAAGACCACCGTCATAATTTTCTTCCCTTCCTGTTCCCGAAGTGTCATCAGCAAATATTGCTCAATATTGGTTAACAACGTTAAAAAGAGGCAATCTGTGGCAGTTTATCATAGCTTGCAAGTATTCGTAAGCATTTCTTTGGCCCAGATCCTCCAGAATACCAGTAAGCCATGCCCATCAACACTTCAGAAACTGAAATACATGTTAATCCTGTCAATAGTTATCTACCAAAAACAAAGCATAAAAGCAACTAAAATATACTTATTGCAAGTATAAAACAAGTAAGATTTCTTCTATATAAAATTTTTAGCATCCCAAACACAGTACAATTACGCACAAAACACATTTCATAATCACTAAATACTCCTATTCGACGCAGATATCCAATAATCCGGATGCATTCAGACAACTGCAGTATTGGCACAAACACAGACGTACACAAGAATTAATAAAATTGCATTTAACTGTACAAGCTAAAAATAGTCATCAGAATACCTGTATATTGGATCTATGTTTCACAAGAAGTAGAGATAAAAGAGACAGGGTGGTCGGCCTAACTTTTGCAGCCAATGTTCGAATGACTGGTAATCTTTGACAAGGAAAAAGGCCTTGCCAATCTCAATTTCACAAAATCAACACCAACACAACAATTAATCAAATTGTATTTAACTGTATGAGCTAAAAATAGTCATCATGATACCTGGATAACGGATTGAAATTTCTGGAGAAGTTGAGATAAAAGAGATTGAGTGGTCTGCCCAGCTTCTGCAGCCAATGTGAGAATGAATGGTAATCATCGAGAAGGAAAAAGTTCTAAATAATCTGAGTGGCAATATTTCCTTCATCATTAGGAAGGAAATATTGCGTGCATTACTAACAGAAGGTGCATATTTGAGAGCTTCAATACAAATGCTCCAAGTCAAGCGCTTCATCATAATTTCCATTTCTTACACATCTGCAAAAGTATAACAAATAATGTAGCTTTCAAGTATTAATTCTATGACAAACTTCTGCTAGCACTAACTGTTCTCTTAATGGTCATCAATCATAAGGCGAATCAACTTAAATAAGTTTCAGTTTCAATTACCAAACTAGATGAGGTTGACTACGTGGATTCTTTCCACCAATTAGCCATATTTAGGGCCTAACATTCCATTAATAATTGCTGCATTAACTTTTATTTGCTTTGAAAGGCTGAAGACAATAATTCTTCCATGAAGAATCAATTTGTTATACAGTCTTTTAAGCACAAGGGAAAGCCTCCAAAGGAAAATTATCCACCGCATAACAGCATAGAGACTGAAAACCTTGGAATGAGAAGAGTTTCCTGCCTTGTGGAAATCAGTAGTAAACTTCCAAGGTGAAATATAATTTGCCATGGTAGATAAGAGACAGAATATGATAAGGAGATACAATGTGTGCTGCTAGAAAGAGGTAGGACGATTTATGCATGACACCCAATTATATCAAATTGAAAAAATAAGTTAAAGTAGTTAACATCTTAATTCAAATTAGATTCTGCAAAAACAAATGCCACTTAACTGAGCAAGAAGCAATCAAATGCTACGAAAAATTAAATTGAGATGCATGATGGAATCAAGAAAAAAGTTCCACCAAACTCTTCATAGAGCAAAGGGGCAAATTTACGTATTCAGCCAAGCTTCCAAAGTGGGTTGAGAAAAAGGAATAATAATCAAATCCTCCAAATATATTTAAAATTAGTAAACCCCATGCTAAAATTCAGTCACATTGTTTACAGGAACAAATTTGAAAATTACCAGAGTGATTTATATGCTTAAACCATTGCCTAAATTTCAGAGTAATAGTTCTATGGATACTCGAGTCAAGAAATGCATGAAAGTGTATTAACAATCAAGTCTGTGTCACATGCTCACAAAACCACAATTGAGAGCTTCAAAGTCTCTGTCATTGATAAAACTATAATAAATAAGTAAATAGAAAAAATCTCTCTCTCTCTCTATATATATATAAATGGAAAAAACATAATAAATCCATTGAATAGAAAGTAATGGAGTAACATAAAAGAATATATATATAATATTGCAAGGAATTTCCAACAAATAGTAAGTAAATTGAAAAATATCACAGAGATACAAAAAAAAATAATTAACTGGAAAAAAATCATACCATGAAGAATATACAAATTGAAACACACCTCATGCCTTCTAGATTGCATCTTTCTTAATTACCAGCACAAAGATGGCTAATTCTGTCAATACTGCAATATATCTCTCTTTCTCTTTCTCTAGGAATATGTACACAGACCCTTAAAATTTGATCAGAAACATTTTATCAAAGCATAATATAGTTGCAATATCAATTTTGGAGCAACTCCAAAATGAAAACCCCAGAAATAGCAAGTACCCAGTAAAGTATTTACCGCAACTAATATTATCAACAGATCCCATAGACACTTGAAAAAAAAAATAAAAAACAAATAAGAAGACAACCCGGAATGGGATTCTAACTCCATGAGAGATAAAGAGTGGGAGAGAGATGGAGACCAAGTCAAACCGCTGCACAGCCACCAATCATGCACACATGCTTTGTTAAATTAGTTCAACATTTCGTTTTACAAAAACCAATTTCTTCAAATGCAAAAGATCCAAAACAAATCTACAAGTCTTTAAAAAATATCATTCTATAAGTATCAATTTGCGTCTCAAACCTTTTTATGATTGTCAATTTGTCCCAAAATCGCCTTTTAGCAAAAATTGATCAACAAAAAATTTTCAGAACAATCGTATGATCATTTAACAGATTCAAATGCTAAAGCAAACGGATAAATTATTTTAAAAAATGGTGAAAATTCAAAACACGTATCATTCTATAGATTTAATCGCATAAAACCAATCTAATTTTTTTTTCCAATTTTCCAGTGGACAAAAGAAACAGAATAAACATTTACATGTAAAAGAAGAAGAGAAAAAAAAAAACATGAAAACAGATCGGATAAAGATATCTCTTTTGACAGATCTTTACGAATAGAAACATATCTAAGCCATAAAAATCAAATATATCAACGAGTGAAATTGAATAGAAAAAATATCTAAGCCATAAAAATCAGATAAATATAAAAGTAAATTGAAAAGGAAAATCAAATATATCAACGAGTGAAATTGAATTCAATAGAAGAAATAAAATATCGTTGCATTTTCCGAAGGACAGAGTTATTGCAGGAAAGGCCGTTCTTTTTTTTTTGTTTGCCTTCTCCTAAACGAAAGAGAAAGACTGAAAGAGTAAGAGAGGTTGAAGAAAGAGAATAAAAAATCAACATAAGAATAAATTTTAAATACATTTATTAATAATTTAAAAAAAACACCTAAATTTAAGTAGAATATTCGAATCCTAATTCTAATAGGCTATGGAAATCAAACTAATATAAATATGAGCAATGCTAAGATGCAGAGGCATTCTTTTAATTTGAATTTGTTGAAAGCTTGGAGATTTTCATTTAAAGGTTAGTTGATTATCACTTTACTCAATATCATTAATTATTTTTTTTTCTTATGACTGTAAAGAATTTTAACCTTATATAAGATACATTTTTTTGTATTATTATATAATTATATGCTGCATTTTTTTTTCTTATGACTATAAAGAATTTTAACCTTATATAAGATACATTTTTTTTGTATTATTATATAATTATATACTGCATTTTTTTAAAAATAAATTTATATAGAAGAAATTTTATACTTACCCTATTTCCTGTTTTTACTTTCCCACTTTCTTAATTATCAGCGCAAATATGGCTAATTTTGTCAATACTGCAATATATCTCTCTTTCTCTTTCTCTAGGAATATGTACACAGACCCTTAATATTTGATCAAGAAACATTTTATCAAAGCATAATATGGTTGCAATATCAATTTTGGAGCAACTCCAAAATGAAAACCCCAGAAATAGCAAGTATCCAGTAAAATATTTACCGCAAGTAATATTATCAACAAATCCCATAAAACACTTGAAAAAAAAAAATAAAAAACAAATAAGAAGACAACCCGGAGTCGGATTCTAACTCCATGAGAGATAAAGAGTGGGAGAGAGATGGAGATCAAGTCAAACCGCTGCACAGCCACTAATCATGCACACATGCTCTGTTAAATTAGTTCAACATTTCGTTTTACAAGAACCAATTTCTTCAAATGCAAAAGATCCAAAACAAATCTACAACGCCTTTTAAAAAATATCAATGTATAAGTATCAATTTACGTCTCAAACCTTTTTATGATTGTCAATTTGTCATTTCATATCTGTTTATTCATTTATCAGGATTGGTGAGTATGGCAAAGGAAAGATTAGAGTGTAAAGAAGAAAAAGATGAAGATGTATGGTCTCAAATTCCAATAGAACTATTATGCTCAATAGTTTCAAATGCCTTTAAAAATGATGTTGGCGCCATCATTAACGTCCAAAGTGTTTGCAAATCCTGGAAATTAATGGGCAATATCATTAGATCACCATCTCCTCCGATTGATAAGCTACCATCAGAGTATCCATGTTTTCTATCATTAAATGGAGATACGGGCCAATTTATTCATCCGAATCACACTCCTTTTAGTATCAAGTTTCCAGAATTAGAAGGTGCTCTTATTCGATTCTCTAAATATGGTTGGCTGCTTTTGTCTCATGATATTCACAACTTCTTTTTCTTCAATCCATTTACGAGAGACAAGATTGAACTTCCATACTATGAGTTTGGATTTGAACAAGTGTGTTTCTCTGCTCCTCCAACTTCTTCGGATTGCTATGTTATTGCATTCGACCACTTGACATTTTATGTCCTCAAACGTGGTGAAACGCAATGGAGAATTTCCGGAAGTCTTAACAAAATACAACATCCTTATTCCCATCCCATACTTCTTAAGAATCATTGCTATATATTTGGACAAGAAGGCAACATATTGGTCCTTGATCTCAAAAACAACACTGTTAAGATCTTTGGGCAGCCATTTCCTCCACATTATCGAAGTTATTTGGTAGAATGTGCAGGCGAATTGCTAGCCGTGATAGTGCCATATGAAGAGCAACATATTTATATTCAAGCTATGAATCCATCTAAACATCTAAGAGTATGGCGACCCAAAAATTACCTAAGAAATCAAATGTTATTTGTCAGTCGGAAATCATCCTTTATTAAGCAAGCTCCGGTGAAAGCAGCCAGCAATAAGATCTATTTTCCATTAATTAAAGAAGATAATGGCATAATATTCTACTCTCTAGCTACTAATAAGTATCATTCCTTTTTATGCAATTACTCAAGTGGGAGTCCTTCGGATGACGACGTATGGGAATTACCATCTAATGGCACTTGGATCGAAACCATGGCATTTGCACCTCCTTCTGCTAAACAAATTGATTGGGCTATGTAATACCGTTTCAGTATTGTCATCTTGACATTTAAACCTCATGTACTTGTCATCACGTTTTGAACTCCATAGATATGAGCCCATGATACTACAGAATAATCATGTAATTATTAAGGATTGAGGTTTTATTTACACTGTATATTTTATAGATTGCCTGTTGTGCAAGGTGCCATACTGAATTTCACAAAATCAACACCATGACAATATCATTTGGAAGGAAATATTATGCGCATCACTCACTTGGAGTGCATAGTTGTGAGCTTCAATGCATATGCTTCCGAGTCAAGAGCTTCATCACAATTTCCATTTCTTACACATCAGCAAAAGTATAATAAATAATGTAGCTTTCAAGTATTAATTCTATGACATAAACTTCTGAACTTAGAAAGCCGACACTAACTATTCTTTTAATGGTCATAAATCACAAGGCAAATCAACTTAAACAAGTTTCAGTTTCAATTATCAAGCTAGAATAAGCTGACTGCCTAACATTACATTAATAATTGCAGCATTAACTTTTAATTAAATTGAAAGACTGAGGATAATAATTCTTCCGTGAGGAATCAATTTGTTATAACTGCTCTAAAGCTTAAGGGAAAAGCCTCCAAAGAAAAATTATCCACGGCATACCAGCATTTAGGCTGAAAACCTTGGCATGAAAAGAGTTTCCTGCCTTGTGAAATTCAGTAGTAAACTTCCAAGGTGTAATATAAATTGCCCATGGTAGAAAGAGACAGAATATGATAAGGAGATAGAATGTGTGCTGCTAGAAAGAGGGGGATTTATGCAGGACCCAATCATATCAAAAAGTAAGAATAAGTTGACATCTCAATTCACATTAGATTCCTCAAAAACAAATGCCACTTCACTGAGCAGGAAGCATTCAGATGCTAAGAAAAATTAAATTGGAATGCATGATGGAATCAAGAAAAAAGTTCCAGCAAACGCTTTATAGAGCATAGGGGCAAATTTATGTATCCACTATCCAGCCAAGCTTCCAAAGTGGGTTGAGAAAAAGGAATAAAAATCAAATCCTCCAAATAATTTTTAAATTTAGTTAACCCCATGCTAAAAGTCAGTCACAATGTTTACATATGTGATATCTCTGGAGCAACAGGAACAAATTTGTAAATTCCCAGATTGATTTATATACTTAAAGCATTGCCTAAATTTGAGAGCAAAAGTTCTTTGGATACTCCAGCCAAGAAATGCATGAAAGTGCTTTAACAATCAAGTCTATGTCACATGCTCTTTAAGACCAGAATTGAGAGCTTCGAAGTTTTAGTCATTGATTAAAACTGTAATAAATTACCTTTAACATATTTCATAAAGCACATACGTGTCCTCAAGCTGAGGAATTTCAAGCAAATCAAGCAATGCACTCTGGTTTTCTGCCAATGTTTGGTTCAACTTCCATTATTCTAATATTTGTTCTGCAGATGCAATGAACTCCGTGCAACCAGAGGTCAAGTTTGGGATCTCACTTATCTAGCAAAAGGGGGAAGGTTATATATCAGCACATAGTGATCTTGCTGTATTCCTAAAATCCCATAAAGAAAGATTAGAACGGTCAAGCAAACCAGCTCCAGTGCACATGTTTTCGGTTTGAATAAATAAATAAAAGGATGATTCCACTATTTCAGACGCTAGTGGGAAGCTTCTCGATATAATTGAACTCCTATATCTAAAGCTCTCTAGAAAGATGCACCTCAGAGTGCAGCAAAAGGAAAAGGAATGCGATTATGTTCCCTCAGGTAATTTAAACCATGATAAGACGAGTGAATAATAAAAATAATAATAATTATAATAATCAGAACCAGAACCAGAGATTGAAGATGCATATCAATAGAAGACACTTCCTCTCTGATTGAAAATAGTGCGTCAGCAGCAGCAATGATCGCACGGTAATTGCCAACAGCGGCTTCCTGTATTTGCCTCTGGATCCTCTCCGCATCAACTCGCAGTAGCTCTGGTTCCTTCAAACAAGCAAAAGAACATGAAAATTGTCACAAATAGAATTATAAATGAAAAGGTAAAGTTTGCATTATTCACTTAAAAAATGCCGGAGGAATGAAGTATATAAGATATAGTAAGTACTTTGTGCAGGCGATCGAGTGTGAAGGAGGGAGGCTCAGATATGTGGGGCGGGAGAGAGACGGAGGCGAGCGGGAGGAGGACCCACCACTGTTTGATGTCCACTCTGCACTGTTCGTTGGGCCTTGTCATAGTCCGTTGGGCCGAATTTGGTCAGGCTTGTAGAATTGAATTAATTTATTTATTGAATATAATAATAATAATAATTTTTTAAAAATATAACAAATAAGATGCGTTTTCTTTTGTCAAGTATCATATAAATAACACGCAATATAACTTATGCACCACCTGTTAATTATAAATTTTTTTTTTTATTATTTGAAGGCCAAATTGAAACCTCTATACCACCTATTGGAAAGCGAAAATTAAATAGATTTTACGTCAATTTTTATATCAATTCTTGCTTTTGTGTAGTGCGATTTGTTCAAATAATTATTTACTTGATAACATGGGCAGAGAATAAGTGATAAGAGTGACTTAATTTTGTATAGAGTTAGTAAAAGTTTGATGTTTCCTTTCCAATCAATATTATTTGTCGACGTTACTAGTAAAAAGCTTGTAGTCTTAAACATTTTAATAAATAGAGTCATATGTTTGGAGGTAATTTTTTTTTGTAAGTAACTTTAAATGGCAATCAGGCAACTAATTTTATTTTATATCAGAAATTGTTTTGGCTTTAATTAGTGATGGGAAGAAAATTCCCTCAAGCTAATGATCTGTCGCAGTCATTTCATCAAACACTTTCATTTCCTGGCAGGAATGGCAGTGTCAATTGCTATATCGGCGACTCTATGCGGTGTTAGATTAAAAAGAAAATCAAAATCTTCATCAAATAAACAATAATTGAACATATCTCCACCATAATCATCACCATCAATGGCATTGACACCATTATTATTCGGAATATCGAGCTAAACATACAAAAGCAGCAACAAATATCGTAGAATCATCTCCGAATTCAATAGAAAACGAAACCCAAGTTCCATTGCCATCAACAAAGCAATTAAAACAAACATTTCCTAATAGAGACGTGTTGAGAAAGTCAGCATCCACCAAAAATCTTGCTAAGAATCTAAGCATGAAAATGCAGATAAGCATGTCTTTGGCGATAAAAGACCGTCTAGATAAAAAGATATCCGGAAAATTGAAACCTAAAGACTCAGTTTGGAGGAAGACTATCATATTAGGGGAAAAATGTAGAGTATCAGAAGAAGATTAAGGGACCTTTTCTGATCCAAAGGGAAACAAAATCTTAGCATATTATCCTAAGCTTTCAAGGTAATATTTTCACTCTCTCTGATCATCATTTTTCTATTCAATAAATAAATATATAAATTTGATTTAGATAAAAAGTTAAAATATCTAATGTGCAATGTATTGTTAGATTGAATGATCAAATTTCTTTGAAATGTTTTTGGTGAATGTAACAATTATTTACAATTTAGTATGTAGGATGTGGTGGTTAATTATTTACCAAAGAAAAAAAGAAAGTTATACATATTGACTTTTTTTTTGAAATAACATATCAACTCTTATATATACAATGAAGGGAAAGGACATAATTAATAAAGTATAAACATGTTACACTTTGTATGGTCATCTTTCATATTGAAAATACCATATTGAACTGAAGGAAAAAGTAAAACATGTGGAGAGGTTATACTTAGGGAATTGAGATTAATTTCATTCATGTTTTAGTTATTCCGAATAATAATAATAATAATAATAATAATAATAATAATAATAATAATAATAATAATAATAATAATAATAATAATAATAATAATGTTTTGAATTTTAATTTGTAAAAGGAAATTTTCTCAATTTTAAATTTAATAATAGTTTTTTTTTAGTCGGATTGCTATTCAGACACTATAATTATTTCAAAAGATATAACAACTTTAATTTGTAATATTTTCTATAATCACATAAAACAAAGCAAAAGAATTCGCTATTGGAAATCGGTAATATTCCAGAAGAACCAACAAAATACCAAATATTATTGGAAAACAAACGAAAACCAATATATGATAAAAAAAATCTTTTAAAAAAAAATATTATATCGATATGCTTTGATGATTAAGTTTATTAGTCTCCAATATAATCCAATTAAGTTGAGAATTACGAACTGCATTTGGATAAAGCACGGTGATAGAAATTCTTCCATTTTTTTTTAATTGTAGACTTGAAGACATCTATTATTTGGCGATATAATATAGATGGAATTTGGCTTTACTCATAATTCTATTGCATTAGAAGCCACGCCTACTTGTCTAGAGATAAAGATGGTGTATTGTTCAATATCGTTGACTTCCATCCAATCCTTGTTGAGAAAATCAAATTTAAAGACTTTGATTCTATTCACTTCAACATTCCATCCAAATAATTGTTTATGTACCAACAAAAGTTAAATGCAATCAATTAGATAGTCATAATAATAATATAGACATTCATGTCTTACTATATACAATCCTTTCGTTGTTAATGGTGTCAACTGAAGATGAGATCTCTCAAAAGAAATTTCATCTAGAAGCTCGTCAGAAGTATATATACAGTACAACTTTTCTTGAAATTCTGCAAAACTAAGAACGTCATAAGTCAAATCTTGTTTGATAAATTTGGTATAACTAAGTTGATTCTTCTCTCCCAAATCTTCTTCCAAATCACTATTGGTCAATGAACACAAACAAAATTTATAAATCTATAATAGAAAGCAATCACAATAAAAAATATTAAATATTTTCATGATTTATCATTATTATACCGTAGTAAATGAAATTTTGTATTATTATTATTATTATTATTAAGTAACAAATTTAAATGTTAAAATCTTCCTTTAAAGAGGCTTGAAATTGACGCTTGTGCCCAATGAAATAGTTTAATTGTATATGACTTGAAATCACATAAATCACTTCAAAACTATTTAAACAAAAAAAAAAGCCATATTTCCAGCCAAACAATGACATTCAAAGAAAAAAAAATCTTAATGACCATTTTTGCACGGTTGCAATTTTTCGACTAAAAAAATTAAACCAAAAACAATTTAAATTAAATAGGCAAATCTTTCTCAATAAATAAATAAATAAATATAAAAAGAGAAAATTTACGATTGACAAAAACATGGGAACTCACCAGTGATGGGCAGTATACTCTCCTGCCAGAGTCCAAAATAAGAAAAGAGTGAATTGTATTTTCTACAGAAGATAATATAAAATAGCCGAATCCTAATTCTAATAGGTTTTGGAAAGCAAACTGATATAAATATAAGCAATCCTAAACTTATAAACTAAAGATATCATTAGGAGAACAATAAGGTGATTTCTTAAATTTATAACTCATCTACCTATTCTATGTATCAAATTTAAATTTAAGTTATTTATAAGGGAATATACATCAAAAATCAAAAAATAACACATTCATTATTTGAGTTGTACATTAAGAGGTAACATGAGTCGTTAGTGTTAAGAATCAATGTCAAAATAATTTAGGTACACCTACCATTAATTTATTGAAAAATTAAGTTTATTGTATTGAAAAATTAAACAAATATTAGGTACACCAATCTCAACCTAATTTATTGAAAAATTAAGTCCATATTAGGTATACCTACCATACCAAATATTTGAACAAATGTATGGTGTGGATTACACTTTGAGCTTATAAATAGACAAACTTCCAAAGTTTAAGTCATCCAAAAGTGAAGACTACAAGTCTTGAATATTTGTGAGAGTTGAGAGTTTTCTTTGTAATATTTCTAGTTTAGTGAAGTTTTTGTTGTGTCTCCAATTTTTGAGTAAATTTCTTCTTTGAGATATTTAATTTAGAGTTGTGTATTCTAAATTTTTTCTCAACAATTGGTATCAGAGTCTTACTTGAGTGTTAATATTTACTTATCGTATGCTCTGTGATTGTCACTAATAAGTGGATCCTCCACATCAGAAAATAAGTTAAATTATTATTCACTATTGAATATTAGTATCAGAGAGAGACGATCAGATATCATTCTTAGTAGAGCTATCTTGAGTCGTGAGAAGTTTGGCACACTGAAAGTTTGTTGATCAAGCTTGTTCGGTATAATCAAAATCATATCGATACGATGGATGACTTTTAAGTAGTCGGAGGAATCAAGAAGCTCAACAATAAAAACTACAACACATGGGCAACATGTATGGAGTCTTACTTACAAGGTCAAGACCTTTGGGAGATTGTTGGTGGTAGTGAAGTTATACAACCAACGACAGAAGATGTCTTGCGAAAGTGGAAGATTAAAGCAAGCAAAATGATGTTTGCTTTAAAAACCACAATTGAAGAAGAAATGTTGGAGCACATTCGAGATGCCAAAACACCAAATGAAGCATGAGACACTTTTGTTACACTCTTCTCAAAGAAGAATGATACAAGACTGCAACTTCTCGAGAACGATTTGCTATCAATGGTGCAATGTGACATGACAATTTCCCAATATTTTCACAAGGTGAAAGCAATATGTCGCGGAATTTCAGAGCTAGATCCAACAGCTCCTATTTGAGAAACCATGATAAAAAGAATAATTATCCATGGTTTGAGACCCGAATATCGCGGGTTCGTTACCGCTGTACAGGATGGCCGACACAACCATCACTTGTTGAGTTTGAAAATTTGCTTGCAAGTCAGGAAGTTATGACTAAGCAAATAGGAGGAGTCTCGCTAAAGGGTGATGAGGAAGCACTCTTTACCAGCAAAAACAAAGACACTTTCAAGCGGTACGTTGGCAGTTGATCTAAAAAAAATAATGACAAGGGAGACTCTCATTTAGAGGGAGCTTCAAAGAATCGTGGTAATAGTAGAAAGTTCGATGGAAAGTATTACAACTACGGGAAGATGGGTCACATGGCGAAAGATTGTTGGACCAAGAAAAAATCTATTAAAAGTAACATTACTACTTCGAGTTCTAAGGAGAATAACGAAGATGGTTGGGATGCTGAAGCATTATTCGCTATGGAGGAAGAAGAATTAGCTCTCACGGTAACAACATCAGAACATATTGACTACAAAAATGACTAGATCGTAGATTCCGGTTGCTCAAATCATATGACGAGTGACAAACAAAAGTTACAAAACTTGTCTGAGTATAAAGGAGGTCATGTGGTAATGACAACCGACAACTCAAAGTTACCGATAGCTCATATCGGTAAGACGATAGTTACACCTCGATATAATTCTAACCAGGTGCCACTTCAAGATGTTTACCATGTCCCGGGAATGAAGAAAAATTTGTTGTCTGTGGCTCAATTGACATCATTAGGCTCAATTGACATCATTAGACGATAGTTACACCTCGATATAATTCTCATATGTCTTGTTCAGTCCTCAAGATGTGAAGGTGAATCACGATCTAAAAATCTCAGAAATACCAACAATGGAGGGGCGACAATTGGAGTCTGTCTACGTGATGTCAGCAGAATCTGCATATGTATATAGGACGAGGAAAAATGAGACATCAAATCTATGGCACATGCGGTTAGGTCATGTTAGCTATTCCAAGCTAAGTGTGATGATGAAGAAGTTGATGCTTAAGGGGCTTCCTCAACTTGACGTACAAACAGACACAGTTTTTGCGGAATGTCAATATGGTAAAGCACACCAACTGCCATATGAGAAATCAAAGTTTAGAGCAAAAGAATCATTAGAGTTAGTTCACTCTGATGTATTCGGACCAATTAAGCAACCGTCAATTGGTGGTATGCGATATATGGTGACATTCATTGATGACTTCTCAAGGCACGTGTGGGTTTTCTTTATGAAAGAAAAATCTAATACATTCTCAAAATTTAAAGAGTTCAGAGAGTCAGTCGAAGGAGAAGTGGAAAAGAAGATTCGTTGCTTACATATAGACAAAGGGGGAGAATATAGCTCAAGTGAATTCTCTCAATACCTAAGGCAAAGTGGAATACGTCATCAATACACTTGTGCCAACACACCGCAATAAAATGGTGTAGCTGAGAAAAAAAACCGATATCTTACAAAAGTCTGTCGAAGTATGCTACATGCAAAGAATGTACCGGAAAGGTTTTGGGCTGAAGCAATGAGGACTGCAGCCTTTGTGATTAACAGACTTCCTCAACCAAGGTTAGAATTTGTTTCTCCCTTTGAGAAACTGTGGAACATGAGACCTACAGTTAGCTACTTTCGAGTATTTGACTGTGTATGTTATGTATTTATTCCTAATCATCTACGGAGTAAGTGTGACAAGAAACTTGTTAGATGTATCTTTGTGAGATACGACAGCCAAAGAAATGGGTGAAAATGTTGTGATCCAACGAGTGGAAGACGAGATGTGGTGTTTGATGAAGTCTCTTCCTGGTGGTATTCAGAGAATGAGGTGTTGTCAGACTCTAGAGAATTTGGAGACAAACTACAACAAAAGATGGAGGAGCATATTGTTCAACTTCAACCAAGTTCGAATGAATCAGAAGAACAAAATAGCGATGATGTCGAACAAAGAGAGAATCAGAGTCCTTGGCAAATTGGTGTGTATCAACAACCAAATGATGAAGGTGAACCCAATGAAACTGAAGAATCAACTCTGCAATCTCAACTCCGAAGGTCAACAAGAATACGAAGGTCAAATCCCAAATACGTCAATGCAGCTATAGTCGCAGAAGATACTATAATAGAACCTGAGACATTTGAAGAAGCATCGCAGAGTTCTGAATGGATGACAGCTATGAAAGAAGAGATTGATACACTTGAGCAAAATCAAAATATTTCGTCGACAGCTCGACATAGTACAGAGAATGAGAGTTGGGATAAACATTAATGCTCTCTCTCTCTAAATAAGCGGAGATTGTGGTTTTCCTGCAGCTACTGTTTCTGGCTTTTATTCATGTTCAGTGTTGGCAAATATAGGTCCCATAAATCGTTAATAAAATTGATTTAATATTAAAAAAATTCTAGCTTGGAATATTGCATAAACTGATTCAATTTTTTATACTGAATAAAAAAAATTATATTTTGATTTTTGAAAATAACTACAACAAAAAAATTCCTTCACAAAATTAAAAACAATATTGGTTTATTTTTTTAATTTTAAAAATAACACAGTAAAAAATATATTTAACTTATATTTAAAATTATTAATATTTAACTAAAAATTATTAATTTATATATAAATAATTTTTATATATGCAATAGTATATACTTTCCAACTTTCCCGGATACATTTTGTTGGAAATAAAACACTTATAAAACAATTTTTATTCAAACTCAAATAAATATTACAAAATTATTATCACTTAAAAAACAAGATACTACAATTTATTTTTATAAAATTTTATTTTTTCATTCACTTAGAATGTTTTAATTTTTTTTATCCCTAAACTAAAATGGATATGGATATTTATACTACTTAAAAACAATCTTATACCACACAAATAAATTAATCCAAAATTATAATAACCATACACCTCATTTTTCTTAATTCTTCTAATAATATTTTAAGTTACTAAATAATTCACATGCATAATTATCACACCCTAAAAAATTTTAGATAGATAACTTGTAGTTTTGGATATCTATTATGAATTTAAACTTTAATTTAATTGAGTTTGGATTTTAACTTATAAACAAGTCAGTCTTCTACAAAGACAAAAACCTACAGAAGCAATGATAGCGGGTTGAAGGATTTGCTTTTGCTTCAACTTTTCGAATAGAAAAACTAGAAACTTTTTAAACCGCAATAAACAAGAGATAGAAGTGTAATCACCTTTATGGATGAGAAAACACCAACATATTAAAGTACCAAGATTAATTGAATAAATCCCCAAAAAAAGTCCCAGTTATGGTTCTTCTATTCATTTTAATTTGGTATAGGATCACAGTCGCTAAAAATTCTCATATTTACTGAAATTCATGCTACAATGTTGAAAAAAACAAATTGTGATATTCATCTCAATGGCAACATTTCATCATACAACAAACCCACAACATTATCTGTATATATATAAAAAGTGGAGATAGGGAGGGGAAATATATAAACTGACAAAAATACCTTTTAACATTTTATGACATTTACATAAATAATACTTAATTCTAATTATGTGACTATTTGATTGATAATTAATTATTAATCCTATACAATTAGTTTCCCCGGGAAGGAACCAACGCGGCGAGGCCTCTCCTTACTCCTTACAGTCTGATCAAAGCTTTAATCTTTCTCTCCAAAATTTCATATATAACAAAGGAAGAGATATCGATATTCATTCGTCTTCTAAACAACTTAGCATTAGAAAACACAAAACAAATCTAACAATATCCAATAAAAGATTAGAAACCAAAAATATATATAAAAAAAAAAGAAAAAGAATATCCACAAATATTTGCTCACCTACAGAAATCAAACCCAAAATTCCCCAAATAGAAATGAGATTCCGCAGAAATTTCTTGAAGAAAAGACACACTTGCAGATACAATGAGCGAAAAATATAATTTTTAAAAAGAAAATGAAAAGGAGGAGAGGGAGAGGGAGTGAAATCACATGCGAATATGAGATTAATGCATAAAGGGGAAACAAATTCACAAGAGAAAACGGAGAAAGCTGGAGAAAGACACATAAATTAAAAGAAATCCATTTACAATCATAAATTAGAAAAATAGATTAATTAAAAAGAAAAGAAGAAAACACCTTGTTGTGATAACATAACATTAATATTAAAACAAATTATTAGCATATATAATTATTAGATCATAAAAAAACAAATAATTCATATCCATGATTGTTGTGCGTCATGAAGAGAACTAACGTCACATGAATTGTGAGTGAATTAATTAAACAAATGCCTGTAAAGTGTTGTTTTTCGGTGTTGAAACTTGATTTTCATAGTTCATAATTTAGAAAAAAATTGTCCTAAGCAAAGAGGCATAGATCGCAACAGTTCAGAAAGACGCAATTTTTTATTGATTTCAAAGAGGTAGTAACGGCATAGCTATCAAATTGAATTGGAAAAAGGAAAACCTAATTGGTGGAAAGTGGGAAAGATTAAGTTAATGTTAAAAGTTTTTTTTTAATAAATTAAAATTCAAAACTTATTAATCGATTTTATCTATTACATTTAAATTTAAGTTATTTATAAAAATAACAGATTTGAAAGAAAAAAAAAAAAAAAAAAAAAAAAAAAGAAGGTAAAACTTAGGTACAACGGTTCAAATTAAGCTCAGCGAATTGGAAAGCACGTACCTTGTGGTGATTCTCGTCTGTGTTCAAATTTGGGTTTTGAACTTTTTTATTGGTAAGCCCCAGACAAGCAAGCAGGAAGGAAGGAAACAGGAAACAAACACAAGAGCGCGACAAAGGGGAAGAAACCTCCCCAGCCTACAGCTGGAGAACGGGATTCTGTCGCGCGGTTTTTGTTTATGCCGAATCCTGTTCTTCCTTTACGCAATCGATCTTCCTGGTAGGCTTCTTCAACGAATTCTACGTTACTTTTTATTCATTTTTTACCGGGCGGAGTTTCAATATTATGAGTTTGAGAGTATTACGACATTTTGGATCAATTCCACCAGAGGGTTCATCTAATTTTTTTTTTAATTCAGATTGATGTGATTTTTGCTTTTTATTTGATCTTGTCGGTTGGATTTCAATTTCTGTCTTTGGTGTTAATTTTGGATTCGGTTTCGGCATAGATCCATGGGAGACTTGCGGAATTGAAAGGATTTGCTACCTTGATTGTGTGTGATTGGTTTCTCCATATCTGTGGATGTATCTTGTTATTGTTGGAGAGGAGAATCTGCTTGTGAACTTGCCCAACTCATCTCTGGGTGTTCTCAGGCTATTGAACCTACCAGTTGAACTAAAGGCCTTTACTTTTTGTATCCCTAGAGATAGATGGGATAAGGAATTTTTCAAACTTCAGGGTGGCTGATTATTTATTTGTTGAGTTCACAAAGATATTGGTGCATTGAGCTTAAGTTTTTGAGATGAGTTCTTCGCAAGGGTCTACATTTTCCACTGGCATGGCAGATTTTGTTGAGGGTTCCCCAACTGGCGGAGATGTTTCTTTCCTTGATACTATGCCTGTTTATGTTAAGGAGCTTATTGCCGGTGGAGCTGCTGGAGGATTTGCCAAGACTGCTGTTGCACCCCTTGAAAGGACTAAAATACTTTTGCAGGTGAAGCTTCTTGTTCCTATCAAACCACTTTGTAGATTTTCTGTGAATGTTTATTTTCTTTGAATATCATTGTTTGGTTGGACTGATGCCTTTATTGGAATCCTTTTGAGAATATCTATTCATCTGCGCTTTTTTGCTGAAAACATTTCTTATACAAATAAATAACAAGGACGCAAAAGGTGTCAGGTAGAACTCATTTTTCCTTTTGGAGCCACTCAGTCATATACAGCCTGATAGTACGAAATTGATGTATGTGATTTGCTTGATTTCAAATCATATACAATGAGATTATTTCTTTGGACATGATTTGAAGCCTCTTTGAAGGAAGATTTTAACATGTAAACCTCATACTTCTTAGGCATGTTGCTGATTGTCTGCCTGTCATGCTACATAGTCGCTTTTTTCCTGAACCATCTGTTTCTAAATTTCCCAATCAATTTTGTTTCTTTGTAGTTTTCCTAACTCTCTCTTAATTTTTTAGACAAGAACTGTGGGGTTTCAATCTCTTGGGGTGTTTCAGTCCTTGAAGAAACTATTCAAACATGAGGGTTTTCTAGGCTTTTATAAGTGAGTTGATCATTTCCTTCATTTTCCTTTTATCTCTACGGCTGAAAAATTTGTAATAATTCATGATTATGATTTCATACAGGGGTAATGGAGCTAGTGTGATTAGGATTATTCCTTATGCAGCCTTACATTTCATGGCATATGAGCAGTATCGCTATTGGATCTTGAATAATTGCTCTGCTCTGGGTTCAGGGCCTGTCATAGATTTGTTAGCTGGTTCAGCAGCTGGAGGAACAGCAGTTTTATGTACATATCCCCTGGATTTAGCCCGTACTAAACTTGCTTATCAGGTATTTAACTTGAATTTTGTTGCCAAGGCGTTTCCTTAATTTGAGTTTGCTGAAAGTTCTGAAAATTTTAGTTTGAAGTTTAGTTGATTATCAACTTTGCTCATATTGTTAATCAGCTTTAGTTTTAGTTTATGATGTCTTGACTGCTTTTTGCTTTGTTATTAGTTAGGGAGTTTTGTTTTTGTTTATCATAATCATGAATTGCCATATTGTGAAGGAATCTGGTTATTAAATTTTTTCTGACTTTTGATAAGGTTTTTCTGAATTAACTACTTCCTTGCTGGTCAAATAAGAACTACAGAGTCATTGCGACCTTTTGCATTAAAAATATCATCAGTTGAACTTCTATAACTTCCACTGGTTTCTTTGGGATAAGTGCCCACTACTTATCAAGATTTCCTTCTTTTTTTTTTCCAAGTGTTAGAGAAAGGAGATGCAACGTTATCTTTCTTCTTGTTGTAATTTCATTCAAATGGTTGTGTAGGTCTTGGATACAAGTTCAAGTTTCCGAGGTGACATGAAAAGTGTGCGATTACAGCCTGTTTATGGCGGCCTAAAAGATGTACTTACAGGTGTCTACAAGGAAGGGGGAATGCGTGCTCTGTATCGAGGAGTAGGTGAGTATATTTTCAATGTTTTGAGACATCCATGGCCAGGGGAGATTATGGACAAGGTTGTCTAGCCAGTTCCAATGGGTCCACATTTAAGAGGGCTTTAGTCAGCTGGCAGTAGCCTAAATCTAAGGCCCAGCTACTATTTTTTTTTTTATTGTCCTTGGATTTAGCAAAGCTCAATGTCCTGACAGGTTTATTTAGTTGATTTTAAGTCATATGGCCAGGCTCAGGCCTTTTTAGTAGCCTGTTGGCCAGGCTTAGATGGGGAGTTGATAGGCTAACATGTGGGGTTAATTTGGGTCTCCGCTTGGGTCAACCATCCTCATGCTCACCCCTATTTATGTTAATACTAATGATCAATGATTGGTTCATGTAGAATTTTTCTTATCCATTGAAGGCTCATGATTTTCAAAAACACGAACTTTCTTATTTAGGCTGCTTTTGATAATTTAGCAAAAGTACTTTTCCTTTATCATTGGTTCATGTTCAACAATTACTCTTGGAATAGTT
The DNA here is from genome assembly GCA_023653625.1 of Triadica sebifera. Classification (NCBI taxonomy): domain Eukaryota; kingdom Viridiplantae; phylum Streptophyta; class Magnoliopsida; order Malpighiales; family Euphorbiaceae; genus Triadica; species Triadica sebifera. Next base: position 22,959,976 of record CM042910.1, on the reverse strand, counting down.
CACATGATTGGTTCAAATAAAGTGTGTATTCAGTTCGCAATTATGGAAGTTTCTGTTGTTTGAGCAGGCCCAACTCTTACCGGTATCCTTCCCTATGCTGGTTTAAAATTCTACATTTATGAGGAACTTAAAAGACATGTTCCTGAAGAGCACCAAAAGTCAATTGCCATGCGTCTTTCTTGTGGAGCTCTGGCTGGCTTACTTGGGCAGACGTTCACATACCCCTTAGATGTTGTTAGGAGACAGATGCAGGTACCCTTTTAGACCAGCATATTTATATTTATATGATTGTTATATGTTTGTCAGTTATTTTACACATCAACAATTTTGCAAGTTGAAAATTCATGGTAGAGCCTAGAGGGGTTAGATTATAGAATATTTGCTGGAAACCTACTTCAGTTCAAATATGAGCAAATGTGTAGACATTGGATTTTCGCACACGGAAATTTAAAAATTATTGCTCATCCTAGATTCATTATCAAGTCAGTTTTGGTGTAACTAGGTTTTGGATTTGGAATGAGATCTTTAACTATGTGATAAATTCTAATTTGCATGGCTGTGTAATTGGACTAGAGAATATCAAATATCAATACTCTTTAAGAGTCATTCGCATATGTGAAGTTTTGTGGCTGTGGAATGTTCTATGACAGGTTGAAACCTTGCAACCCTCAATTCAAGGTCATGGGAGATATAGGAACACATTGGATGGGCTATCCACTATAGTCCGAAATCAAGGATGGAGACAGTTGTTTGCAGGCTTGAGCATTAATTATATCAAGGTAATGTTCTCTACTTGCAATGCCTTTTTGTTTTTAGATCGCCCAATATCTTTTTATCTATGATTACTATTAAAAAAGGATCTTTAATAAATATTTCATGTGTGATTGTTGAGCATTTAAATGTAATGAGAAGGATTTATTTGGGTATTATCAATTGATAATGTTCTAATCTAATTTGGAAAAAGAAGATATTATTTTTATGCAGAACTCATGGAATTAATAAATTTCAACTTGAGTAATTTAGTTGATTAACCTAGAATTATTATGTAGTATTAATACAATATTGGATCTAATTAGAATGCTAATAATTTGTTAGATATTTTTTTCAATGAATATAATTTTGCTCCATAAGCAATGAAATAGAGTTTTATATGGCTGTAATGCAGATTGCAATATATATGTTATAATTATGCCTACTTTTGTAGGTATATTGTTCCTCATGCTCATACTTGCTCCTAGGTATGCTGTTTTGTTTATATATCAGGATAATTTTTTGCTATTGTGCTTGCCAAAGAAAATGTTAAAATATTCTATTTTGCCTGAAATATTGACCCAGCAAGGAACTGCAAATAAATATGATATTTTATCCAGTTCATTTTATTGTTGTATCTTGAAAATTTTGGACTGGGTGAACTAATTTCAAGAAGCACAAACCAAAAAGAATTTTCTGTGGATTTTTAGGGGTTTTTTGTTGAAATCTTTCTTACTTTTCTGTTCTCCCGAGTATTATATCCTGTTCATGTTTCCAGTCATTGATTTCTGATCTGGGTAGACTTCAGTTCAAATATTATATTTGCAATGCCTACCCTTAAACACCATTGTTTTTCGGAGGACTTGCCACACCTTTCTAGGCGCTACCATTTCTACTTTTTGGCATGATTTATTAGAACAATTTGAGAATTTCTAATAATAAGCCTTAACCAATCATGTGGAAAAAGAAAAGACGAGAAGAGTGACGTTTTGTTGAGAGTCCATGTAAATTTAAGCTATTAGTAGCATACCTTCGTGCATGCATGATGTGGAAGTGTTCAGCAGAGATTCTTTTGGACAGTAAGCAAAATTCTAATTGGTGTGCACCATATCATTATTGTGTTACTACCCTTCAATTAGGATTTGTCTCTGATGCTCACATAGTTTCACTTTTTCATCATCAGATTGTTCCCTCTGTGGCAATTGGCTTTACTGCATATGACATGATGAAGGTTTGGCTTCGAATTCCACCCCGACAGAAGTCCCAATCAATATCAACTGGATAAATGTGACCAATTAATTCACTCAGTTACTACTACTAGTAGTGCTTTTGTAACTGTTCAATTTTAGAATGGTCCAAACATTTGACATTTAGGTCAAAGGTTATCTTATGCAGGCTGTAGAGCACTTCTGATTATCAAATTGTCTGTTTCTACTTTATATTCATTATTTAATAAAATGATCCAGAAAAGAACAAATTGCGATGCCATTGGTCATATCTTATAATGAAATGAAATTATTTCTTTATTTTGCTGCATATTTATACCTTTATCATATGGTGTAGATGTAATTGTGAACAGAGGCTCCTCGTTGGTGTTGTTAGATTGAAGATGGCCGCCATTACTTGGATAGACGCTGGCCAACTAGGAGGGGCAAATACAGTTCATCATGATTATCATTATTTGGTGAAACGTACATCGTGGATGTATCAATGTTGTCCTTTTGGGTGGCAATAACATTGTTGTTTAATGCCATAACTGAACTTAGTTGTGAGTTGTCACTATGATGCAAGTTGGTAACATGAAGATGCCAAATAAAGTTTCCCTTTCTACCACTCGATATGTTATTTGTAACTTGTAAGTTGGTGATAAAAGAGTATGATTGGCTTTTCCTTTTAGGCTGGATGGCATACGTATTATTCTAAAGGGAAAACTTGAATTATTGGCTTTAGATATTCAAGTTACATATGGGTCAAATTGCTCATAAACTATATTGACTTGCTAAATTTATGTTTGAAAAATAATAAAAAAAAATTAGTCAGGTATATTTGATTTCAAATTATAAGTTTCTATGTTAAGCTTAACTTCAACTTGTTGGGTTTAAAACTAAACTCAAAATGATTATAAAATACAAATATAAATTACCGCTTAGATTTAAATGGAATAGGACATCCTGCTTTCCTTCAATTTCTTTTTTTCTTTTTAAGAAAAGGGTATAATAAAGTAATATTTTTTTTATTACATTTTGATATACACCAAATTAATTTCTAAATCTTAATATGGCAAACAAATACGCTGGGGAAATGTTAAATTGCCATATAAAATCTCTTCCTCATTTTTTTTTAATTTCTTGTGAAAACGCTATATAAAATAATAATACATGAAAATCAGAAATCAATCAAATCCATCCAAATATCTAAAACTACCCTTGAAGGCAAGTGGAGGAAAGGATGCCATTGAATCGGCCTTTAAATTGGATGGGGACGTTTCCTCTGCTGCGAAATAATTGATGTTCAATATATATATATAAAAAATTATATAAAAAGATAATGCTTTACTTTTCTATTGGTCATGCATACTAACGTCAATTGTAATTCTTGTCATTATTTATTTGTAATTAAAAAATTCTGACCGTGCCCCAGCGAGCCCCTCTAACAACATTTCTAATAAATTTATTTTAAATAAAAATTGTATCTATTAAATTCTTTCTTCTTTTTTTTCTAAATTTAGAGTGCTTTATGTCTTATATTTAAAAAGTTAAAGTGTATTTGTTATACTGTTGAATAACAAGCCCTCAATTATTTATTTCGATTTATAGAAAATTCGTGTATTTGGGAGTCCCTGATGATTAAATAAACCAAAATTTTACCATGACTGCAATTTTAGAAAGACTCAAAAGCGAAAGCCTATGGAGTCGTTTCTGTAACTGGATAACCAGCATTGAAAACCGTCTTTATATTGGATGGTTTGGTATTTTGATGATCCCTACTTTATTGACCGCAACTTCTGTATTTATTATCGCTTTCATTGTTGTCCCTCCGATAGATATTGATGGTATTCGTGAACATGTTTCTGGATCTCTACTTTATTTTCTATTCTAATTATAATTAATACATATTTATTTTTTTTATATATTATATTTTTTATTAATGCATTTTTCTAAAATATTTTTCTTTCTTAAATAATAAAGTTATTTATTTATTTAATTAAATATTAATTTGTATAGGATAAAATATAATAAAAAGTAAAATATAAAAAGTTAATTAGACTTATAAAAAAAAAATTTACTCTCTATATTTAAAAATTCTCTAAAATATTTTTTATTCTATTAAATATATTATTTAAAATAAAGAGTATTATTATAAATTCTCTAAATTCTGATATCGAGACCTAATAAGACAAAAAAATTGACTTAAATTGCTTTGTCAATATATAACAAAAAAGAAAATGAAAAAGGACAATTCAATAAAAAAAAACTAAGGAAAAATTATTTCTCTGACATATTATATTAATATTTCTACAAAATTTTAAAATTATTTTATTTATCTCTCTCTATTTTATTTTTATCAAACTATATAATTATTATGTCTATTTTTAATTGTTTTATCATTAATACCAAAGTTAGATAATTAAAAAGTATTAGAACTACCCTTAAACTATTTTCTTTATACTATCAAAGTGAAAAATAGTAAAATATTTTTTTCATTATTCTCTCTTTTTATGATTTAGATTAAAATCAAAATAAAAAATATGAATTTAAATTATGAGATATCCATTTAATTATTTCATACAAAACAATAAAATTGTAAGTGAAAATAATGTTTTACTATCTCATTAATTTATAAGTTTATTTAAATTTTTAGAAAGATAGAAATATATTAAAAAAATTAACGAAATGACATTACGGAAATAAAATAGAGAGGGTAAAAGTATAATTTTAAAAGTTGATAAGCACGGTGTAAATGTGTAAAACTTAAGAAGATAAATAGTATTTTTTTCAAAAACTAATAAGAGAACGGACCCATCATTTAGTCTTAAATTTGGGTTATGTAAAACATGACTGCTATGTAATTTCTGTAATCTTTCTCTCGATCTTCGTTGAAGGGTCATGTAGTCTTCTTCCACGCACTCAATTTCTACCAAGTTGCTAACCCTTTTGACCCGTCAACTTTGATTTTTCTAACTCCACTGCCCCCTGTCTCTATATATATATAATACTAAGACCAACTCTACTCATCTCACTCGTCTCCATTCTTTAATTTCCTCTTCCTCTCTTCTTTATTTAAAAAAAAATAAAAAGAAAAAAGAAAAGGAGAAAGATCGAATCTTGAAGCCTTTGCAGTGTGTTTTATTAGCAGGTGAAGAATCTTGAATATTTACCCTTTTTTTTTTTGCTTTGCAGTTTCAGGCATTTATGGATTGATCATTCATAACGATACATATATAATGATCGTTGGTTTATAAATTGCTACTCTTCAATTTTTAGTGAAAAGCTGATTTACTCTTTCCACCTAAATTTCATCATTGTTAATTAATGAATTCAGACAAACCTCTTTAATTCATCAGAGAAGAAAACCAATAATAATACACTAATTAATTAATAAAATGGTTGATTCTGTTGGCAGGTTGACCATTGTGAAACTACGCATAAAAGATCTATCGCTGAATGGGTATTTCCCTTTCACTACTCTTATCCGCATGGAATGAAATCCTCTCCTTCAAGTTATTTGCTTCCATAAACACCATTGATAATGTCACAATTAGGTCTATAAGCTTGGAAAAGAAAGAAAGAGAAGTTGGTTTCAAGAAAGAAGAAGATTCATCAAGCAAGATGATCATAGAGAGATCACTCAGCTTCAAGAACTGGGATGCTGATGATGATATTGATGGTGGTGATTGCAATCAAGAAAAGGCTAATAGAGCCTCTGATTCAACTGCACATTTAATTAAAGGTCGAGAAACAATCCATATAACAAAACCCACAATTGTAATTCCTGAACCATTTGTTTTCCTTTCTCCAAAACCCATCAGTGAGCTTGATGCTGCTGCAACTAAGGTTCAGAAAGTCTATAAGAGCTATAGGACAAGAAGGAATCTTGCTGATTGTGCAGTTGTAGTTGAAGAGCTCTGGTTTGTCTTTCTCTCTATTAGTATTATGAATTTGACAATACTTGATTCTTTTTTTCCCCTTCTCTGGGTATTTAAAATAATTATTGAATGCTACAGGTGGAAGGCTTTGGATTTTGCAGCTCTAAAAAGGAGTTCAGTATCATTCTTCAATATTGAGAAACATGAAACAGCTGTGTCAAAGTGGGCAAGGGCTACCACAAGGGCTGCTAAGGTAATTAAGTCAATTAATTAGTTTGTTAAATGCTTCGTTGAATTGAAATGGATTCTGTTAATTTGACAATGAACTGCTAGGAAGAAACTTTGTAATTACGATCTATATATGATTCTTTTTATGTCATGTAGGTTGGAAAGGGTTTATCTAAGGATGAAAAGGCTCAAAAACTAGCCCTACAACACTGGCTTGAAGCCGTAAGTCTCATATATATTCCTTTGGCTGAATTGGCCATATTCTGATTAAACTGCTTGTGATCAATGAAATAATTAAGGGCTGTTCTTTAATCTTCAACAGATCGATCCACGCCATCGATATGGACACAATTTACACTTATACTATGATATTTGGTGTGAAAGCAAGAGCGCCCAGCCTTTCTTTTACTGGTAATCAATAATGATTATCATATATATATCCCCCTTGATTAATCTCTATATGCAAACAAATTATGTAAAGTCTCTATTTGATGATTAATATTTTTGCTGTGGAATAGGTTGGACATTGGAGATGGTAAAGAAATAAACCTTGAGAAATGTCCAAGAAATGTTCTACACCGCCAATGCATCAAATATCTGGGACCAGTATGTCTCTGATTACAACTCTTTCCATATCCACTTGTTTTAATGTTATAACAGTATTCAAATTCCTTATAATTAAATGGGTTTCTAATTTCTTTTGTTTATTGCAGAAAGAGAGGGAAGCATATGAAGTTGCTGTGGATGATGGTAAATTAGTATATAGACAAGAAGGGATTCCTATTAATACAAGTGAAGGTTGTAAGTGGATATTTGTGTTGAGCGCATCAAGATCTCTGTATGTTGGGCAGAAAATGAAGGGTGTTTTTCAGCACTCAAGTTTTCTATCTGGGGCTGCTACATTAGCTGCTGGAAGATTGATAGCCCATGATGGGATTCTTGAGGTAAATTATCAAGAAATTAAATTGATATTGTTGGCTTAATTTCCATTTAATTTATATAACCTGGGTTTAATTTTCTTCAGGCAATTTGGCCATATAGTGGTCATTATCTCCCAACGGAAGATCATTTCAAAGAATTCATCAGTTTCCTGGAAGAGCATAATGTGGACTTAGCAAATGTTAAGGTAAAACTCCACATCTGTAAAATCTTGAAAGTACTAATGGCGCAAAACCCAATTAGTTAACATGATGTATACTTTTGCAGAGATGTTCTGTAGATGATGATGATGCTTCATCTAAGATGGGTAGAGGGGAATTGAAGGGCATTCCGGAGACAAAATTGGAAGAAGTGTTTGCCTCTAATAATATTGAAATGGAAAATGAAGCAGCCAAATTGGAAGAAGAAGAAGAAGTGGTGTTAGAGATGAGGAAGAGATTAGCATGCAAGTGGAGCAGTGGTGTTGGACCTAGAATTGGGTGTGTGAGGGATTACCCACAAGAGCTGCAAACCCGAGCACTTGAGCAAGTCAATTTGTCACCGAGGCCCTCTACCCCCACCTTTGAAAACCGACTTCCAGTCCATTCACCGCGCCCCAGCCCAAAGATTAGGATCTCACCTAGACTTTCTTACATGGGACTCCCTAGCCCAAGGGTTCCTGTCTGTTAAATTCTTGGCTCTTCACCATAACCTTATAGAGAACCCATTACGAAATTAACCCAGCATTCATTGTTCTTTTGTAAACCTTTTCAGAGTGACCTAAATTACTTTACTTATATGACATTTGAAGTACAATAAACAAGATTTTTTCACGATCGAAGGAAGAAAAGTGAAAAAAGTGGGAAAAACAATACCCTTCGATGATAAAATCAGGAATGGTGCTAAAAGAGAATAGACCCGATGTATATCTTGTGCACAAATGAGTTTAAGCAACAATGCATGAATATGGCAATGTTTATGTGGTTGAGTTTTTGTTTCATCCAAGTATGAAATGTGGTAGATTTTTCCTTCCATAAAAAAACTTGATGCCATTCAGATTCTCACATGATAGATAATGATCCCCATATAAATACTAATAAATCTGCACTGGTATTGATTAAGACCATTAAAATCAGTTCTCTCTTTATAGATTATTTAATTTATGACGTGAGCGGGAGGGAATTTGATCAATCTGTCACTGAAGCACGAGCCTTGACTATGAACTATTGTCACACGGAGTCTTGCCAGCCAGCCAACCTAGTGAATTATAAAAATGTTGATTATTATTTTTTGGTCTTCTCTAATTCTTTTCTGTAATAATGATAGGAAAGTGAATATTTGTGCAAATGCAAATGTAAGAAGCAACAACTTGGGAATTATTTAAACAGGAGTGGAGGTAGCAGAGCAGATACTTCGGATGCTGTTTTTGGTGTGTGCATGGTCCAATATAAGGCTGGTCCAATAAAGAATTTACAGATGGGTAAAGAGTAAAGAATATATATAAATAGGGAGAAGAATCCAGTAGTGTGCAAATGCTATAACCAAGAACAAGAAGAGTCAACATGGAATTTAAAAATCTTGGAAGTAAATCCAAGTAGGTTGCTACTGACAGTGAAAAAAGAAAGAGCATTCGATCTGAGAAAGGCACTTAACTTCAATCCATTAACAAACAAAAACCGCACTTGTTTCAATGCCAATTTATTAATTACTCTCAATTTCCTTCATTAAATTGCTATGAGCTGTACATGCAAACTCTCAATTATAAATGATAAGTATTTTTTGATTGGTTGTTAAAAAAATTAATATTTTTTCCTTTTCGTTTATCAATTAATCAGAAAATAAATGTATTGTTAATATTGTTCGGTTCTCAGTTAACGTGCGGCTCAAGGCAGGTACATACACACTCTGCCCTGATAATGAACAACCCCACCTTACTTATATTTCAATAAATACTGATTGCGATGTTCATTTAATAACCACTGCCATTACCTTCCATCTTCTTTTAAATTATTGCAGAAATTCATCCTAAATACTTTTATCAATATTAAGTTTTGAAATAAATAAATAATTAGTAATAAGATGAATTTGTCTTTAGAGACAAATCCAAACGAATGCATGTTTCTAAATTCAAATTACGATTTGGCATTTTACAAGTATGATTAAGATTGATCATGTGCCTTTCTGTAAAATCATCTAACCGAAAACCAAGCCCCATTGGTTTGAACTCTGGAGTCTCAACTGTTGTGCTGCAAATGGACAAAATTTTTGAACACTTATATTCAGTAGAAGCAATGGACCCAACAACAAAATAATAATAATAATAACAAAGATAACAAAATATAAAGACTTGATGAAATTAATTTATAGTGGTCCCTCTGAACATTTTGATGGGCCAAAATTTCACACTATTTAAGAGGATTTTTGCACAAAAAAAAAAAGAAAAAAGAAAAAACATATCTTTGCAATTCACATTCACTGACTAGGAAAGATTGTATTGTCGGCATGCTTTTAGGCTTTTTTTAGTGTTTTTTTGTTCTTAGCATGTTTTCAAAGGGATTGTGCCTTTTCATGAATTTTTTTAATTATTTTTTAATTTTAATTGGGTGTCTGTTTCGTAATATTGTGGTAAAAACAGGGTAAATAAAATTTCGCGTTCCTCCATAGACCAAAGGAATTTTGAGCGGGACGAGTCGTTTTGTCTGTTGTTTGTTTGAATTTCAAATATCAAACGGCACATTAGACCATGTAAACCACAATAACCTACCCATTAATCCACGTTCTAAATCCCACTCTTTCCATTTCACCATTTCCATTTTTCAGGTTTGGATTGTAACCCATTATCTCTCGCTATATAAAGTTTTATTCTTCAACGATCTCTCTCTAGCTCTTTTCTCATCTCTTTTGAGCCACTGTTTCTTCAAAATTTCTTCTTTTTTCACGCTGGATTCTGACTATTATCCAATCTTTGTTCCCAACAAGTTTTTTGACTCTGAAAAGCTTCTTTCTTTGAGGTTTTAGCAGCTTGATAACCCAACGAACTGTTGCTTGCTCTATCGAGCAAAGGGCTCTTCTTAATCAATGGGTGCATCAGGAAAATGGGTTAAATCCCTTATAGGTCTGAAGAAGTCCGATAAAGAAGACTATGTAAGATGCAAACTGATTTTCCCAAAAAGATATTGTCTTGCCTTGAGCACCCATTCCTGTGTTTTATGATGATCCAACCGGCTATCTCAATGCATGGGATTCACTGGATCTAATTTGTGTGGAAATAGTTTAATACCACCTTGATAGATTCTTTTTCTTGTTTTCCCCAGGAGAAGTTAGGTGGAAAGAGCAGGAAGTGGAAGCTGTGGAGAAGCTCCTCTGGGGAATTGGGTTCTTCATGGAAGGCTTTCAAAGGGAACCACAGAGCAGCATCTGAAGGGTCAGGATCTTCACCAATGACTGATGCTTTTACTGCTGCAATGGCCACTGTGGTTCGAGCTCCTCCTAAGGATTTCAGGGTTGTGAGGCAAGAATGGGCTGCAATCCGAATTCAAACCGCTTTTCGCGCATTCTTGGTAAATGGGTTTCTCATTGCTCTCGTCTCTGTTCTATTTACAACAAAAATGAAAGAAGAAAGTCGGGAGAAAAAAAAAAGAAAAAATAGAACTATCTTTGAAAGTTAAAATTGCTTGATTAGATCTAATGGAGGTGATTTAAACTTGAAACAGTAATTAGATGGTATTAGTTAGAGTTTACTGTATAAGTTACATTGGGCAAGAATATAGTGGCCTATTTAATATTTACTAGTCACAAGATGATCTGCTAAATGTCTTTATTCTACCAAAATTAGTGAGCAATACTGTGTGATTAATTATAGGCGAGAAGGGCTCTGAGGGCCTTGAAAGGAGTAGTGAGGCTTCAAGCTCTAGTTCGAGGTCGACAAGTGAGGAAGCAGGCTGCAGTGACACTAAGGTGCATGCAGGCTCTTGTTAGAGTTCAGGCTCGAGTCAGGGCTCGTCGAGTGCGCATGTCCATAGATGGGCAAGCTGTGCAGAAAATGCTGGATGAACGCAGGAGCACAGCTGATCTATTGAAACAAGCTGAGGTATCAAGAAATGTGGTTATGATCCAGATTGCTTGTTGTCAGTCTCATCCTTTCAGGGTCTAATTTCTTTTTGCATAAAAAATTTCAGGAAGGATGGTGTGATAGCAAAGGGACATTAGAATATGTCAAGACAAAGCTACAAATGAGGCAAGAAGGAGCCTTCAAGAGGGAAAGAGCAATTGCATACTCTCTTGCTCAAAAGGTGCCCAAAAATTTACCATCCTACTAGATGAACTCTTCAGTTTTCCCTGCCTTTTTCATATTAGCCAAGTGTTTCACCATTTCTTTGATTTTGCAGCAATGGAGATCCAACCCCAGTTCAAATACTCGAAGCAGTAGTTCAGCATCCACTTTCAAGAACAATGAATTCGATAAGAATAGCTGGGGATGGAGTTGGCTAGAACGTTGGATGGCAGCCAAGCCATGGGAGACTAGATTGATGGAACAATCCCATGCTGATCCCTCTGAATTAACTCCACTGCCAAAGTCCTCTGTAGAATCTCTTGTGAGCAAACATTCAAAATCTTCTGAACAAAGCTCAGTGAAAGTAAGAAAGAACAACGTTACCACTAGGATCTCCGCAAAACCTCCAACTGGACAAGCTACTCGATCATCATCAAGCCCGAGTTCTGAATTTCACTATGATGAGAGCTCAGCTTCATCTTCGATTTGTACTTCTACAACACCAATTTCAGGGAACACTGGCTTGGCTTCTGATAGAACAGAAGAGAGTGGTAGCAGTAGACCAAATTATATGAATCTTACTGAGTCTACAAAGGCGAAGAGGAAAATATACAATCATTTATCTCACAGAATTCAAAGGCAATCCATGGATGAGTTTCAGTTTCTCAAAAGGTCAGCAGCTTTTTCAAATGGAGATTCCAAAAGCAGTGCTGGTTCTGATCCTTCTTCAGTTAATCTATCAAAACCACTTTATCTGCCAACAAGATTGGATAAGAACTCGATGAAACAATTCAGAGGAACAGAAAACCCCTTGTATGATTAGTTGGATCAAATTATGTTTCAGGAAGTTCAACACCTTTTTGTTTTCTTTTGTTAAGAATGTGAATTATTAATTAGGAGCATTTGTGCAATTGGTCAGCTGTAACGATATCAGATCAATGTGTTTGTGTATGCATTCTGCAAAATATTCATGATTTGTGTGTCATTTTGTGTCTCCTTTCCTACTTTTACAAAGATCATTCGATTTAGCAAAGCCTCTGAAATGACAAGATCACGGCCATTCACAGAATTTTGGTTCAGATAGTGATCGCTTGCTCAAAACTACACTTTTTTTTTTATTATATGACTAAATACTAAGAATAATATTCCTAGTAAACATGTTATTGAATATAACAGAACAGCCTACAGGTGCATGAGACATCCTTCAACTTCGTTGTACAACGCTAAGCTTTACACCGTGCTTGAAGTTGAGAACTATGCCATATTCAAGTTCCAAAGGTTTTTCCATGTTGGGGGAATGTCGAAATAAATATTTTCTGTATAGATGTATCAGTGAGAGCTTTATTTCTTGTAGGGAAAATTTCTGGCCAATGCAAGCTCTAGGCCCTATTCCAAAGGGTATCAGAGCATAAGTATGCCTTCGCTTCTCTTCTTCACAATTTGGATCGAACCTCTCTGGCTTGAACTTGTCTGGCTCAGGGAAGTTTTTTGGATCTTTTGCTAGAACCCCAAGTGCTAGCCATATCCATGTGCCCTGATCATAACAAGGGAAAAAATGGATAAAATGTACATTCTTAGGTCATTTCTTTTTATCATTTTCTTTATCAGGAATCTTTCCTGTTTATCAATTAGTGTCACATAAATGTACCTTCGGGAGAAGGTAACCTCCTATCTCTACTTCTTTTGATGTCTCTCTAGCAACCAATGGGGAAACTATGTAGAACCTCATGGCCTCTTTAATCACCTGTAATCAAACCATCAAACTAAGAACTGAACTTCCAGTCTGATACAGCACAGCTAGAAATACAAGGCATAAAAGTTGAACAATGAGACAATGTACATTAATCATCCTGTTTCATTGCAGGTCAATACCGTTTAGATTGTAGGAGACTTGCCTGGTCAAGATAGGGAAACTTGGTCTGAAGATCGTGAGCGGTTGGCATCTGATCATGCGGACCAAACCCATCAATTTCTGCAACCAATTTCTTCTCAACTTCTGGATGTCCAGCAACTAAATAAACAATTGAAGACAGTGTGAATGCTGTTGTTGCTGATCCAGCAAGTAGGTGCTCATAAGTAACCGCACTAATATAATCTGGAGTGAAAACATTTCTTGACACAGTTTCGGACTCCCTTGCCTTTAATATAAGTGACAAGAAGTCCTTTGAACTTCGATTGTTGTGTTGCATTCTCTTCATTACAATCTCATCTAGCCGACCACTTAGATTCTTATTAGTCCTGTTGACTTTCCAGTCCATAGTTCCTGGAATTCGCTTAAGAATCTGTCTGAAAGGTTCCTGCAGAATAGGGATAAGAAGGCCAACTACAATTGAAAAGGAACCAGATAAATCCATCTTAAGTTGGGTTGTTGAGTAGACATGTTGATTGATGAAGTCCGAGACTTCAGTGCCATTCTCCCGGTTAGCAATTCTGCTAATCGAATCACTAGCAGCTGACACTGGCTTAGAGAGGCCAAAATCAACTCCAAATGCAGCTTGTCCTATAACATCTGTGGCCAGTTTAAGGGATAGATTGGAGAAAGCGATGTCTACTTCTTTAGAGGACTGGAAATTCTCAGTTGCAGACTCAATGAATGATTGCATTGTGGGCACTAGGCTGGCTAAGTGCGATGGCTGGTAGACGGATAATATAGTGTTTCTCATGGTTGACCATCTTGCATCCCTGTAAGTTCAGTGCCACACAGACTTTCCGTCATCTCTTCACTAATGACGTATATTATCAGTACATGACCTATAAAGTGCACTAGTAAGACTATTCTTTTTAATGTTCTAATTGATTGGGCGTATGAGTGAGACCATGGGCAAAGTGTGGGTTTTTCTAACCATACTAAAAAATCATTAGGGCAACAGTAATAGTGATGAGTCAAGCACAGGAATGATGAAATTGTGATGATATTACCTGGTGAAGAAGAGGCCCTTTTGATGAAGAGGAGAAGCAGAGATTGGAGAAGGAATGCTCCTGTTTGGAATGTCTTTGAATTTCTTAATACCAACTTCTTTACAAAGCTCTGCATCGGCTACTATTATCAATGGTTGTCTTCCCATATGAAACCTACTCCACAACCCAATCATTTCATCGTTCTCTTTATTCAAAATTCTAGAAACAAATAAATGAAATTGTTGAAAAGAATCTGATCTTTGCAGTAGAAAAGGGGGAGAAAATCCGACCTGAAAATGGGACCATATTGTTTAGCAAGAACAGAGAAGACGTCGGGACCGTACTTAGCCAGCAAGGGAAGGTGTCCCAACAAAGGGATCGCTGGAGGACCTGGTACCTTCCTAACTCCCCAATAAGGCCTATACAAGTAACCCAACCATATGGCCAATCCGGTAAAAAAAATTGCCATCACAAGGGCAGTATTGTTGCTCCATTTAAACAAGCCTTCCTCAACCACTGCGCCCAAGCCCATCCTCAATCTCTCAAAGTCTCAACCAGGTTCATGCCTCCGCTTCAGAAATAACAAGAATATTTATATTGGAGGAGCTCTCAAGGTTTAAACTCAAAATAATTAGCTCTCCTTTAAGCAGCTTTTTGGGCACTTGGTCTTTTGTCGGGATTTGAATCATTACATCGATGAAATTGATCCCCCCTTATCATGGGTTCTTATTCAAATCTAGTAAAATGTCATTAATTTTGTAATAATTGTGAAATAAACTTGTCCTTTTTGACTTGTTTAAGATGCGTGTCACAATCTCAAAGGTTTGGTTCTCGCAATTTGCAAGCGTGCTTAATGATAGGTCCAGTGGAATAGTGAAAGTAAAGTGAGCAATAAAGTGGAGTTAGGGTGACATCCTTAGAGACAACCTTTGAGATTTTAATTTTGGAACCGTAGATTAGAAAGAGACAACGTAAGGCTTGGAAATTTGTTTAATCGACGTCTGAAATGGCATGAAATCGATGCCTTTTGGCTTCTGCAAAATTGAGTTGCAAATGTTTTTCAATGTACGTAATTAGCCTCTGTTTATACCCAAATTCTTCTTGTTTATCTCTGCCAGCAAGGCAGTTTTGGATATTTGGGGTTTCTGCGCAAGAGGAATATCCATCGTCTGAGTTGTGGTTGAGAGAGACTCCTAATTGTGGTTTTTGTCTAAATGCATGAATATGGATAAATATAAAAAAATACATCAAATATCAACGATATGCAACTTATTAATATTTTAGTGGCTTTGGACGTGGATTGATAACGACATTGATTTAGCTGCAATTTGAGTTCTTTTCTTTCTTTTCTTTTTTTTCCTAATCAGAAAACCAAATATTTGAATTCCTATTTTGTTCTTTGACAACCATAGATTATGACTCCCAAAATATTTTTCTTTTCCTTCTGTCTATTTAAAAAATATTCTTTCATAGCATTTTTATGTATTTTTTTTTTACAATTCTAATAGATTCTTTATATTTTTACTATTCATTTTTTTATCCCATTAAAATTAATATTTATCAAAAAAATAATAAATAACTTTATTGTAAAAAAAGAAAAATATCTATATATAAAAAAACACATCAATAAAAAGATAAAACATATATAAAAATTGAATACAATTAAAATAAAAAATGAAATTTAATTTTTAGATATAAATAATCAAACTCACCCTATATTTCAAAATTTAAAAATAGTGTATTAAAAAAAATTATGAAATGACTTTAAAATTTTTAAAGAATATAGCTAAAATAAACAGCTTAGAAAAATACTCTAATAGCTTTCTCATAGAAAATTATAAATCAAGCAAGGTCTTAGTCACATTTCACACCTATTGCCGGCCCTAATAAATTGTTACCCCTGATTTGCCAAAAGGGCCTATATGAGATTAGCAGCCTATATGAGTTTGGCTGTCCGTCTTTCTCTCTTTTTTTTTTTTTTTTTTTGAGACAATATTTCACAGTCTTAGTAATAATCTGTTGGAACACAGATTGTTCTAGGACTTCACTACTGGCTGATAATTCGTGATATGTACAGCAATATAACATACAATAATTTCCAAAGAGTTGCCAACGAAGCTGAACCAATGAGCACGCATAAACAGCAAATAGAGATTAGAACCTCTTCAGAAAGCCTGGGATTGATACTCCTTCCTCAACATCTCTTTGGCCAGCCCGCCTGCAAAAAGCGATGGAAAATAATCAATGGAATCACAAATTGCTGGAACTTTTAAACCGGTTGTGCTAAAAAAATATTTAAATGCCAACTATCATTTAAGGATACAGAAGAACAGGAACATCTGTTGGTCTCACTGCAACTCCCAGCATTCCCTGCTCTGTGAAAAAAAATACTCCTTTGAGTTATAAATGAAAGCAAACAATGAAAAAATAGTTCAAGGAAATGCAAACATCTAAAAACCAGGATTTATAAGCATACCATAGAGGAAAGAGAAATGGAGTTGCAGAGACCAACTCAGAACTCATTTTAACCATTTTGTAACAGCAATCTGTTAATTCATGGCTTGGACCCTAAGTAACCCATTTGATCCACAATTGCTCGCCCCAATCCTCAGGTCTTGAAACCGAGTCCTTAGGTTTCGCAACCAAATCCTTAACTTCCATATCAAGTTCTGATTCATCACCTTGAATATGAACTATATCAGGGTTGCCAGCAATTATATCATCATTCAGTAACTCCTCCCAAATAGTCTCATTTACAGAATCCAAATTGTCCACACCACTTGTCTCTAGTATGGAACCTGCTAATGCGCCTCTGACATCGCTGCTCGATTCATCATCCAAGGCATCCGACAGAAATGTTTCTATCTCAGACTCTATGGCTCCCAACTCTTCATTGGGGATATCCATAACTGGGTCAATACCCACCGCCACGGGAGGAGCTTCTTGAAAATTCTCTGCACTTGAACTTGCTGAGAGTCTCCGCTTGCGCCCTATTTCAGTCCCTCTGGCTCTCAGTACTCTACCTTGTACACTCCTCTGAGTGAATTGCTGGATAAAGCTTGGATTGTTGAGAGCTTTAGCAAGGAACGTCATGATCTGCTGCTGTTTTTTCTCTGTACTTAGTAACCTATCCTCCATTGCTATAATTTGTTCCCTTGACCGCTGTTGCTGCTGCCTAAGCTTCATGATTTCCGCCATTAGGACATTCCGATCTCTCTTTAATCTCTCAAGCTCACTTTCCAATCCAAACTGTCCTAATTCAACACAAGATCCAGCACCTTGCTGTTGTATGCTTTGCGAGATATGTCTTCTCCTCTTAATGGTCTTCAATAGATGCCTCTGCCCTCCCAAAAACCCTTCATTTGCAAATTCCCATCTGTCAGGATCAATCTTTTTGAAACCCTGCATCGTTCAGCGACAAAAATGGGATCATCATTTAGCATTAAATGAGATCTAACATATCAGAAATGAATGGCAAAATTAAGGAAGAGCTAATCAAATTATAAAAGTAAGATCTCAGCCATAGTTTGATTAATGAAAATCCAGAAACTAACAAATGAAAAAGAAATGCAAAAAAATATTTAAGTCGCATAAAAATTTAAGCTTCAAAGAATAAAGGGCCAAAATATTTTTCCAACATTATGAGCACTAATAACAAAATTAAACAATTGACTTAATTGGAGCGGCGCGATTATTAACAACAAATATGTACGTGGAGAGGTGGATATTCAAAAGCTGATTCCTAAGCAGGTTTTATCTAATGTGTGGAAAGGTATAGCGTTGGCTGCTGATATTCTGAGGAAGGGAGTTCAGGCCCGCGTCAATAATGGGCATAACACTCTGTTTTGGAGGGATAATTGGATTGGAGAGAGCCCTCTTCTTAATGTTTCTATGAAAGATATCTCTTTGACCGATTCTTTCAAAAGGATTAGCGATTATTGGGTTGTTGGAAAAGGTTGGGACTGGAATAAGCTTAGAGATCTTCCTCCGAATGTTGAGAAACAAGTGTCGGCCAGTTTAATTCTACAGAATGGAGATTTACAAGATGGTTTCTGTTGGGGTCTCACTACTAGTGGTGAGATCTCTATTCTTTCAGCTTACTATCTGGTTTCTAATCAATTGAACTCTTTTACGTCTGTTATTTGGAAAAAGAATTTGGAAGTTGGGAGTGCCTCAAAGGGTCCGTATGTTTATGTGGCTCATTAATCATGGGAAAAAGATCTCTATCATATCTTTCGCCATTGCTGTCAGCTGAGAGATTTCTGGTTAAGATTTGTTGATGACATCTATCTTAGAAAGGCCCAGCGACTCTCCTTTGCTGAATGGGTGTATGTGCATGTGGTGGATCTGGCGTTGGAGAAACAATCTTGTGTTTAACGATGCTGATTTGGAATTGGATTCTAAGATTTATATGGTGATGAGATATTCTAGGGAAGTTGTATCGGCTTTGTCAAATGATAGTATTATTGGATGGTACTTTGGGTCAATTTGAAACTAAATGGATAGGATGGTCCCCTCCGTCTCAAGGTTGGGTCACTCTAAATTCTGATGGGAGCAGTAAACTCGATAGTGGTGCTGCGGGTGGAGGGAGTGTTATTCCAGATTCTACAGGTGCTTGGCTTTGTGGTTTTATGTTTTAACATTGGCATTTGTTCAGTAGTAGAAGCAGAGTTAAGGGCTATTATTCATGGTCTTCAGTTAGTTTGGGATCGAGGTTACCGGTGCATTCTTCTTGAAACAGATTCTTTATTGGTGGCTAATTGGCTTAATGGGAGCTCTATGAAGAATAGCAGATTGTGCAACTTTTTTCGGAATGCAAGCAGCTCTTGCAGAGGGAGTGGAGTGTTGTTTTCAAGCATATTTTTAGAGAAAGCAATAAAGTTGCACACCATCTGGCTAAAGCATCTTTGAGAAGGCAAGTTTGTGATCTGGTGATTATGGATGATCCTGCTCATGAGGTGGGTGTGGTGCTTCAACAGGATTTGCAGGGGAAGAAGTGGCCAAGGCGGTCAGATGTGAGGTTTAATGCTGGTTTCCTGTGTTGTTCTGGGTAACCACCTTCCTTTAGATAAAAAAAAACTAAGTGCTTTCTTCCTCTCTATCCAGAGAAAGAAATTGGCAGTCGTCTAAAGCTGATTAATACTTGAAGTCCATATCAGTAATTGATTTAACAAAATTTTATCGGTTACTAGGTCAAATATGATCAATACTTGCCCAAATATGTGATCATACTTGAATTTGATGTCTCTTAACAAGACATGAAACACGAAAGCCAATATAGATATTTTCACAAACTCAACATCTACAACTACCGAATAAAAGTTGAGTTCCTCAAGAACACCTAAAACCTACTAATAAATATAGAAATTATTGCGTTAAAATGGAACATCCATCATTAGATATCAAAACTACAAAGGATAAATTAATATACTCCATATAAACATTCAACGTGCTCGAACTCTCACAGCTTAGCAACACAAAATCAAATAAGAACTTACAAATAGAAAAACCAAGTTGAGACATATACGGCAAAACAAAGAACAGAAATTTAAGAAAATACAATTACAATCATCGACTAAACATAGCACTTACATATGTGTTAAGCTGGCGAATGAAGCTGGAGAAGTTATCGTGCTTGAAGTATTTAGGAAGCAGGATAGTGGAAAATTTGTGGTGATCCCAAACAACGAAGCTGTTGCGAGCCTTACTCCATGAAATCACAGAGTCAGTTGATGGGTCTTCTACCATTTCGAAGGTCTTGGTAAGAAATGGAGGTGGACCCATTTCGTGTAGCCCCTCCATTGGCTGCGGAGGAAAGCTTGAAGACGATGAAGAAGACGAAGATGCACCTCCAGTAAAGGTCACCGTCGACTCCTCATCCTTCACCACTATCACTCTCTCGAGTCTCTCCATAGCTTAATTTGTCTCCTTTACTCTCTAGGATAACTACTGATGGTCAGTGGATTCAAGAGGAACTACGTAGAAGTGGATGCTCGATTAATTTTGGTAATCATTAGTAGTTTAGTTGATGTGCAAATTTTCGATTATAGGTTAATTTAGATATGTTTTGTGTTTGAAAACGTCTAAGCGAGTGGAAGCTTGTATGAGAATCAAGAGGAAAGCTCCAGAAAGTAGGCAAACATAAGATTTTGTTGTCAGCTTTTTTCTCAAACCTGTAAGAAGTTTCAGCCACTAGGCTTGGCCAATCAAGGTTCCAGAAAATTCTATGTGCTTCGAGAAACGCGAGGCTGACTTCATTCGATTTTTTACATACATATGCGCTTAATTTACAAAACCCAACCCATAAAATTTAGCAGAGTGATCCACTGGGTTTTCTTATTGGGATATTTGGGCCGGTGCAAACACAACTGAACTGAAGTTCAAAAGTGTTCCAAAATTATTTTATGAGTATTTTCAACTTGATGGGGAGGAGAGCATCCTTCACATTGCTTTAGAAAAGGATTTTGTCCTATGTCAAAGGCTCAAACATACCCGTGAAAATATATATCTTTCTAGCAAAAATTAGTATATGAGACATGTGCTTCTGCTTCTTTGAATAATTATACGTGATAGAAAATCTACTTGAAAGATAGAATATTCCCACTTTTTTTATCATTAGGAAAATTAAGAACTAAAAAATTAAAAATTAAATGCTTCACAGCTTTTTTTGAATCACATTAAATTTTAGTGAATAAATAAATGAAAGGCTAACATATAGATTGAATAAAACTAATTTCTAAAATTAATATTTGTATTATTAAGAAAATAAAACTTTAATTAAAAAAAGCATCTATTTTTTTTGTAATTTCTCAATAAGAAATTACGTTCACACAGCCAACCTCAAAGAAATGGATGGTCCTCGATTCATAGCCTCAAGGTGACATGAATATTGGACTTGAAGACGTCATTCTTTTATAAATAAAACAAAAAAATAATTTAATGGTTGGTTTAAATGGGTTTAAATGATTTTTTTTATTTATATATCTTATACTTTTATAAATAGACGTGGGATCAGTTTTTTCATTTTTATGGTTGGTTTAAATTAAGGCTTCAAAGCTCAAAAATATAAGATATATATATATATAAAAAAATTTCATTTCAAATTATAATTTGTCTGTCACATAAATGCTTTTTAATGATCGGTTTTAATAAACATTTAAAACTTACTAAATAAAAATATATATGAATCTTTATATTTTTTTAGCTATATTTTTCCTGTTAAGATCTGAGTCATAATTATAAAATTAAAATCACCTGCTAATTAAAAATAATAGAAGTTTATAAACATGAGGAATTAAATCTTATATATTTTTTAATTATTATTACAAATATTTAGCTTCAAATATGTAGGGAAAAAAAAAAAAGCAAATTGTTGTTAATTATGTTATATGTTTTTGTGAAATGAGTGGGGTGAGGTCGACCATTAATTAAATAAAAGCTAATTGGGGTTTATGAATAATTGTCAAAATGTTGAGGGGAGGGAGGCCTACCTCTTTGTCATTTACTATGATTAGGCCATCAAGGTGACACCCTATTTTGTTGCCCATTATAAGTACTTTTAAGTATGATGACGGGTCTACCATGTAAACTTGGCAATGGGACCGAAAATTTCCGTTTTTTTGTGAGAATTTACCTCCAAGGAGAAAATAGAAAGGTAACGGAGAGGATACTATATTTAAATTTTAAAAAATATGTATAATATAATATAAATTTATATATTTTAAATATATAAAAAAATTTATGTGAAATTAATTAATTAATTTGATAAAATTAAATTGTGACTGGTTAACGGTCAAATTAGTTGATATTTTTTTAATTATTAATTGTAAATAATTTGACTAGTTAATAAATAAACTTTTAAAATTAATTGATAAATAAATTTGTCATACTAATTATATAATTAATCGTATTTACATGTTTAAAAATATTTAATTGATAAATAAATCAGTCAGAGCTTATCTTTCACCGATTGATTATATAATTAATTTAATTATTTACTGTTCAGAGCTTATCTTTCACCGATTGATTATATAATTAATTTAATTATTTACTGTATATTATTTTTAAAATTAAAAAATTCAATGCGGGAAATGGAAATTTCTGCAATGACAGTGATAAATTTGCCCAGGAACGAAAACGGGAATTTAATCCCCCGACCTTGCCCGTTGCCAAGCCTACTGCCATCATTTGACGAAACCAAGAAAAAATTCTCTTGCCCGCTACCTTCTCAATCCTTTATGTTAGATTGTTAGTACTAATTTACATGTGCATATATACCGTCGATGTGGGATTGAACTTTGGTTGAGAATCTGAAAATCTACTAGCAACTTAAGTCAAAGGATGTTATTAACAACTGATAATGGAGGTTTATTGTTCAAAGAAAAGGGGTTAATAATGAAAAATGTGATTAATTTTTGCATGGAAAAGTCGGGTTTGATAAAATTAATAATGATTAATCAAAAAAAATTTAGATAGATTCAGACTACCATATTATTTATAGACTAATTCAATCAGATAATGATAAATATTTAATTGTTTTATTCATATGAATTAATGTGAATATAATAACTAATAAATTTATATTTATGTATAATTAGATTAGTCTAATAGTAAATCTACTTAAATTTTTTTCTTATTAACAATTGAGATTGTAATATCTAATTACATGAACATGACTAGACAACATAAACTTACAAATTTGATTTGTTTTTGTCAACAAACAATTCAAAATGTCTTAACTTTTTTAGAACATATCCGAGTCAAATAGCAATGATTCGAATGAGGATTTAAAATATGAGATCTAAAAACATATCTATCTGTAACACCGGTAATAAGTACTCTATGGTTTGCGTCTTTAGCAGGTCTATCGATAGAGATCATTTTTTATCCTATAATACATATAAACCAATTAGATGGAAAAAAGCGAGGATGGAAAGTTCGTTGATGCACAAAAATAAAATTTAAAAAAAAAACTCAAGCTTTAAGAAGTATAGTTAGGGATTATAACAAAAGGTTTTGGAAGAATTCAACTTGCCATGTTTTCTGTTTTTATTTTTCTAGGCTTATATGCGTTTTTCTTGTGTTAATTAGGGAGCTGTGATGATGACGATTATAATTCCTTAGGAAGTAATTCTTATCTTCACCTATCTTCGAATTCAATGACCACGTGTTCTAACACTGAGAATGAGCTACATACTCTCAGACCTCATTTGACTATCTTTGATTTAAGTTGTTTATCACTTAGTTTTTATCTAAGAAAAGGAGATCTTGGTGTTTGATAAGGTATTATCAATATATAAAGAGTCATTCTACAAAACACCCTAGTGTATAGATAAATTATAGTATTTATAACCATTAGATCATTTATTTTTAATTTTAATCATTAGATTAAGTATACAGTAACCTGCTAAATAAATTAATTAATTCAAACATATATATATATATATATATATATATATAAAACAATTTTCGAAGCATAATTAGAGAAAGAAGAAGCATAACGAGTCGTATTGCCGCAACTAGTACCTCGTTTTGCAGGAGTTGGCCGAAGAATCACTCGCCAGTCCCCACGGTTCCTCGGTATCTGCATCCTCATCAAGAATCTCCCATAATATTCAATACGACTGCCTCTCGACACCAAGTTCCAGTGATTGACATGCAATGGTTATGTTCTGAATCTGAAGAATTCATGAATTTTGATCTGAAAAATTCACGAGGATTTCCCTCTTAAAATTTTCTTTGAATTACCATTATCCCTAAAAAATTTAACAATTTATTAAATAACACAATAAAGTTAGCTGGTGAGAAAAATTTTCCCCCACAATCGTATAAATGATTTACCCCGAGAAAAATTGCGAGGAAATATAGGCACCGCTAACTCTTTCTCGAAATTATCAGTATCAAGATAAAATTGATAATTTAGTAAATTTTATAGTAAAGTTAGTTTTTTCTCTCTTTAAAATGTAATAAAAAAAATTAATTCAAAAAAACTAAAGGAAATATATATCCCTTGCTAAATTTTTTCCAGAATTGTCATTATCAAAATATATTATAATTTACTGAATTACAGTATAAAGTTGTGCAGGGTAGCTTTAAATTCTCTCACAATATTGTGTAAAAAAAATTATTTGAAAAAATTAGTGGGATTATTTTCCTTAGTATTTTTTTTCTCGGAATTATGATTTTGGTTCTCCAACTTTGCCCATTTTGTCCCATTAAATCTATCAACTAAAAATTGTTGAATTCGCTCATTTAATTATCGAATTTTGATTGTTTTCTTAACTATTAATTTTAAATTAATTTTTTATTCATAAAATATTTAACATCTAACTAATGATTTTTAAAAAAATATTTAATTGATATTAATTAAGAGAATTAATCAAATAAATTTTCAGTTAGTCCATATTAATGAAGCCCTTAGCATATATTTCATATTTGATAATGGCTTAAGTTGAAATTTATTCCACAATCATTTTATTTTTTATATAAGTGTTTATCCTTAAAAATCACTTGGAATTTGTGTTGATTACCTAAAGAATCAAAGCAGATATAATATGTTAAATTATAACACAGCAACTTTATATTTGGCAAACAAGAATTGCCGGATTTAAAATAAGCAAGCAAGGATTGCCTCCTGAGCTTTATATAAGGATTTTACAGTAAGTGAATTTAATTCCCTTCGACTATTGATGCATAGGAAGCGAAGAGAACTAAATTGGGTTGTGGAAAATAAGAAACTAAAATTAATTAAGGGAAATTGTATTGATTGATTAAAGTAGTGGTGTTGAAAATTACAGAGATTAAGTCTTTAAATAGGCTACAAATTACGAAGTTATAATCTAATTCAAAATAAAAGGAAGGGAATTTTTTTATATATATTAGTACATATTGTGTTTCATTTATTAGGCTAATAAATTTCCCAAAAATCCCATTAATTAATGCACATGTTCATGCATAAAAGAATCCCATTAATTAATGCACATGTTCAAAACTCCAATAGAATATATTATTTTGTGTTAAGCATATCATTAATCAATATGTTTTAATTCTTAGGTTATCTATTTTACTAACATTCCCTCGGTTTCAAATTATTTGCCCATTTCAGAAAAAAATTTGTCTCAAAATATTGTCCATATTGTGAAAAGCAAAAACAATTTTTTTTTATTTTTTTTTTCCAACTTTACCACTTGCTAATTACTATTACTTCACAATTCTCAAACTTAATAAAATTTTCGAACTCTATTTTAAATTTTTGAAAAGGATATTATAATCAATTTGTCAAATTATTATTTTTTTTCTTAATTTTAGTCCTAAAGCTAAAGGGACAAATATTTTGAGACAAAGGGAGTAATAATTAAGATACAAAAATACAATTAATTCATACTTTTTATCCTGAATTTCTCTATTTTAATTATCATTTTTTTAATATTTATGTCAACCTTGTGATATTATTTTAACTCTTTTTTAAATAACTTAACTTTTAATTATATAAAAATCAATTCAAAAAAATTAAAATTAATACTACAATAATACGTTTACTGACACAGTTAATGGGAGTATTGGTTTCAATTCTAAGCATTGGACTATTAGAGTAGACATTTTGTTTGAGAAATATATTCAAGATTTGGCTTCACATGGTTATGGATGGTTAAACTGGTATTATTATTATTATTATTATATCATTTATTAATAAAAACAATAACATTAGTATAATATAAAATTTTATTTGCAATGTGTACTTACAGTCTGAAAATAATTTCATTTTTTGTAAAAAAAAATAGAAGTTTTAGAGAGAGTCAGTTAATTAATTTTGAGACACCAATCCCTAGGGAATTAGAAAATAGAATATGATAATAATGAGCTAGATGGCTTTCACAATGTGAATACTATTACTTAATATTAACTTAAATAGCAAGTTAACTCCCTCCGGAAAAGATAGATTTAGTCTTATTATTTTTTGCACGTATTAAGAAAATTAGCTAGTTTACTTAAATCAATAATTTTTTAATATTTTCAAAAAATACCCTCCATTTATAATTATTTTAAAATTAACCATTTGATCTCTTTTAATGCAAAACTCAAATAAATACTCATATAAATATCAAACAATTTTAAGAGTTATTTAAAGCAAAAGTTAAAAAAAGTCCAAGAATAATAATTAGTTGATGGATTATTTATTTAATATAAGTGGTAGTTACATAATAATAATGGAATTTATAAATAAGTGTATATTTTGTAATTGAATAAAATAACTACACTTCAACAAAGAAAATTAATCTATAATTTCGGACGGTCAAAAATAGAAAGTGAGTTTATCTTTTATAGACGGATAAAATATTATTAGGTAAAAATTCACATTATTCTACACACTATGTATATTGTAGTAAAAGCCATATATAATTACATTCTTAAAATTATTAAAAATTGTACATTTAAATTTGAAAAATTCATATTATACACCTCAAATAGTTAACAAACACTACTACATTTATACTTTTATAGAACACATAATAAAGAAGCAAAAATAATTTTTTTTTCTTAATGAGTATTTCATTTTTTTTTAAATTGTTGTCAGGTGTTTCAAAGGATGCAAATATTACATTTTTAGCAATATGTGACTTACGTACAAACAATATTTTTCTATAAATTTAGAATTGTATTTATCTTATGCATAAAATACATTCTAATAATTAATTATATCTGCATTTATCACGAAATCACAATTGATTATTTCGCTCCCCTCTCATTTTCAAAGCACGAAATTCAACTTTAAAACTATAAAAAAACTGATTTTACATTGATGTATTTTATTATTTGATTGATTTGGATTTTTGATTAATCGATTCATTATACATCTTATACTTCGTATATCCCTTCTAGGACATTTGATAAAAAATACATCTTATACTTTCAATTTTCTCTTGTATGTATCAGTGTGAGATTCTAATTATTTATTCTGAGTTATCCTAAATTTCTAAAACAACAAAAAATTATGTCTTTTTAATTCGATTTTGATTCTAAAGGTTTTTCAAAAAAAAATTATATTATAATATTATATCCATCTTTATTTAGTAACGGACAGACTCCATCACAAAAAGAAAAAAATTTTATGCGCCCATTAGTGGCGTTGTGGTTAAAAATGGTAAATAAAGATTTGGAGGCAATCCGTCGCTATTTTATTACTATAGTGAGCGCCAATTTATGGTGGGTATTTTCCGTTGCTGAATTTTGTCACTAATCCAACTGATATTTGTCTTTGTTTTTTATTATATTTTTTGGATTTTTTTATTTGAATCAGTTCCTATTTTTCATTATTATTTCGTTGTTTTCTTGTAGTGTAGGAGAAATATTTATTATCTTTTTTTATCTTATGAATAATACATATTTCAACTTTTAATTTATGATATATATTTCAATTTTTTAATACTATAGATATTAGGAGATATGTCATTTAAACAATGAAAAAATAATCAAATATAATATGAAAAAGGTTGTAAGCTAAAAAAATATTTTACTCGACAAGAAGCCCATTACCAGCAATATGATATAGGGATGTTTAAAATTGCTGTTAGTTGTTCAAAAAGTAGGTTGATAATTTTTTTGATTTAATTTATTGATTTTTTTAATTTTTTATAAATTATTTTTTTAAATCTATTTCTGAAAAAAAAAATCTATTTAATTGTTTCTTTCTAAAAACAGTTTTTAAAACTTAAAAAATAAAAAATAAAAATTTTTTCTCTAAAATTATTTTTTCAAACACAACATTAAACGGAATCATAACGTGATTTTAGAGAAATTTTTATATTTGATTCAATTTATCATATAATTTATAAATAATTTAATATTAAATTATTTTATTTAGATTGAAAAAATAAGGAGTAACAATTTTCCAGTTAAGGGCCACAACAAAGAAATACTCTTTTTAACACAGACTTAATGAGCGGACAAAGATTCAGATCATGACGTCTTGTAATGGATCCCACTATGACCCACAGTCATCTCAGTTGCGTCACCCATGTGCCTCTGCCACTCTCAGCCTCAGTCAACGACCTCCAAATTATATATAATTATATATATATAACGATAATAATAAGTAATAAAGCCATTGCCGTTTCCCACCGGCGCCGACAGGCTGGTGCCTGGTAAAGCTACCCAAGGTCGATGTATTTAGGGGACTGCGTGTGAGCGGGTGATTGTACACCTATATCCAGTAGATGGAGAAATGTGGATCTGGGTACGGATATGCTGACGCCAGTTGCACACTTTGTCCGTGTTCTTCGTCACCAGCTTCTGGAAGGTACGGACATGTGCCTGCTCACGTGGGTGGTGTTGTCTTACTAATTTACCTTGTTTCGCGCTCTTACAACTCGACCTTGGCATCAGCTCTTTTTCCCTTTGCACCCTCCTAACAAATATAACCAATGCTTCAACGCAATATGAATATGTATTATATCCTCAAATTTTTCTTCATTTTCTTTTTTTTTTTCATTTTTTACTCCTTAAAAATCTCCATTTCAAGTGTTATCTATTTATTTTTTTCATACTATTTATTTATTATTTTTACTGTATTTTTACCTATTAATTAAATACTAAAGGATAATTTAATCAATTAAAAGTATATTTTTTAAAAATTGAAAATTGTTTGGTTATTTTTTCGATCATTATGCTATTTCCTTAAATGATATTTAAAATAAAATACAAGAATAAATGTTTTTAACAAGTGAGAATTTGTAAAATAGTTAAATCTCATACATTGGGCCATCAAAATATAAGTTAAGACTTGGCGAAATTAGAAAAAGCGACTTCACGGTATCAAAAGTTAATTTTAGGCAATATATTGCGTTTTATACCTTATAAAATTGAAAGCCACCTACCAAAATTAATAAATAGTTTTTAGAAATTAGTCCAACTCTCGATATCAGCTTTTCAGCATGTTGGAGTGACTCTCGATATCGATTCGAATCAATACGTTAATATACTTAATTTCAACTCAATTAAAAAATTTAAAATTTAATTTCGACCGAACTTTTTTTTATTGTAAATTTAAAATTTAATAAATAGTGAATTTGACTGTACACAACTCAAATTAAACCAATTCAATTAAATTCGAATATATTTAAATACTAAAAATATAAAAATAATATAATAATTAATAGAAAAATAATTATTCAATTAAACTCGCTAGTTAAATATTATAATACTCGAGTTTAATTTCAGTTATAAATCGAATTCAAATATTTTATGAAACTAGTTCAAATAACTAAACTTGTTTACACTCTTAAATTATAGTCATAGCACTTGGCGATGTTAAAATGATAATTACGTATGATACTAAAATGAGTAGCTTTTTTTTCTTTTCTTTTATGTATAATATATAAAATTATTCTTAATATTAATGTTATTAAAAAAATAACTTGCATTTTAATGTTGAAAGTCAATATAAAATTTAAATTATAAAAAAGTATGAAATAATGCGATAAATAGTTTAAAAAATGTTCATCTGTATCGATTTGTTAGACTATCAATATTTTTTTAACTTTAATATTAAAACTTATATAAATAAATATTTTGAGACGACAGAAATATTATAATTTTTATTAAATTGGCTAATGGTAAGTGTTAATTTTCAAGTTAAAAAGGTTTTAATTTCATAGATATACTTGGAAGTGATTGTGATAAATGGGCAATAGGAATTGGGAGATGAATATGGGGAGTGAGAGTGAGTAATAAAGTATTGGGTGATAAATGTTCCGTGTCATTGCATATGTCAGTCTTTTGTCCTTTAACAACGGAAGTCAACATTAGTGTACACTGCCATTAATTAAACTTTTTTGTTTTTTAGAAGAAACCATTAATGAAACTAATTACTGTTTTAAGTGTTTTGGGATCGACCAATAATTAAATTAAAAAATTAAATAAAATATTAGACACGTGATCGTTTTAGATTAATTAACCAATGATAAAATATTATCATACAAACAACTAAAAAAATAATACTGAAATTTTGTTAAAATAGTAATGATAATAGCAGACTCGGCAGTAATTCCTTGGCAGATAAACAGGTAATCTGGTTCATAAAACCCTTCTTTTTTGCAATATGCATATGCAATAAAAATCGTCATATCAAACCTTTTTTTTTTTTGGTAATGAAGGTGTCCATTGATAAAAGAAAATTAGGTTGCCTGCCATTTGTGGGTTTTGCCAGTTCTCTGTGCCATCCGATTCAGCCTTTTTTTTTTCCCCAACAACCTTTAATTAGACAATGAAAATGAAGGAACAGTAGCAAATAAAAATCCTGATGAAAAATGAAAAATATCTTATATGAAAGAAACAGCAAAACCTTAAAGAAAGATCCTGTTTCTGCTGATGATGTCAAACATGACCTTCTCCAAACTTACAACTTCATTCCCAGCTAAAACTTTATGAATGGTCACCACCACTCCCCCATTCATATATATAGATTTTAATCTCCACCAAATTCTCATTAAATTTGGATGAATTATAATTTTGTTTGTTAAAGACATCTAAAAAGTTTCCAAACATGGTGTAAATATGAAAAAATTAAGTCAAAAAAGGAAAAAAAAAATTAAAAATAACAAATGGATTGACAAATTAAGAAAAACAAGATTTCTTGGGTACAAAAAATAAAAAATAAAAAAGAAAGAGAAAAAAAAATGGTGATGCAATCCCCTACTCATGTATCACAACCATATGACAGGCACCATATTTACCACCATCAACGGTGGAACTTCAAACATCTCTCACCAATCAACATCACAAATATACTGACAAACCACGTGGAGCTCATCCATAGGCCTGACTCATGCAGAACCCAAAAGTGGCCATGTCCCCACTCTTAGCTCACGATCACTCCATGACTGAAGGAAAGCTTGATACCGCCACCACGTGTCGCTCAGGGAACGTCACGATGACGGGGAAAGAGTAATTCCCAATCCTATGATTATGTCATCACTTTGAGATCAGGGCCCCACCACCATGTACCAGTTTCAGTCCACCTCAGCTTTTTCTTTTTCTTTTTTCCTTAAAAAAAATTAAAAGGTAAAGAGTGACAGTGGTCACTGCTCAGCGAGTGACGTGTCAATAGATCCTGTGGAATTTGCTGCTTTTGTTTTGAAAATTCTTAAATTCTTATTTATATAGTTAAAATATATGCATGCCCTTTATCAGTGAGCATTTGATGTGCCTTTTTATAAAAATTTACCGTACAATTATCAAATAACAAAAACACATTGAAAATAAAAAATAAAAAAGAACATAAAAAATATAATAAAAATATGTTAAGAAGTAGAAGGATATAGACTATGGTTTAAAATAAAAGAATAAAATATTTTTTTTAAAAGATTGTCAAAATAACTAAATTATCTCTAATAATTTAAAAAATTTAGAAAAATCTAATAATAAAAACTAACGCCAGTGCTCTTTATATATGACTATATAATAAAAACTAACACCATTTAGAGTTATCTCTTGAAGGGAAGGCACGTAGGGGTTCCTCAACTATAATGGCATGATAAAAAAAATTCTTAATTAGATATTCTATTTTTTAGTCCTGAGTAATGATTTTTTTGTTTAAAATTTAAAAAAAAATCGTTTTTTTCTCAACTTAAAAAGAAGCAGAGTAAATTTTTATTAATTTATGGTCCAATAAATGATAGATTAATTGATGATTTAAAACAAAATCATCTGTTAATATTATAAATTAAAGTGATTTAAATCAATCCTATTTGAACTTCTTTAATTATAATATTACATGTTGAAAAAAGAAATTTTAATTTTTTTATCATTCATTTTGTTGTTAAAGATTTTTATATTCAAACAAAATCAATTCTAAAATTCTAATTTGATATTTTCAATCTAAAATTTATTATTTTGAAGGAAAAACTATCTGATTTTAATAATAAAATATAAATGTAAAAGTTAAGGAGGAAAGACGAGACATTAATAAATTTTATAACCCCAGCCTCAGAACCACGGTAGGGTGTTATAGTAAAACGTCGCCGTTGGATCTTATTCCCCCATGTCAAAGTCCATGTGTCGTAAAACATGATTTAGAGGATGTTCAGATTTTTAGAGCTGGCAGATAGTTGTTTGATATTGAATAATTGTTAAAATGGTGTTTAATAAAAATTTCAATTAATAATTGATAATTGACTCTAATTTAATTAGTTATCGATTGAAAATGACAAACAACTGATTTGATTTAATTTTCTATTTTGATTATGTTATCCTTATAAATTTTTATTAATTACAAAAATGAAAATTTTCAATCAATAAATTATTTATAATTATCAATTATATAGTTAAAATAACAGTATCTTTTATTTTTAAATTTCAAAAATATATACCATATTTTTAATTAATATATGTAAATTATGATAAATTAATTAATTATATTTATAATTAATTATATTTTGTTATTTTAATTATAAATTTTATTTATGACTATTAATTATACTTTATATAAAAATATATATTTTAAATAAAATAAATTATAATTAATAGTTTTAATAAACATTAACCGAATAAAACATGGCCTTAGCATATAGTGAACCCTCAACAGCACCCCCCACCACCCCATGTGACTGCCCGACGTCACTCCTCCGGCAAATGTCCTCTATTTCCTAACTGCCTATTACGTCACGACAAAAATCTCCCCTCGCTTTCTTTGCTTCGTCTAATTCACTCTCCAATTATTCGCAGGTTTCTTTTCTTTTCTTTTTTTTTTTCAAAAGCAGTTTCTCCTAATTCAGTCTTAAAACATTGACTGTATCCCCCTTTTTTTTTTCTTTTGTTAGAAGATTGTCACACCAACTTTATACGTGAAAACCTTTCCAGCACTTGGAACTAATTTTTTAAATATTATTCAAACACTTAGCCCAATTATACATTCAGCATAAATAAATTTTCATTTTAAAAAAATTGATGTAGAGGCTTGAAGTCCAAGCCGAGCAAGTAGATATATATATATATATACAGAAAAGAAAATATTGAATAAAAAAATAAAACAGTAAAAAATTAGAAAAATAAAGAAATAATGTCCAAACTCAAAAAATGACAGTAACAAATGAGAAGGATGGGATTGGACAATTACCTAATTGAATGGGCAGGTCTGATAATACCAATAAATGATAATGCACTTTTTCAAATTCAAGATGTTGATAAAAAGAAAAAGGATTTTTCCAATTTCAAAGTGATTTGATATTATTGAAGTTTATGGTTGCTCTTGCTTATGTGACTCCCACATTTCCCATCTTACAATCGGAATTATTATGTTTTGCTTGCTTTTCTCCCAGAATATTCCATTTTTATCACCCCCTTCCTACTTTGTAAATGCCTTTTATTCACCCTCTAGCGAAGGTCAATTTTGTCTTTCAATTTTCATTTATAATTTTCACCACAGTTCATTTTTTAGAATAATTTGGACAATTATAATGAATGTTTAATTATTTTTAATACTTTTAGATTTCTGTCAAAATGCAAATAAAATGGAACTAACAAAAACAAAAATATTATGCTAATTAACCCAAATGATGAAAGATTTCCAGTACGTAAAGAATGATATCTGATTTTAGAAAATTTTTTTTCAATTTTTGATGAAAGAATAATAAGAAAAAAGTTTTCTTAAAATCAATTATTTATTTGATTTTTTAATTGGAATTTAGGAAAAAAGAAGAAAGGTTTCTGATAATACCGGTAAAGAATAGGCGCGTGGGATTGGAAAGCGAAAAATTAGCCCACAAGCACAAGCATTGATCCAAAAAATAATAATTTAAAAAAAATGCAAAAAACAGTGCATTGTGATGTAAGCAACCCTACCCTCAGCCTCAGCCTCTGCTTGTGATTTATAAATAAAACTCTTCCCTTCATTACCCCCCACATGTCTCCCCGTTGACAATTAATAATACTCTCTCTCTCTCTCAAAACTGAAGAGAAAACTGAAATTAAAAAAATCAAAAATTCATTTTCGTATTTCTTTCTTCTTCAGTTCTTACTCTGGCGTGGCGATGCAAGGTCTACGACTTTGCTCAGGCGACGTCGTCCGCCTCGACCTCACTCCTCCTCCTACTTCTTCTTCCCTATCCATCGACGCCGATGAATCCGCCGAGGCCCGTATCCAACGTCTCATATCTGAGCACCCGGTCATCATTTTCTCTCGATCCTCGTGCTGCATGTGCCACGTCATGAAGAAGCTGCTCGCTAACATCGGTGTTCACCCCACCGTTATCGAATTGGATGACCACGAGATCTCCGCCCTCCCTCCCCTGCCTCCTCCTCACGATTCCGACGCCGATTCACCTCCCAATCTCGCTCCCTCCGTCTTCATTGGCGGCACCTGCGTCGGCGGCCTTGAGTCTCTCGTTGCTCTCCACCTCAGCGGCCACCTCGTCCCCAAGCTCGTCGAAGTTGGCGCTCTCTGGGTATGATAGTATTTTATACATATATATCCCATACCGCACCATCCATATGCATCTACCATCATCACCCTCATCAAATATTATTCAGAAACTTAATTTTAAGAATTATATATGTGATTTCAATGTTAGATTTGGGTTTCTGTATTACTGTTAAGTGGACATAAGCAATAATTTTTTTTTTTGTTTAATTATCTTCTTGTTCACTGTTTGATGCTAAAATATTCGAAAGGAGAAAGAAGCTGTTCATGCTGCATGATTAAGCTTCAATTAATTTCACAAAGCCTGTGATTGTTATTTTAATTATTAGATTAATTATCTTCGTGTGTATGCAATAGGACACTGGGAATTGGAATTGGAGATTCAAGTTTCAAAATTCCCTTTCCCTTTTTCTATATATTGTTTGATATAATTAGTTGGTTAATTAGAACTAAAAAAACAAAGAAATCATGACATTATGTGGGATCCAATACCAATTATTGAGCAATCAGGGCCGTTCAATTTCCTGGATTTCTTTTTTTTTTTAATTTAAATTTTAAAGTTGATGCGGCTGCCTTGCTAGGTTTGTATTTCCTGGATTTCTTTTTTTCTTTTAATTTAAATTTTAAAGTTGATGCGGCTGCCTTGCTGGGTTTGTTATAGTTAAAAGTATAGTTTTCCCCACAAAAAGGAAAGTATGGTTTTGATTTTATGAGTATTTGGTGACAATGACGAGGTTGAGTGGCAGTTGCAGAACTCTTGACTAAATTCTTTCAATTATTATAAAGTAATAATCTTCCAATGTCATCCACAGCTTACCATATCATCCTTGTTCAATTTTAATTTTATTAGAGCTAAAGAGTAATATAATAAAAAAATAATTTTAATAGATTTTTATCTTTAGAATTTTTTTCTCTTTATATCTAAAAAAATCAAATTTTACTTTTTTATTCTAATATTAATTATTGCATTTCTATTTTTTATACATATTTTATTTTTTTATAGGTGAATTTATCTAAAAATATCTTTATCTTCCCTTGCAATAAAAATTATTTATTTTCTTCTTTTAATAAATATTAATTTTTATGAGATAAAACAATGAAGAATAAAAATATAAAAATTCTACTAGACTTGTAAATTTTTTTTACTCTTTTATTTAAAAATACTTTAAGATGTTTTTCATTATATCAAAGTTAACTCTTTAAAATAGAAAATATTATTGGTGATACTCTTGGCTCCTTAGAGCATATTTAATAGATTTTTTATTTTAGTTATACTCTTTATTTTAAAGAGTTACTCCATAAAATGAATATCCAATTCATTCACCATTTTAAAATTTAGAATAGAAAGAGGATTTGATTCTTTATATATAGAGATTCAGATTTTATTTTCTATTCTATCTATAATTAATGCATATTTTCACTTTTTTTTATGTATGTTCTATTTTTTATGTTTCTTTAAAAATATTTTTTTCTTTTCTTATAATAAAAATAATTTACTTTTTTTCTTTTGATTAGTATTAATATAAAATTTTAATTGAATTTATAAAAAAATTACTCTTTTATGTTTAAAGATGATCCAAATGCTATTTAAAATAAGGAGCATTATTTGAGATGATCTTATATACCTTTCATTTTCATTTATGTAATTTAATTTTGGGATTTTAGAACAAAATGCAAGTGAATGAAAAAGTTGTTTGAAGACATTAAATAATTATAAGGTAAGAAATGAATTCAAGTTGACAATCTTGGGAAAAAGAAAAAAGACGAGATGGGAATAAGAGCATGTTTGACATTGGTTTGAAAAAATGTTCACTTGATACAAAAATACCTAAAAAAAGTATAACTAATGCCATGTATTGTAATTGAAGAAAAAAATATTATAATTTTCAAATTTCTAATGCAAATTAAAGAAGTTAATTAAAAGTAAAAGTTCCAATATCTATTTGCTTGGATTACATTATTAAAAACAAAATAATTATAGAAATCGTCTATAACAATATAGCATTACTATATTATTATATAAAAAATTACAAATTTATAAAATTAAACCCTATTTAAAGATTTGGGAAGTAACAAAAAAAAAAAAAAAAGCGTATGTCTGATATCTCTATTGCAAGCAAATAATGTTGAGTCTGATTCAAGCAAAAGAGAGGTAATTCCTTAAAATTAGTATTTAGATAGTTATCATCTTAAATATTAATTAAACAACTATGTGCTTAAATAATTAATATAAACTTTTGGGATTTATTAAATTTTAAATATCACCGTAGAAAGGACTATATATTACATTAGGTCATGTTTATCGGCTTGCATATGGAGTTGCAAAATGCCTATGTGGCAATTGTAATTTTGCAAACTTGTAAATATAGAAAGAGAAGAGTGACTATTTTAAATGAATAAAGTAAAGCTATAGGCTCTACTTTTCTTATTTTACAACAAATTTAAATAAAATAAATAACTAATGTACATTTTATAAGTTAGTATAGTTAATAATAATTAATGTGTAATTATTATAAATTATTAACTTTAATTAATTTTAACAACAAAATCTAATTTATTATTTAACCATGATAACATAAATACAATGAGCATGTATCATGAGTAAAAATATTTGATAAAATAAATACACTTAAATAATATGCAAACATCTTTTCTTAACTTTTAAATAAAATATTTAATGAACTTTGATATTATTAAATAAATGTAGGAAAAATTGCATTAAAAATCTTTGTACTTTCATTTTTATATTAAAATAATTTTATTATTTTTTCTTAACTTTTAAATATACATAATTTCAATTTCATATTAAATATAACATCAAATTTTAATTTAGTTTGACAACAATTTGGCACTGATGGCATATAATAATAAGTTAAAAAATATCTATATTTGAGCCGAACTAGCCTAGGACTCAAAAAAAACTATATTTTTGTAGATATATCTAGATTTATACAGAATTAGTTATTGAAAGACTTAAATACAAAGCCAAAAGGCAATATAGGTCTTAAATAGATATAAATATATTTGTTTAAAACTAGTTATATGTGGACTAAATCTACGTAAACATAACCAGATCAATATAGACATAGTTTTAATATGAAAGTAGTTTACATAACTAGATTAATGCAGACTTTTTTTTAAACTAAATGTCATGTATACATATTAATATATGTTAGCGGTGTTAAATAAAAATAAAAAAATGGTTCAGAGTACTATGTTACTATCTAAACAAATTAAATATCTTACGAGGATACGTTTGATATAAAATTGAAAGTATGTATAAATAAAATTTAAGAAAAAAAATATTTTGATATCAAAGTAAAAAAATATATTTTTTTTATGAATATTGCCTTTAAATTTAACAATAAAATTCAATTTATTAATATCATATGTACAATAACCAAAAATATAATATTTTAATATAAACATGAATGAAATATATTAAAATATTAAACAAATTCCATAAATTGAAATTAATTTCAATTTTATGAATAAAAATATTTTTGATCAAATAATTGCAAATTTATTGATACAACAATAAGAAACTGATGAAAAAATTTGTGATTAAATGATCATTTTGAGGTAAAATTCAAGTGAGTCTCGTAACTCGATTTTGGGAGGATAATCCAGATTTGTGTTATTTGACATTGAAAAGTATAAATTATAATATTGATTTCAAAATAATGAATGTGTGAATAAGAAAATGAAACATAAAAATAAATTTTTTGCTAAGAAAAAAGAAGTTCAAATGTGCACAATCCAAAGATGAAAAGTTGGAAAACAAGTTTATATATAAAAACTTTTTATTAAATTAGTAATTTGGAGAACTATTTTTCATGTGCACAGATGCAAGGGATGTGCAAATCTATGGACAATAACGAGGCAAATGCATAAAAGTATGATTTGCGCACACGAATATCGAGCTGAAATACTATAATTTATAACAATCAAACTTTATATTTGTATTTCTGAAAAATTAAAGTTCATTGCGTGTGCCTTGGAAGCGAGCAAACTGTCATGACCATTATAAAAGATTATGCCATTGTTGAGTGCACGACATAGTGACGCACTTGCGACAGTAAACTGCAGAAAATTACTGTGTGTGCGACGTTTTGTCATGCACACGATAAAATATTTTTTTTTTTCAGAATTTGACTTTTGAACTTCTAAAGTTTCTTAAGTTAAATAATTGAATATGTTGAAACTACATATTTAATTTTATTTAAATTTCAGCCATAATAAATAATAAATCGTAATTAATTTCTCTCTCATCTCTTCTAGTATAAATATATATATTTATGTTGAAATTACTTTTACTGTTTACAAAAATTTCTTCTCATATTCTTTTTCATTTCTTGTTCTAATAAAGAAATATTATATTCAGATCATTATAAATATTTATTGTAATTTTTAATATATTGTATGTGAGAAGATAAATACCAGCGGTACTAAATGACAGTAATAAAAGGCAAATTTATCTTAAAAATATACTACGAAACATATATTTCAGATTATTTATTCTTTTGACCAATTGTTTATATTAGATTAACCACCTCATAATTATTTTTCTAACCGAACCATACCCTATAATTGCAAGGGCTCTAAGTGACATATCTTACAACGATAAATTCAGTTCCAATTCGAATATTAATCAAGGGTTGCAATTTGGTTAAAAAACTATTTTCCTGTTCAGTTTAGGCAAAGGAAGGGACGTAACGAAGGAGGGGATAAATTTCCAAATAAGGATTCTAAATTAGAGTAAAATACTAAAAAGCTGAACTCCACGACAGGTAAATGGGACCCATTTTTCCTTTGGGTTTGGAAGAGACAACCACAAGTGACTATGACAGCAACCTCAACAAGAACCACAACCACAATTTTCATTACCACAAAAAGACCACATTGCAAGAGTGCGTTTTCACTTTCAATTTTTCTATTTTTATTCTCCCTTAACTATATAACATTTCACACGTGGCAGACATGCAATAGTTTTAATATCACTACTCCGTTAGAATCCATTGGCATTTAGAATCTTGAATTAAGATTCCTTTATATGTTCCGAAACCTAATATTTATTTAGAAATAAATTAATAAATTTATTTTTTATCTTTAAATTTTTATAAATTTATTTTTAAGAAATAAATGCTAAAATTAGCTAATAAACATAAGCTATACGAGAGAATTCTGACCAAACGAAGAATCGTTTTTTTCTCGTCTCCAAGAATAATAACATAAAAAGAAATTAAATATAAATGATCATAATACCAACAATTTATTACATCAATCGGAGGTGTTCAATCAATCCGTTTGGTTTAAAATTGAACTGAATTTATATAAATTGAACCAAATTATTGTATATATAAGAAAATCGAATTTAACTGAAACATATATTGAATTGAATATAATCGAATTGAAATATTATTTTTTGGTTTAATTCGATTTTATTGGTTTTATGGATTAATTTAGAGTTAATTACTGTTTATTTCTTCAAATTTGACATAATACATTAGTAACTTCTGATATTTTAAAATTATATTATTTATCTTTTTTATTTTATCATATTATATTAATAGGTTATTCGTTAGATTTTTTATTAGAAAAAATATTAAATTATTGTGAAATGATGAAAGAATTATTTTATAGTAATTTTTCCTAAATAAAAAAATTACTATTTACTCATTGAGATTGAACATATTACATTAGTATCTCTCTATGTTTTAAAATTTATACCATGATGTTAAAGATAATTTTTTAATTTTTTAATTATCTAGATTTTCTATTAATGGTAAAACCATTAAAACTGACGAAAGAGCTAGACAAAAATAAAATTGAGTGAACGAATAATATAATTCTAAAA
Organism: Triadica sebifera; assembly: GCA_023653625.1. Taxonomy (NCBI): domain Eukaryota; kingdom Viridiplantae; phylum Streptophyta; class Magnoliopsida; order Malpighiales; family Euphorbiaceae; genus Triadica; species Triadica sebifera. The sequence goes on along the minus strand of CM042910.1, from coordinate 22,919,553 downwards.
TCTTAGGGGTACTAGTATATTATGTTAAATTTTAGGGGATAAATAGTAATTAATCCATTAATTTATTAATTAGTATAAATCATAATTATTACCATATTTTATCAATTATAAAAAAGTAAAATAAATCATCATAATTTTATCAATTAATATAAGTTAAAATCATTTTACCCTAACTTTATAAATTATCATATATAATTTATAATTGATCAATATAACTTTATCCATTACAATAAATTAAAATAAGAAAACATAAATTTTGATAAGTTGTGATTCTATCCACTAATATAATTATCATGAATTAAAATCAATTATTATAACTTCATAAATTACCATAAAATAAAATCAATTTTTGCAACTTTGTAAATTATCATATATAATTTTATTAATTAATATAAATTAGAAAATTTGTCATAGTTCATAATTTTATCAACTATCATATATTAAAATTAATTATTACAAACTATAATTTATTTTATTTTATCTAAAAATTAGAATTAATTATTATAAAATTTATGAAAATATAAATGTATGAAAAAACTTTGGTCGGTTTGGTTTAATTTGTTTTTCACTATTTTATACATAACAAAACCTAACAAGCTAAAAACCAAATAAACCAAAATAAATGAACTAAATTCAATTTTTAATTTTGGTTCGGTTTTACATACCCTAACTAAAGCAATGATATAAAATGAAGAGAATTGGTTATTAAATATTCATGATGTGAGCCTCTTCAAAATGGGGTGTGTATATTTTGAGGAGAAATGGGAAGAATTAGGCAAATCTAAAGCATACCCCACTAAAAGTTCCTTAATGGTAGGGTTTTGAGGTTAGCACTTTGTCTAAAACTCACCAGTCTAAAGTTCCAAAAGCATCTTTTCCTTTATTTCTTTATTTTTCCTTTTGCTTCAATGGTGAAGTCATGGTTTGCTTCATTATGTATATTATTGGGGTTCCCACTTTACTTGCTCAAGTTTTATTGCCCATTTTTTATACACTTCAATCACTCCAAATCTCAGTTTCAACTTTAGAAAACCAGAGAATCCCACCATTTAGGGGTTTTTTTTTTTCCAATTCTAATGGTGTCATTTCTATTCTTTAGTTAACACCTTCCCTAGATAGTTGGCTAACCAATAACTTACTGCCACATGTGCCCCATAGAGTAGATTTTACGTCAATCTATTAAGAGTACAACTTTTTCAAGCAAAAAAATTATTTTTTAGATTTTATATTTTCCATTTTTCCCCCTTACTGAAGCGTCTATGATTTTATTTAGTAATATTGATGTTTTGTACTTTTACTTATCAGAAAATGAGCAATTATCAAAAGTAGTTAAATGCATCAATTCATAAATCGATAATCAATAGAGGTCGAAGTAATTGATATAAAAAGATAAAGGAAAGCTAATAGACAGTAAAATAAAAGTAGAAGAACTTAGTATTACTAAATAAAAGTGCATAAGTATCAATATAGTTGGAATTAATTGATATATAAAGATCGATAAAGATAGGCTAATAGATAGTAAAATAAAAGTACAGTTTTTTTTTTGGTATAAAAAGATAAGTAAAACTCACAAACACACATCTCTAATGAATATAGGAAACGCCACAAAGATCATGTATGTGCCAATGGTAAAGCCGTGGTGGAGGGTTTAGAAGAACATGATATTCTTTTTCAAACTTACTGAGTTTCATTAGAAAAAAATCTACTGCAAAATTCGTCTCTTGATAAATATGAGACTTGAGTAACTTCAAACTGCAACATCAGATTATTGATAAAAGTACAAAAATTTAATATTAAATAAAAGTGAAAAAGTACAAACTGTCGAATGTTACCAAATTAAAATAAAAGAACTTAATCAAGAAAATTAAAACAAAGAAAAAAGAAAAAGACTCCACTCCAGCGGAATAGGCCCTTGGTATGCTGTTCTTTCCCTTGTTCTTTTCCTCCCTTAAAAATGAACTCACTAAAAAATAAATCATCTGACTTAAAATTTTGTCCAATAGTTGAGTTGGATATTGTTTGTTGTTATTATAGTTTCCACCACTAGCACTTGTATTTATTAAAGTACATGTAAGGCCTACAGCAAATCAAAATAAATCTTCCTCCAAGCAAGATTCAAACCTATTTGCCCATATATCTCTTAACCCCAAGTAAAACCGCACCAGATAGAACTGAAAATATGAGAGAAAGGGAGAAAAATTGAGTGAGAGAAAGGAAGAAAAAAAGGAAAAACCAATAAGTTTTAGTTTAATGGTACTGAATTGGTAACTGAGATATTAAGTTCGAATTTTAAGTACGACCCTTTATTAAAAAAAAAAAATGCAACTCAATAGTCAATAATGAGGATCAATTAACTTCATAAAATCCTTGATACTAATCACATTCTGCTGTTTATTTTCAAACAAAAAATCAGGGGGTGAATTGCCTTAGATTCAAAAGGTAACATGGTAAACAAATGTCATCTAGGACATCTGTTCTACGTTAGCTGTGCATAACTCATTTGTGCACTTTACAAGGTCTTCCTTCTGCAATCTCATAACCTCATTCTACTCTACTCTTGTTTTGAAGAAAACTAACAAAAACAAACACTTCCTGCTATAGCCTATAGCCCACCCCATTCCATGAATTTCTTCACTTCATCATACAACACCAAAATGGCAGCAGCTCCAGTACCCCTAAACATATTTGACAGTGCCCCACGATAGAATGAAGCCATTCCCTCCGTCCTGTAAATTTTCCTCCAGCAGTCACATGTGCTACGGTACATTGGTTGTTCCAGCCCAGATTGCATCATCATCCGTCTCCGAACTGTGTCTAAAGGATATGACAACAACCCAGCAGACGTCGTGACTGCTTGAGCCATTACCCAACGCTTCCACAATGCTAATTCAGGTTTAGCATCTTCAGACAAAATCTCCTTCAATGTATCAAAGCCCCCAAAATACAGGCCCCTATGAACAATCATTCCATGCAGAGAGGCTGGAAGCCCTCTGTAAATTCCTCGAACCCCATCTTTCTTCCATATGGTACTCAAGAAATGGTAGATACCTTGGAATTGACGGACATCAGTTCTTCCAACGTCAGCAGCAAGGCGGGTGTGTGCAATATCAAGTGGATAGATTACTATTAACGTTGTGCAACCAGCTGCAGCCCCTGCTATGAAGTTGGCAGATGCACCAGACAAAAAATGACCGTATTGATGGTTTCCATCTCTTAATATATTCCTATAAAGATCCTACAAGAAAAAAAGTACTGAAACCATACAATCATTGCAGCATAATATAAAATGAACAAATAGAGTTTTTCTTGATTTCCTTGGAACTTTTGCATCAGCCATCAGAGCAATGAGTTACTTCCTGTTCCAGGCCAAATTGGTTATGTAGCACTTGTATTTAATATCATTGAACACCGTTCATAGGTTGGTTCATGCCCATTTGGGACTTGGCAACCAACTATAGCTACTAACTGCTACTTCTCCGAAGACAAATTTCATTTTCAATATCTTGTCAGTTTGAGGAGAAACTGCTATCAACTGGACTGAAAGTCAAATGACTGGTCTGAGAGGCTGAGTGGAAGATTTTATCAGGACTTCATGATATTCAATACCCCAGAATTTTGAATTTTTTTTGGTTAAATCCTGATCCATTTAAACTATCTGTCCTCCATAATGGTATATTTGTTCAAGCTTTCCAATGTAATCAATTCATATTTCTTTACAGCATATTCCAAATAACATTGCATAACCCATAATTAAGTTCATTCCTCTACCTTATTTGATTTTTCACGAATCATTCCTTGCTAATACAGTTGGCACTTTCAGACAGCATTGTCCGAACCAGAATTTACCAAAATTTTCAATGCAGCTAACAATTTATTAAGGAATAACAAATCAATGGGTCAAATAATTTTTTTAGCAGGAAATCTAAACGCTTGAGACATTTTCACTTTAGTTCCATAGCAGAAATGTTTGCATTTCATTAAATTCATTCTATTCATATGTTTCTTCATCCTCAAGTCCTCCTTCAATTAACTCTTTGAGAAGTTTCTCCAAATTCAACTACTCTTATCATTTGCCAAATTTAACCATATTTTTGTGCAATCATCTATAAAAACCTCAATCCTGCTACCAGTTAATCAGCACTAATCCTTCCTAAACAACTTTGCTCCATCTTGAATCATACATGAATTGTTATATTCCTCCAATTTGTTCCAGGATGTCCTAAATAGCGCCCGTCCCAAGATAATATCAGAGACAGATATTTCTCATGAAATACCCAAAGCAATTTTTCTTGTATTGCCAATTTTACCTCACACCTTTAATGTTTAAACTTCCTTATTCTCTTTAATGCTGTATGACTAGAACAAACCAATATCTCCAACCGCATAATACATTTCTTTAATGCTGTATGACTAGAACAAACCAATATCTCCAACGGCATAATACAACCTATTGAAACAAAAAAAAAAAAAGCTACGCAATCAAAAACTAATAACTGAAGACCATTTGAGGTGTGTCCATTAGGTTACAAGAAATAATGAGTTGAAAATATTTTGAACCAGCAATCATGCTTGAGACTTCCTACAATAAAACAAGCAGGAACAACAAAACCTTTGGCAAAACAAATCCAAATACACTTATATAATGGTTTTATTCTACGTACCTTAAAAGCTTCATGCAAGATCACTCTCACAAAAACTTTTCCTTTTCTAGATAACTACTATAGACTGTTAATGATAATTTTTATCCCACCATTTGACTGACCAACTAATCTCCTACAAAATGTTATTCTTTACTACTGCTTGGAAGTGGCTATGTTAAATATTTCAATTATTCTTCTCTCTCTCTACATGGTTAAACTTAAGGGAAACAACATATAACAATAAGTACTACCATCCACGGCAAAGAAAAGGTCCAAAAGAAAAGTTAATCAAATAAAGCAGAGAAATTCAGTTCACAAAATTGAAGGAGGATGACAAGGGGAAACAATGACAATTTCATAGCTATTAATTGGCAGAACATTAGTCCTAAGCTACAAGGTTATGTGAATTCTTTCAAGACTTGGAGGTCTCTACAAGTATGCAGTTAAGGCAAGCATAGTTTACTAAATATAAGAAATTTTTTCTCACGGAAAAAATTAGCACAGTTATGCTTAAATAAACAACAAGCACAATGAAAACATAAAGTTTGTTTAGTGTGCTATTTACTTAGTACAAGTCATACCCTACATAATAATAATAATAACAGAAAAAAACTATAGAGCTTCTGTGACATAACTAACCACCAGCAAGCAGGAGTTGTTATGCTAACTGTGCAATCATCTATAAAAAAAACTTAGATAGGAAAGATGGGAAGGCGGTGCTTAATGTTTAATAATTTTCCGATCAATTCTTCTGAGTATCTTGTACTACTCATATATATATATATATCCAAATTGTTAGAGATCAATGAATGCCAATAGTACAGATTGAATTATCCCTGACTTCTCATATAGATGAAATTCTAAAACATTCAAAATCTCAATCACCTTCTGATGCGATCCAAGGCAATGGAGGTGATTTCACACACAAGGGAGATGATAAGTTGGTCATGGCGCCTGGTACAATCACGGATTAAGGGCAAACTAGCTTAAGTTAGCCTTGTAATCCTATGTTCAAAGCTTGGTATAAGAGATGCCAAGGAAAAGGCATGGATCAAACTTGAGGAAATCCAATGAAGACCCAAAGCTTGTTACCTTACCTTTGGTGTGTGAAGATGATCACAACGAGTAGCCCATTAGAGAGGTCAAGTCCATCATTTGAAGACGTGCAAATTATGTGCAAGTAGCCATGTGTAAGACGTCCGTGAAAAAAGCATGTTCATAGCATGTGTTCATGTTAATGTGGGATTATTTCATTATCTTGTAATTTGAACCTAACACTTTAATGGTTGTTCTATTTTAATTAGTGGCATGTGACTTCATTAAAAGTCACATGACTAGCCTAGTTTAATTGTTTTAGGTGTGTGAGCCTCTTAACTTATGCGTGTAAAACATTAGTTATTGTTGATTGAATAAAATTTAAGATTAGAACTTTAAGTGAGGCGTATTGCTCTCACGGCTACCTTAAGAATTGATTTACTTATCAAGTAAATAAACTTGCGGCGTGAATTTAATTTTTTTCTCATACTCTTTGTTATAATTTTCTTGCTGTTTTGGAATGAAAAGTCTAATATTTGCAATTGGGGTGAAAGTTGGAATTAATATCAAATTGATTTGGAGGCGATCTAAACCAAAATTGGTGATGGTTTATGTATCATTTGGTATCAGTGTCTAAAGCTAGATCTGAATTCCATTTCCGTGTGGCAGGTTCAAGGACAAAAATCATCGAAGAGGAAGGGAATGGTACGTTTCGGGTCTGGGGAGTAGAATGGGTTTAGCCAGGTGGCATATAAGGTCAAAAGAAACTAATGACCCTTGTTTGATAGAAGGATGAAGAAATAGAGTTACGTATCAGCTTACTCTTTGGCAGTCAGTACCAAAATGAGTTAACCTCTGGGAATAGCTTGGCCCACACCCGGGACGTATCACCTTCGCGCTAACATTTTATCATCACATTATATGCAGAACATCATAAAAAACTGAATACTTACCTTAAGCGAAAAATTGAGAGCAACAGACGGGTAATAGCGAAGAACGCTACTGCCATTGCCTCTCCAAAGAGAAAGAACCCCTTCTTCCCGAACCGTGCGAACGATGCAATCAATCATGCCCTTGAATTTCCTCCGGCCACTGCCCACAATGGCGAGATTGCTCTCCTGGGTCTGCAGCAACAGCTTGGCTCTCTCAACTGGGGCGACGATCGTGTGCACCACCCCTCCCATGACCGCCCCCGCCATCAGATCTCTTTGGAAGTTGCTCAACCATATGAAGTGCTTCCCTGCTGTGGGTGGCTTGGATTCGCTCTCTTCTCCCGGGTCATCATCATCTCTGCTCATTCTTCGAACCCTTCAAAGAAAATATGCAACACAGAAGTTCTATAATCCTAAAAGCCCTCTCATTTTATGTAAAGGAAACACCTTGATGGGTAAATAGAGTGTTCGGCTAAAATTGACGATTACCCATTAATATTTGGCAGCGCCATCAACCTTTTTACGAGTTACGACTTTCTTTAATCATTTAATTGATTTGATCCAAAATAATTTCAGAATCTGAGTAAAAAAAAAAAAACCCTGTTTTAAACAAATCCCTCTGTTTCGTTCCTCTTTACTTTTAGAGGGAGCTTCTTGAATATGTATGCTTCGTTGTGATATTTTGATAATCAAGCCTCCCAAGTCCTAAATATGGAGATAATTGCATATATAATAGATTGCTTATGATTGGTTTGATTCATTAAATTATTATGTAATTATTAATTGAAAGATAATTCATTTTTCTAAAGTTAGTCAAAATTTGAGAAACGCAAGCTTCCAAGATTGGCTGCAATAACTTGTGATGAAGCATCTGCAAGATAAAGCGTGTGCACTTCAGAAACTGAAATTCCAACTTTCTTTTATTTATCCTTTTTCATTTGAAAATACAAATTATCGAATCAAACATCTTGAGGTTAAATGGCCAAAATAATCCTTTACTTCAATAATTGTCTTTAATAAAGTGATAACCCTTATCGTTTAAAATGAATATTTGAAATTTCCTTACTTTTCACAAGCTTAAATTATTATTATAGGCGGGCTTGCTGGTAAATTGCCAACTTTGGATGAAGGGTAACAGTGATGACACTCTTACATTTCTCACTCCATTGAACGGTCTAGCAGCAAAGGAATAAAAAGACAAATATCGTCATAAATTTACAATTATATAACTTATCTATATGAAACTCAGAGGCTAAAATTTCTGCAATATGGTCTTCTGTAAGCATAAATATTGAAAACTAAACCAAATTATTCAATAACAGCTGATCTTTTCAGAGCAGAAGAAGTGAAATCCCAGAATTTCAAACTTAGTAAAAAATGATGGGATTTTTGGAGGCCGTAAATATCAAGTTACTGCTTCAAGATTGTGAGGAACGCATAAATGCCGTGAATTCTATATTCAATTGAGATAAACTATATATCAGCCAATTGTTAAAAGATATCATTTTAAATTTATAATTTTGAGGTAGATCATAACCAAATTATTTCTCAAACTTGTTGTCTGCGGATAAATCAAGTTGAAGGTTAAATTTGTTAAAATATTATTCATTAGCATGTTGTTAAACCAAAAGAAGTGAATCCCAGAACTGCAGAATTGAGAATGTATCTGACACTAGAAGAGGGTTGTAAGATGTTTAAACCCAAAATGCAAGTTTTATGAATGCATAACTTTAATTCTCACTTTTTTAGTAAATTTAAAGTGGTGTCTGTCCATATGCACATACAAATACATGACTAAAAGTTAAAATTTTAGCTTGAATTCAAATTGACCTCATCATTTGCAGACATCCGCACAGACAGGCCCATACGTTTCATCCATTGCCTCAACAATGTTCGCGTCTGCTTCCATGTAACTTCCATGGTGATTGAACTGAGCCTTGTTCATTCCCCAAGCATTCAACTTTGAGATCAGTACGCTCAGAGTTCCATTGTTAAATATGTAGAGGTGAGCTTTGTTATGAACAGCATACTTAGGATAAACTCTACTGGTAATACAAATTCTCCCTTCCAGGCCAAAACTCTCTATAATTGAATGATCAATCTGCAATGGTTTAACAAGTACATTCAATCAATACGCAAACAGCAATCAGATAAAAATTAGTCAAAATGCTAATTAACTCACCAAGCTTCTTAATGATATCTTCTTATGCTGGGAATCTATGTTGCCAAATGCTCCATATGTGGTTTTATCAATCCCCTCTTTTAAAGAAGATCTGTTAGCATGTAATAATTTATCATTTCTTCAAAGATTATATGACAGTTGAGTTTGTGACATGGAAATCAAAGAGACTAATGCAAACCTGCTTTGATCACTGCACATGAGTACTACATAAGAATTTTGGCCTTTGAAAATCCTAAAAAATATTGCAGTTTGCTCTGTCAAGTCCTCTGTGGCTAAAGCCAACAGACCAAATGGCCCCAGTCTACCTCTGACCGATGCATTTTCATCACTACACATTATTTGAGGATCAACCCGAGTAGGGTCCAGAAACTCGGACTCTTCTAATTCAGACAATTCAAACTCAATATCTAAATCTGCCTGTTTTAAATTAATTGGAAGCAAACAATTATGATAATATCAGAATATCAATTTCCAAAATTATGACAGAATGATAACAAAATTGGAAGTTGGAACTTCTTGTCTTCGAAGAGCTCACCTGTGGAGCAGTTATATCTTGAATTTCCAGTACCGATCCGCCAAGAAGTATCTGCTGTTGGATGCTAACTTTCTTCTCATGTAGTTTGTTTATTTCTTCCACTGGCCACTGCACTAATTGTTTTCCACTTTTGTCAAGCCGTATTTGCCTAGGAATTGACTGCAAGGTAGATAGTGCATAACATTATCAGAAAATTTGCAGAGCTCATAATATGACAGTTCCTTAAACTCTGAAAATAAGGAAGCAGTTTCCACTCAAATTGAACTCACCTGAAGTCCAGACCATCCTTTGTTGATATCATCTTCAGTGCTATCAGACTCATTTACCCAACCCCACAATATCCTCCTATTATTGAAACTGTCATAGAATGTCTTGGAAGCATAAAACTTTCCATAGTCATATCTCATGTCTGTACTGGAACCTGTAAAATCACTGTCAGGAATATATTTTTCAATCTCAGGAACATAAGTGCCAATATGTAGTAATCATGAGCATTGAAGCTCGCCTTCATAACATGCTTGACGTTTGGATTTAAGAAAGACGCATCAACGCCTTTTGTGCTGTTAATAAGCACGGGAAAGAAGTCTGGACACTCCCACATCCCAGTTTTTTCTGCTGAATAAAGAGGATCTTCATGCTTAATCCAATTAACAAAATCTACACTTTGATATAGAAATGCTACTCCTCTATTATTCCATGTGCCACCAACAATCACATTCCATTTCCCATCAGGACCCAGCCAAGCAGTGGTGGGATCTCTAAAGTTGTTTCTTTTGACACCATGAGGTGGAATCATGACTGGATTTTGTGATAATTTAATCCATTCTATCAGTAATGGGTCAGAGAGATTCTTAGGTACTGCCAAATTCTGAACCTGGGTATAGTTAGCATCAATACCAGTATATAAAATGACGGGTCTATTTCCAGGAAGGATAGTAACAGAACCAGACCAGCAACTACTGATGTCATATGATTCTGATGGGTAAAGGGCATGATTGAGATAAATCCAATTGATGAGATCATATGATACAGAATGAGCCCATACCATTTTGTCGCCAAATAAAGCACCATATGGATTGTATTGGTAGAACAGATGATAAAATCCCTCATACCACATCGGCCCTGCGATAGCATATGGATCAATTTCTTGACATAATCTGCAATCGCCTCAAATCAAGCCCTAACATTCTAAATTTTGATTTTGATTAAAAATTAGCAGTACTATTATAAGGAATCAAAACAACCCATACCGAGAAACAAAGATTGACTGGGATACTTACCATTGGGGTCTACAAGCATGATCGGAGGCACCCACATGAATCATCCACCATAAAATACACGCAAAATGAGGAAAAACACAACATCAAGTGAAAGAAAATTAAAAAGATTGAAACTTTAATAAGCAAGAGATATGCACAAATATGATACCATTCAGCCAGTTGGTAGGAGGTTGAAAGTGAAAAGAGGTTCTGTAAGGCTGGTTTTCTTCAGGCACCATAACAATTTCAGATTGAAAAATCTGCAATTCCGGCTTTGAAGCTTCAGCATCAACTCCATTATTAAGCAAAATGCAAATTAATCCAAAAAGAAAAATTAATGGCATCTCTAGCTAGCTTTGCCTCCTGAGCAAAACTAAGAAAAGCTCAAGTGGAGATCACTTTGCAGTTACGTTAGAACAGATTTTCGTCTCACTCATACATATAGATATAGGAATAAAATTAAGGCAGAAAAATCCTAATAGGCGCCACAATGGCCCACTCCCACTGTTCCTCCGTCAGCAAATTTATATAATCAGTTGATTCAAATTCAAATAGCACTTTAATAATAGCAACAAAAAAAAAAAAAAAAGTGAGCCCTAAGAGAATATATATTTGCACAAGACTCCTAAGATAATATATTATGAATCAACTTGATCTTATAATATATTTTTTAGATTAGGTATACAGATTAAAAAAGAATTGATCATATTTTATTTTTTTTTTAAATAGAAAAAAAAGATAAAAACACCAAACTGATAAATGGTAAATGCAAAGTCAATTTTTATATTTGTGCAATTAACTCTTTTAATAATTGATTTTTTTCAATTGATTATTTTAAATATTAAATTGTTTCAGAATATCCTAAATATTAATTTTAAATTAATTTAATCTCTATTTTTGAATTGTGATAATTAAGGGAGACAATTGAATAAATTTTTTTCAATTGATCTTTATTTATGATACACTCAACATATAATTAGTCAATGATATTTAATTAAACAAAATTTGAATTTAAATATTAAATTAATCGGAAATTGATCATTAAAACAATTATTTATAATAAAATTTAAGCATATATATATTGCTTACAATATTAGATGTGATATTCATAGCTACTACTAATATAAGCCAGACAAAAAAAAATGTTAAGTTTACGTTTAAATAATTCCATAATATCTGTTTTATCAGCTAGGTTTTTTTTTTAAAAAAAAAATTCCCAAATAATTATCATTCCATAGGATTCTTTTTTTTTTTTTTTTTAAGTTGGAAAAAGGGGAAAGAAAATGAAATCCAAACCAACATACCCGTATCCTTATTGCCAAACAGTCCACAGTCCACAGCTCTCTCTATTCTCAAAAAATAAAACAAGGGGTGATGGGAAGTGACTTGTGAGAAGCATAGGGGACCGACTGACCGACCTTAAATATATAGTTTACACATATCAATAAATCATCATTTCTTCTCTTTTGATTATGAAAACCATAAAATGACAGATTCAATAATTAGTATAGTTTAAGAATATTGGCATATACATATAAATAAATTACTTATTAACTAATAATGTGAATTAAGGGAATTACTTCAAGAGCATGTCTGTTGGGATTCAATCACCGAACCAATCATGCAATTGTAAATTGCACAGGGAGGAAAGAGGTTTTGCTTTTGTATTTTTAAACTCTTTCACCCACTATGTTGATTAAAAAGCCTGTAATTATAATCAAACTTTTTATCATGATCTTTCTCCCTCTGATCTCTCCCTTTAGGGTTTTTTGTTGTTTAAAAGGTAGCTAGCTGTATACAGTATCTCTCCTTTTACTTATGATACCTTTTTATGCTATATGATCTGTAGGTTTTCATGGTTGAGTATATCAAAGGTTCTTTTTCTATGTTAAAGCCTTGAAGGTTTAAACTTTACAATATAGATAGAGGGTAAAAAAAATATTTGACAAATATAATTAATAATCATACAGGAAAATATTTCATAGGACTTGAAACAGAACAAAGGAAAAGACAGAAAGTGCACGTCAGAAGTAGGCTGTTGGCTTTGGGTTTTGATTTTTGGATGGATGGAGGGCTTGAAAGGAATCCCTTCTCATCCATATCTCTCTCTCTCTCTCCTCCTCTCTCTACATTTTTCTCTCTCTTGAGTTCTTCACTTGCTTTCATTTGATTTGCAGAATTCAGATTTCAATTGATTTATATATATCTGTGTGGCTTATGTTTTAATCTTCTTTGATGTTAGCAACTAAACTAGCTAGCTAGCAAGTTGATTGAAATTTTGTGAAGAAATTTATATATATATATAGTAGCTCTTTATAATCAAGCTAGTATTTTTTTCAAAAAAAAAAAGTTCTTGTTTTTCTTGGGTTCTTTTATCTTGTTTTCTGTAGCCTAGCTCCTTAATTTTGAGAAGGAAAGAGAAGTAAGGTTGACGAAGGTGTATTGTATATAAAGAAGTATAATAAGATGATGATTCAGCTTGCTATATAGCTTTATCACTTTCCACTTTTATTACTACTCTTACCATAAATTAGAGTTTGTACTCAGATCCTAGGATATTTTGTCACAGATATGTAAAAAAGTTGATCTGTAGATCTCATGAATGAATCTTATATAGTTGGTGTCATCATCATCCACGGAGTCCTGTAATTTAATTAAACATGGAAAGAAGAAGAAGAAGAAGAAGAAGAAGCTGAAGGGGTTGATAATGGATGAAAACATGTCCAGTTTGACATGTGCATCTGGGGAAATGACTGCTTCTTCAGGTTCCACTTTATACTCACAACAGTCTTTTGCTTCGACAAATCAAGCTCCGCAACCAAAGAAGAAGAGAAGTCTTCCTGGCAACCCAGGTTTAAATTAAATTAAAGCAATTAATTAGTCCCATAATTTTCGATTAGTAGTGTTGATTATATCAATTTCCTTTTTTTTTTTTTTCAAAAATGGAGTTTAATTTGAATTGGCAGACCCAGATGCAGAAGTGGTAGCTTTGTCTCCAAAAACTCTATTAGCAACCAACAGATTTATATGTGATATCTGCAACAAAGGATTTCAGAGAGATCAGAATCTTCAACTTCACAGAAGAGGGCATAATCTGCCATGGAAATTAAAGCAAAACACAAACAAAGAAGTGATGAGGAAGAAGGTATATCTATGCCCAGAAGCAACATGTGTGCACCATGACCCATCAAGGGCTCTTGGGGACCTTACAGGTATTAAGAAACACTTTTGCAGAAAGCATGGTGAGAAGAAGTGGAAGTGTGAAAAGTGCTCTAAACGTTATGCTGTTCAATCAGACTTGAAGGCTCACTCCAAGATTTGTGGCACAAGAGAGTATAGATGTGATTGTGGTACCCTTTTCTCTAGGTAATTATACTCAATACCCTGTTCTTCTTTCACATTTCAATCAATTAATTAAGTTCATTAATTACTATATCTAGATGATTAGCAAAATTAGTGGTAATATCTGCTATATGTGCCTTTAATTTGTCAATGGGGACGTAAAAGGTGAAAATACGAAAAGTTTAGACAAGAAATTTAGAGACACAGAGATAGAGAGTACAAATAGGGAATTTGATGGTATTAGAAATTTATTTTTATTTAATAATAGTTTTCAGTGGGGTTAATTTGCAGGAGGGACAGTTTCATCACTCACAGAGCATTCTGTGATGCTTTAGCAGAAGAGAGAGTAAGAGCTATAACACTGAACCCAATTCTGTCATCTCATCAACATCAACAGCCTATGATCAATTTACAAACACTTACAGTCAACAGAGAGCAAGAGAGTCACCATTTTTTTAATCCAAGACAAGATAATATTAATATCCCACCACCAGCATGGATACTAGGGGAAGGTGGTGGTGGTGGTTGTCCGCCACTGTTTTCGCCGAGTTTAGATCATCATCATCATCATCATCAGCCAATTTTATATGATGTTCAAAACCCTAGTTCAAACCCTAATAATCTGAGTACACTGCCTCCTTACCAGCACACTACTACAGCTTCCCCTCACATGTCTGCAACAGCATTGCTGCAAAAAGCAGCTCAAATGGGTGTGACTATGAGCAAGCCATCTCCATCTCCTGCTGCTTCTTCTCGCATTATCAGACCCCACCAAACTCACATGTCTGAAACCGCAACTGGATTTAGTTCCACATCGGTAGCTACGTCTACAGCTGGGTCTGGTCTTCTGGGTTTTTCCTCACGTGAACACATAGGAAGTGGGTTTGCTCATGGCTTGGCATCATTTGGGAATAAAGCTGCTGTCTCCTCTGCTATCATAGACCAACAGATGCTTAATCCACCACCACCACCAGCAGCAGCAGGAGCTCCTTCTTCTTCCTCTCTTGTCCATGATATGATAAGCTCTTTGTCTTCTGCAAGTGGGTTTGCTGACGAGGAATTCAATGGTCTGTTGAATCCAAAAAGAGATGCTAATGGTAAAAATTATCACGAAATTCTCTCAAAATCTACAGAATCCCAGTTTAGCAGAAGTGACCACCGTGAAGGAGGTACAGCTACAATTATTGCTGCCGGGAATGATGGGTTGACAAGAGATTTCTTGGGTCTTAAACCAATTTCTCATAAGGATTTCCTTAATATAGCTGGCATTTTTCATATAGATTCATCTTCAACCTATCCACATCAGAATCAATGCCAATCACCATGGCAAGGTTAGCAATTTTATGAATTTCTTTTTGCCTTTCTTTCTTTATTTTTATTGTTGGAGAAATTTCCACAGGAAAAAAAATTAAAGTTACTGTGGCAATATTCTTATATGTTGTATGGATGGAGACTGAATAGTTGCTCTACTGTTTTCTCCTCGGGTTTTGGTTCTTCCTTTTGCAGTTTTGGACGTCTTTTTCAGTATAATTTAATTTCTTTTTTTTTTTTTAATAAAGAATCTGTTTATCATATATATATAATCAGCAACGACTATTGTGGAAGAAATAAGTGATTCCTTTTTCCGGATGGTACTGCTAATTTTCTCAGGTTTCTTACTTATCTCCAATGTGTCTCCGACCATGTTTGCTTACTTTGTGTTTTCTTTAGGAAAAAAAAAAGGCATATTAACTTATTTGCATAGCCATATTTATTAATAATTTCATTTTTTAATTATTCAGTAATTTAAATTCGTACCAAATAATTTTCTCATTTTAGTTATGATATATTGAGCACTTTGAACAAACAATCATGGGTACAATTAACTAAACGAGTTTTGTTAGCTAAAAAAAGAAAATGAAAATGAAAAAAAAGGAGGGAAAATATGATTCATTTCGTCTTGAAGGTATAGGATTATTTTTATATTTCTAATGATTGAGTGAAGATATATTATTTTCAGGAAAAAAAGTACCGTATTAGGTTTATATTATTTTTGCAATAAATAAAAAACATGCTGCGGTAATTTGGAGTACTCTGAAGTTCATTTTTATATAACACAATAACACACATACGTATGAATAATCAATTATTGATAAAATTTGTGATTTTCTTTTTTCTTTTTTAAAAAAAAGAGATAAACTTTGTGATTTTATGTTTAGACGGAACAATAATTTATTAATATAATATATAGTTTTTTTTATCGATTTAGAGGCACCATATATTGATCGACTTAGACTTAGTATTAATTGTATATAATGTATAACATTTTACTATTGAGTCGATTCATTTTACTATTGAGTCGATTCATCGTAAATAAAGTTGAGAATCAGCTAGGTTTAATTAAACATTTTCACATATATATTTTCCTCTAACAGTCGACAAAGAAAAATTGAGAAGCTTCCCACATTTACTATCCTTTATTAATTAATTAATATTTGATAATTATATATATATATATATATATATGTGTGTGTGTGTGTGTGTTTATTTATGAATTGAGTCAAGTCTATATATATATATGTATTAGATAAATTTTTTTTATATGTAATGGTTGTTTGTTGAATTAAAATTTAATAAAATTTATGTTTATTGAATTCATAATTTAATATGCAAATTCAAGACAAACCACCAATAATTAAATCAGAACAAAGCAATTCAGATGGCCAAAGCAAATACAGAAATGATAGTTTTTCCCGAGATTAATGCATCTATAGGGCTCAAAAGCTAGCTGCCTCGGCTGCCACCAACCATATTGAGACATTATAACAACATCTATCATATTATTCTATATGCGGAAAACAAATTTGAGCAAAAGATAAGAAATATTAATTTTAAAATAGCATAAGAAATAGATACCATATGAGGATGAGAAATATGTCCGACCTCTTTATCCATTTCTAAACTCATCAAAGTCAACATTATTTTCCATATTGACATAATCTCACATTCTATATATGCATGCCTTAATAATCCAATTCTCTCTTGAATGAGTGAATTCATCGAGTAAAACATATATAGTCCATTATTAGAAAAACCTGTTAATTACGATCACAAATAATGGAAAAAAAATATTTGTTCACAAAAAGAAATATTATATATTTTGTTGGAACAATAGGTAATTAGCTAAGGAGAGGACATCAATATTTTATGTACAGATTCATACATATTCATTCCTAAAAGAAATATATCATGAATGTTTCATAATTCGAAAATAGATGCATGAATAACAGCAAATGCATGAATATTTAAAAAATATTTTATTTAAATATCTTGTTAATGATCAAAGTCATAAAATGGTAAAAGAAAAACTAAGATGAAGTTAGATAAATTTAAGAAAAATCATTAATGAGACGCACGAATTTAACAACAAATGCAAATGCATGAATGTTTAATAAATATTTTATTAAATATTTTGCTAATGATTAAAATCATTAAGGTGAAAGAGAAACTAAAATTGAAGTTAGAAAAATTTAAGAAAAAATCATTAATCTATATAGATTTTTTCAAAAAGAGAAAAATTATTAAAATTGCAAAATTCTATAAAAATAGAAAAATAGCTAATAGACAAATTCATTAGATGTTTAAACATTCCTTTATATATATATATATATATATATATATATATATATATATATATATATATATATATATAATTTTTTAAATATTAAAAAATGATTGTGAAAATTATTTCTAATACATGGCAATATTAGTTATTGATTTGGTGTATAAATAAAGCTATAGAGTAAATCAAGGTATGAATTTTTCATGTTTGTTAATGAAGCTAAATATATATATATATATATATATATATATATATATATATATATATATATATATATATATATTAGGGTGACAAAAATTCTTCTTTTTTTTTTTCCTATTCCAAATCAGTATTACAAAGTTAGTTGAATATTTTGAAGAATGAGACAAGAAGGATTGACGTGATGAGAGATGCTACATGTATTATAGCCATATGTAGGCTAAGGGGACAAGAGATAGGTAAATAGTACACGTATATGAATGAGTAGTCTACTAGTCCATCATCTGTGGATGCTGCTTTCAGCTTCGCCATCTGAAACAAAAATCAGATGTGGTTTTAGGCCTTACTCGGTTTCAACCCCGAGATTCGTCCAACCATCTTTGCCTTTTAGTAATTTATAATGATATTAATTTGACTATTGACTTCTATATATACTTTTCATATATGCTTTCCTTTATAACCAGTCAATTGGTTTCATCGACTATCTAAGCAAAGGGAAAATATTTGCCATGGATTAAACCACAAACCACTCATTTAAATTATTTTACTTACACGACATTCTCTTATTAATAAAATCCTCGATAGATAGAGTCTAGATTAAAAAAAAAAATTAAAAAAAGTTGAAATATTGTTGCTGCACTTTACTTTTACAACTTTTATTTGTTCCAAACGCTATGTTTTAGTTAGAGCCCTCAAAATATGAATGTATGTTTATGTAAATGTTAAATATACTGATAAAATTAGGTAATTAATATAATGGTTAATCATCGGTTGCTAGCAAATTAACTGGTAAATCACATTTGGTTTAGAGGGGTGGCGTTTAGATTATTTGAAAATCAATTAGGTGAATCGAAATGTTTTCAATTAGAGCTGCTATCTCCCAAGGTGGGTCTTGAACTCTATTCACATAGTTCATCAAAGGATGAGAGAAACCAGGTAACTGTGAACAAAATCTTTTGTATTATGGAAGTAATGCAATGTGAATATAGCTAGAGTATTACTTTAAAAGTTAAAATGCATTTATTAAAGAATATATTTTTATTTATTTTTTATATGTGCAAATAACTAAATAAAATTTATCTCGAGCTATTTGCTATTTTGCATAGGACTTCACTGCCCAATTGGATTAGTGATATATTGTCACATCCGCGAGTTAGACTCTGACCGTATTCGTGTACTGCGGTCATTTATATTGCACTATAGAGACGTACAATTGAAGTCTAAATACAAATAAATAAATAAAAATTTAATTATATTAATATGATAAAATGAATAAAAATTTCATTAAATGAAACAATGTAATTTCGTGTTATGCACGCAAATTGAGACGACAGTCCGGATTGAAATTTGGGTTTTTTGTTCGATAGTGAAATTATAATTTAAGCACACCAAAATATGTAAAATATTATTTTAAGACTATAAATTGAGCTATAAGGTGAGATTTTAAGGTTAATGGTTTGAATGTAGAAAATTGATCATCATTACAGGTTTACAGCCTGATTTTTCGGATCAAGAGTTAGAGAGATGTATTTATGATCGCAATGGAGTCGATGTGATCGAAATTTAATTTTAAGATTTTTAAAACTGATAAATTAGAAATCGGATGACAGATGAATTTTTACGGGTTAAATTAAGAAAAAATGATTAACCCGTAAAAACTATATTTTTGTACCGGTGGTCATTTTACAAAATCGAAAAGACCGTTTCGAAAAAAAATTTATTTTATAATTTTTGGAATATTTAATTTAATGAAATTAAGTTGTTTAGAAGTTGAATTTTGGAGAATTAAAATTTATTATGAAGAAAAGTGAAGAAAATTTGTGATTGGTTGAAAATTTTTTAAGTCAAAATTAATTAAAATGTGATTGGGTCATGTGTTAATATTAAGAGATAATTAATTGTGTTATTGGGTAATGAGGAGGTTGATTAAGGAATTAAGTAGGATTAATTAAATTAATTGGTGTATATATAGTAAATTAATTAGAAATTCTTCAAAAAATCATAAATTTCTCATCTTCTTCCTTCTCTCCTCCATGATCGAGAACCTTCAAGCTCCAAATCCCTTGAGTTCTTCAATTTTTCTTCTTCAAATCATATCATTCAACAAATTAAAAAAACTAAAATTAGATTGGTATGAAGAAAAAAAGAAAAATGGTGGAGTTTGGACAAAAAAGAAAATCAACCTTAGTCAAATACTCATTTGAAGAAGGTGATGATTTTGCTCTTTTCTTCATATAATTTTATTGGTTTGATTATTGACATAATTATTTATTGAATTGTGGTGTGATTTAGTTGATATTTGGTTAATGGAAAAATTAGGGTTTATGAAAAAATATTGAACAATTAGATAAATATGGAAATGAAGAGAATAAGGCTTAAAGATGATGGATTGAGTGAAGAATTGATGAAAATAAATTTTAGAAATTTTTATGAAATTTTTAGAGAATTTCCATAATTATGGTTAAATTTTGGAAAAATTATTTTGGAAGAATTTTTCCTTAAATTTAAGATAATGGAGTTAATTGGAGAGTTTAGAAGTGAAAAATAAATTTTAGAATAGAAGAAAAATTTAATAGAATTTTTGGGGAATTTTTATATTTTTAGGCTAATTATGAACAAATTTATTGGGAATTGTTGAATATTATTTTGGTGAAATTGATGATAGAAAATGAGTTAAAGTGATGATAAAAATTTATTTGGAATTTTTAAAGTATTTATTGAATTAATGAAAATTTTTGAATTAGAAATGAATATTAGAAAAATAAAATAAATAAATGAAGAAAAATAGTTTTGGAGGCGAAAAAATAAAGAAAATAAATTATTATAAAAAAAATTTATTTTTGAATTTTTGGTTGCACCAGATAGAGTAATGACGACCAAAATCGTGATTTATGCGTTAAAAATGCATAATTAGAAAATTTTTAACTATAGAATTTTGATATTCGTGAGAGCGAAAAATTTAAATTTTGCTAGATTTTATGTTGTAAGGGGTTCAATACCTAATCTAAATTTTTTATCTTTATGCGTGACGTCGGGTCAGACCTCATACCAAGATAAGGGGAAAAAACTGACAGACACCGGCAGAGTATAAAAAGGTTAGTGCAACTACCATTATAATATTAGTCATATAAAAATATTTTATGTAAAAAAATGAAATTTTTGTAAATATTGAGTTGAAAATAGTTTTTTGTATTCCAAAAAATTTGAATGTTAAAAATTCTATGTAATAATAATTATTTTGGTATGAAAATAATATTTATTCATTTTCTAAAAAATGAAGTGAATTATGATTATGAGAATTTTTTCCATATGTTAGCCTAGACGTGAACTAGGTTATTGTTGGCATGCCAATAGGGTATAAATTATGGTTCTGTACATTTCTATTGACTAATAAAATATTGCGATCCTGTGCATTTATGTGGATTATTTGATACAATTTTCAGTCATGTGTATTTATATGGATTGAGTCATATTACATTTAGATTCTGTGTATTTATGTGGATCCTAAGTTGAGATGTAATATGATACTCTTTTAATTCCCTAAAAGCAAGTTTATGATGTTATAATAGGCGGATAGATATATGAAAAATATATTATTAAGAACTCGGCAATATATTGAATTATAAAAATATTATATTATGGTATTTATAGAAAAAAACGTAAATTTTGAATTGGTTTCAATTTAAATGTATGTTTTACTTTAATGATTATTATAATAAAAATTTTTGCACCACTAAGTTATATACTCACCGCAAGAGTTTATTTTATCTTGCGTAGGTTACTAGAGTAGCAGAGAGTGTTATGACTTGTAGATAGAGACATTGACTTAGGAACCCACGTAATGGAGCACAACAGTAGTAGTGATAGCTATCCAGAACGGATTAATTTTTATTTTATTTTATTTTATTTTGGAGATATATATATATATATATAAACAAAATTTTAAAATTTCATTATGATATGTATATATAAAAATAAAATTGTAATTAGGGTGTGTGAGCTTAATAAAATATTTTATATATTTTAAATTTTTTATATTAGATATATTTTAAAATTTAAAAGAATATTTTTTTAAAAAAATTTCTATTTTTTATATCATATCTTATCCGTCCAATATAGGTGTAAAAAAAATAAGGGGTGTTTTATATATAATGTATCAGTTCAATAATTTACTTGTACACAGAAATAAAATTAGGGGGCTAATTTATAGTTTAAATTATGAAAAATCACAAAGTATAAGGGTACAATGGACATTTTACACTAGCTTAGGATAAAAAAATCGGAGGATTTGCAACACGGCTCGGTGCGCGTGTTTTAGACGAACTTGGGCAGACGAACAGCAACAGCAAATATATTTCCCAAATCGGTGCTCTTTTGCATACGAAGCCATCGCGCTTCTCTCTCCTTTTACATTTTCCTTCTTTTTCTTGCAATCCAAACACGCCTTAAAGACTTATCGGTGCCATATCTTTGCATAAAGGGAGAAAAAGTCGCTCGGAGTGAGAGCCAGAGCTAACCAGGCTGAGAATATCAAACCTTTTTGGTCTTTGAAACCGGCCATGGCTTGGAGACGCTTAATCACGCAGGTCAGTTGAAGATTATCATCTCAGATTATATGCCCGATAGATTCGTTTAGGTTTTTGTTATCATCTCAGATTGTATGCCCTGTAGATTCATTTAGGTTTTTGGTCTCTGAAATTTGTAATTTGGGGCTACAAGAAGCCCTAACTGTAATAATTTATGTTAATCAGTAGTGATTACGGAGTTCAATTCTGCGGGCAGCTTGATTCAACGTGACCATTTAGATTTATTATGGAATCGTGGTGTATTGAACAAGAAACTGTTTGCCACGTTTATTAGTGCCAAAGCACTTTTCTTTGTTTCATCGCTGAGGCGAGAAATGAAAATTAAATTCAGAATGCGCATCTATATTTGGTATTTGGTATTTGCTTTAGGTGAAATCCAGCTTAAAGCAGTTTTATTTGGCTCGAAGTCTGGATATGAATTTTATTATGTGAATAATCTGTTACTATGAGCAGAGCTGCCAATTTGTTGTATTTCTTTTGAGAAATTTGCATTTAGTTTGTCAGACGCAAGAATAATCATGGGTTTCTTGCTTTGGGTACCATAAATGTAAAAAATAAAAAAAATAAAAATATAAAGGGTTGGTGTTTGCAATTATAATTACTCTAAAAAGAGAAATTCCAAATGCTTAAAAGTTGAATACATTTTTTTTTTCCAGATGAGTTATAGATTTGCGCTTGCGGCTGTTGTTGAGCGTGCATGATATGTTTTGCCACCATAGCTAGGCTTTTAGTACCATTACCATTACCGCTGATAGTTCTGCCATGTTGCCAAGCATACTTTTATGCCCACTTGTGATGGCATGTGGAACAGAATGTGCCAGGCTTTTAGCACAAGTTGTTGGACAAAGTTGGATCAGTCATACCAATGTTATATATTGTTAATTTCTTTGTAGTTCAATCACCCACCCCCAATGCCCCGCTTCTCCTCCTTTAATTTCTTTCTCCTTATAATTTATAAAAGCGTCTTCTCCATTCTCTGCTTTAGCTGAATTCCTTGTTCATTTTGCAACAGGTTTCAAGGCATCAGTCAGAGTTGAGACAATACAAAAACTTGTTTGTTGGAAATTACTTTCCTGTTAACAATATTAGAGGTGGAGCAGGTGTGTTTTCTTTGCCATTAAAAGTTTTTTGTCATTTGTTTAAGAATATCAGGTTTGATTATTGAACCCAGTGATTTTCTGGTATGGTACACTATCTATTGCATCATGGAAGTGACCCAGGCTCAAATCTTGCAACAACAATATTAATAGAAAAACAAGTGTTCTCTTTGTATTCAAATTTGGAGCTGTAATTTAATGAGCAGAAACCTTGGTTTTATTTATTTACTTAGGTTTCAGTAACATTTTGGCTTTAATATATTCTGGTGATGCCTTGGTAAAATTAGCATCTGTCAGGTCAATGAACCATCATTTTTTTTTCTGGTATTATGCTGGCAAGGCTTTAAAAGTTTGGAGCCTCTTTCCTTGTATATCGTTTTAGGGGCAGGAAACAGGCTTCTAATTGCTGAAAGAAGGTTTCAGTCGAGCTATGTTGGTAACTTTGCTCGCAGGCTGCGAGATACTGATGAGGCTAGTGAAGTTGCATATCTTAAAGAACTTTACCACCGAAATGATCCTGAAGCAGTAATAAGACTATTTGAAAGTCAACCATCATTGCATAGTAATCCATCAGCTCTTGCTGAGTATGTTAAGGCATTAGTAAGAGTTGACAGGCTGGATGAAAGTGAGTTGATCAAGACCTTGCAAAGAGGTAATCATAGGATTGCAGTTCTTCTGTTTCTAAATTTTTTGCTCATACTCATGTTGAACGGTGTCTTAATGTATTTGTGATAGCGGTCATGCATTATGGCATCATCATTATCATATCTGGGAAAATTTTGCTTGGTTTCAAAGGGCGTTTATAAGCCATAAATATCCTTTTCTATGTGCAGGTGCATACATTTTTCATAATTTGTCTCTTCATGTTCCCATATTTTGGGTCCATGAAGCTTAAATCCACTTATTTTGTTATCTGGAAGAAGTGTTTGCTTTGATAGTTTTCCCATTGGTCTTACATAATTGATTTGCTTCCAATGATTAGTAATTTCTCTGCATATTCTCTCCCAGAACAATTTGAGCATATCACTTCTTTTTTAAGCTATTTATGGTCATGATTGTGTAGTTTCAAATAAAGCATTTCCTTATTGAGAAAATAATTCTGAAAACATAAAAATTTCACATGCAAAACCAAGTTAGTCAAAAGCGAAAGGTGCATTCAAAGTCATATGTCTTCCCCTCACCTATTGATTGAAGGCACAAGGTTCTTAACCATAAAGAAAGTACTATCATTTATATAAAATTATGTGAAATTAACAAGTGCAGTGGAATAACTAGAAAAATTCCAGTTTTTTGTGTTTGAGTAGGAGAGAGAAGTAAAAGAAGTGTGAATTTTATGTTTGAGCAGAGAATGTATACTGAAGGAACATAAAAACATTTTGGAGACAGTATAATGCAAGGAAGTAATATAGTAACAGAGAAGAATCGTAATTAAAAAAGAAAAAGTACCTGGCTGTGTGTGATGCAGAATTTGTCTTCAATTTCAATGAAAATATTGAGGACTCCCAGAAACAATTTCTTTTAATGGTTTAAGAACCTACATTACTAAATAGCAATGATGTGCTAAGATTCCTTTGATGGGACAAAATTAAAAATGAGGGTCATTTGTCTTGCACTTCAAAACAGAGGGTCAGGCTTAAGTGCAAAAAGCCAGCCCTATGAAGGGGCATCACTTGGAATGGTAGGTAGCACTGGAGTCTTCTCTCACTGGTTTCAGAACAAAAGCTAGTGCTTTAAGCTAACTGAGCACAATGCGGCATGGTTAAGAAAGAATATTGCTATCAAGCTGGTGCTGGGCACTTTTTTGTTTTATTTAATATGGAACTAACTTTCTATCTTGAGTTGAATGTTTGAGTTTGAGTTTGAAGGAAGTTGAAATACTGCAATGGGTTTTATCTGTTTGTTACTTGTAAAGATATTTCACTAGCCATGCTCTGTCCATATGGTGCTAATGACATTTATGCACACTTCAATGTTCAAGGTTTTGAGTTTTATACTTTGCTGACCAGCGATAAAATCTTATTTGCTTTGCTTGAATATGGAAGGATTTCTATTTCCTTTTTTTAAGTTGAAGTCCTTCATTCAGGTATGAAATCATTGGTTTTTGTTGATTTCACCTTTGTGATATGATAAGTATGAGCTACCTTTGAAATTTCTAGGCATGTCTACCTCTGCAAGAGAGGAAGAAGGCCTAGGAGGTCTTTCTGCTTTCAAGAATGTGGGAAAACCTACAAAAGATGGCATTCTTGGAACTGCTGCTGCGCCTATTCATATGGTGGCTACAGAAGGAGGGCATTTTAAGGAGCAGCTCTGGCGTACCGTCCGTCATATTGCACTAGCTTTTCTGTTGATTTCTGGTGCAGGAGCACTTATTGAGGATAGAGGGATCAGTAAAGGTATCATAATGTGTTTCTATTGTTCAACTCAGCTGCATGTCAAATTGGTTAAAAAGTTTTCTGTTATTTGCTGTCTTTGATGTGACAGGACTTGGTCTGCATGAGGAGGTGCAACCTAGCATGGAATCTAACACTAAATTTAGTGATGTAAAGGGTGTTGATGAGGCAAAGGCAGAGCTAGAAGAAATTGTCCATTATCTCCGGGATCCAAAGGTAATGCATTTATTTTGGGTGGATAATCAATAATGATCCACTGTCTGTGGCATAAATTTCTGTCGCTGGGTGTATACCTCATAGAAATACTTGTAAGCTTATAAAAATGTGTTTATTTTGATGTTCTCAACAATCTTGTAATCTTCCTGTTTTTGTGCCCAATAGTGTTATCACTGTTATTATTATAATTCAAATCAATGGTTTTAGGTTCTAGATTAAAAGTTGGAACTTATTGTTGGCTCCATTTTTGTAGCTGGAACAATAACTTCCTTGTTAATGAGCTACTGGTAAATTTTCCTCATAATTATTGTCCTTTTCTGACTGCTTTTTTTTTAATGTAAAAATTGCTTTATAATATTTCTAAAATGTTATTTAACTGTGAATTTACCATGACAATTTATATGTTGTCAGCAAAATTGATTTTTTCTGGATTATTGGTTTTCCCTGTTGATAGCGCTTCACTCGTCTAGGGGGCAAGCTGCCAAAAGGTGTTTTACTAGTAGGCCCACCCGGCACTGGTAAGACTATGTTAGCAAGAGCTATAGCTGGGGAAGCTGGGGTTCCTTTCTTCTCATGCAGCGGAAGTGAGTTTGAGGAAATGTTTGTTGGAGTTGGAGCACGAAGGGTGCGGGATCTTTTTTCTGCTGCAAAGAAGCGATCACCATGTATAATATTCATTGATGAGATAGATGCTATAGGGGGAAGCCGTAACCCTAAGGATCAGCAGTATATGAAGATGACTTTGAATCAGTTGCTTGTGGAATTGGATGGCTTTAAGCAAAATGAAGGGATTATTGTAATTGCAGCAACAAATTTTCCAGAATCACTGGATAAGGCCTTGGTAAGACCCGGACGGTTTGATCGCCATATTGTTGTTCCTAATCCAGATGTAGAAGGAAGGCGGCAGATTTTAGAATCCCACATGTCAAAGGTATTTCCTCTTCGAAAGATGTTCAAGATACCTTTTTTTAGGCCTGTGATTGGAAATTGATGGTGCTTGGTTTGGGACCAGGCTTCACGTACCTGACTGAACTATCTATCAAGCTTTGCCTGAATATACATTTATGGTATAACATGGACATTTATAACTTGAATACATGAAATTTGTTTAGGCTTTGCCTTAATATGCGTTTTATGGTATAGCATTTCATTTGTGGGCAAATATTCACACCTAAATCAATCATAATTTACTTATTGAGAATAACAAATAAATTATTTGTGTAATTCATATACATATGACTTCGCAACTCTGTATAACCTCTTCTACTAGTGGACTATGATACTGCAATCATTATAATTAACTGATTTAGCCATAACATTCATATTACATGTCTTTCGATACTCTTGTTTGACCTGGAATTTGGTGGCACCTGCTATATGGTTCAGACTGGAATTTTTCCCGGTGTTTACTTTTAATCTAGAATAGTTCTTTTTTAGTAGGAAAGAAATCATCAGTTTGATTGACCCTGAGATTTTTCTCTGGGGTTTGTTGTTATTATAGTTGCAGTACGAGTGACCATTTATTGTGGGATTACAGGTCTTGAAGGCAGATGATGTTGATTTGATGATCATTGCTAGGGGTACTCCTGGGTTCTCAGGGGCTGATCTTGCAAACTTGGTTAACGTTGCTGCTCTCAAGGCTGCAATGGATGGTGCTAAAGCTGTTACAATGGCTGATCTCGAGTATGCAAAGGATAAGATCATGATGGGAAGTGAACGCAAGTCAGCTGTAATCTCTGATGAATCACGAAGGTTAACTGCTTTCCATGAGGGCGGGCATGCCCTTGTGGCCATTCATACTGATGGAGCTCTTCCTGTTCACAAGGCAACTATAGTTCCCAGGGGTATGTCTCTTGGTATGGTGTCTCAATTGCCTGACAAGGATGAGACCAGCATATCACGCAAGCAAATGCTTGCTCGGCTTGATGTTTGCATGGGAGGGCGGGTGGCAGAGGAACTTATCTTCGGAGAAAATGAAGTTACCTCAGGGGCGTCTTCTGATCTTCAACAAGCTACTAATCTTGCAAGAGCGATGGTCACAAAGTATGGCATGAGCAAAGAAGTTGGGGTTGTCACCCACAATTATGATGACAACGGGAAGAGCATGAGCACTGAGACCAGACTTCTTATTGAGCAAGAGGTGAAGAATTTCCTGGAAAGGGCTTACAACAATGCAAAAACCATCCTCACCACCCATAGCAAGGAGCTTCATGCACTTGCTAATGCTTTACTTGAGCATGAAACACTCACAGGCAATCAAATCAAGGCTCTGCTTGCCCAAGTCAACTCTCAGCAACAGCAACAGCATCAGCAGATAGTTGCACCACAGGGCAGTTCACAGTCCAACCCAATGCCTCCATCAACTCCTAATGCAGCTGCTTCTGCAGCTGCAGCAGCAGCAGCAGCCGCTGCTGCTGCAACTGCTGCAGCTAAAGCCAAAGGCGTTGCTCCTGTTGGATCTTAGCATAAGGGCCTGATGCCAAATCGGCCATTCATTCAATTCAATGTGCATATAGTGATTGACTTAAGAAGGCGTTTTGTGATGGAGAGAGTAGCTCGTTTGCCGCCAGACAATTTCTATTTGTGTATCTTTTGAGTCATGAGATTGACCCCAAGCTATAGAAGAATTAGTGGCAGTAATATAGCCATGCCAATTCTAGCTGCTATGTAGGAGAAGCCTCGGTAGAACTCCGAAGGCCTTTTTATTTTATTTTATTCATTTTTATGGATTTTGCTTATACAATTGCAATAACTTCTAATTTAGGATAAATTATATAAGAGATATTCTCAACTTGTGATGCCTTTAAACCTTTAAATTTTTCTTATTAGGCTGGCTCTAACTCATTGCGCTAAAATGATATAATTTTTACATCAAAATGGTGTAATTACATTAAATTTATCTTCAATTCATTACGCTATTTTTTATACCAAAAAGAATATTCTATATATATTCCTCTTTATATTTTATTTTATATTAATTTTAGATTACATAATTATTTTATAAAATAAATATTTTTTTATTATATTCATCCAATATTAAAGATTTTATTATTTAATAATATTATAAAATACAAATTCAATTTAATATCAAATATTAATAAAATTTTTAATTAAAAAATATTAAATAAAACGCAGATTTATTAAAAATGCAATAAAAAAAAACTTGACATTGAATAATTAATAATACAATATTGCAAAAAAAAAATATTACTATTGATTCAATCATATGAATTAATATATTGCTCCCACAAATGCTCTATTAATGCATTACAAAGCGTAATATGAGCATATTTATTTTTGATTTGTTTATGTCGAGCAAGAAATTGTTGAAATCGAAAATTTTCATCCACTGTCACTTCAACTATAGGATCGGGTGCATTCACTGTTTCATTAATTGGTGCATTTAGATCACTTTCATCTTCAATTATCATATTGTGCATGATAATGCGTGCAGTTATTATATTATGCAACACTTTTTTTCTCCAAAATCGTGTTGACCCTATAATAATTGCAAATCGTGATTGCAGAACTTCAAACGCACGCTTAACATATTTTCTACAAACCTCCTGTCTCATTGCAAAATACCTTTTTTCAGACCGCATGGCTCATAAATTGTTTGCACAATGGTGGACCATTTTCGATATATATTATCGGCTAAATAATAACTCATATTATATTTTTTTCCTTGAATAAAATAATGAGCGAGATGAGCAATACTTTAAGCAAGATTACAAAATAAATGTGATAACTCCAAGACATTAATGTCATTATTTGTGTATGACATACCAAAATATGCATGTCATATCCATAGATCATAATCCGCTACAGTTTCAAGAATAATTGTTGGTGATCCACTTCGACTTGCATATTATTCGGCTCATGCTGTTGGACAATTTTTCCATTTCCAATGCATACAATCAAGGCTGCCTAACATTTCTGGAAAACCACGTTGATAACCAATATAGAGTAGTCTAGAGATGTCATTAGCATTAGGTGATCTAAGATATCTCTCTGCAAAAATTTCTACGATAGCACGAAAAAATCTTTTTAAACTTTCAATTGCAGTTGACTCACCAATTTTAACATATTCATCAGTAGCATCTACTGGTAAACCATACGCTAACATTCGAAACACTGTTGTGACTTTTTGTAAAGTTGATAATTCAACTCAATCCAAGCTATCTCTTCGTTGCTGGAAGTAGTAATTCTGATATTTAACTGTATCAATGATACGTAAGAATAAACTCTGAGACATAAGATATCGACGATGAAACATATCTTCACTGTATTGTGACCGATCAGAAAAATAATCATTAAATAAATTACGATATGTACCTTCACGATCACGATTGATCACAATATGACCTGGAATAGAGTCATCATGAGTACTCTGATTGCTTTGTTGATTGATGTAAGACTCTAAAATCATGTTGTTATTGTGAATTGCATGACAAATTGCTTCTTGTTCAACAATAAAATTACTCATTACTGATATATCTTCATTGTCATCTGAAGATGAAGATGAATTTTTGAATTGCACATTTGATGGACCTCCAATATTGAAGTTTATCTTTAAAGATCATCGTTTGAGTAATTTCGAGATTATGAATACAAATATTTGATACGTAAATGATAATCAATATGAATAAATTTCATAAATAATGGTTTTATTTATAGAAAAAATTTGATGAAATTCTAAGGTTAAAAAATATAATTTGACGGCTAAAATTATGATGAAATCCATCCGACGGCTAAGATTATGACAACAATTGTGATAAGATTTAGATAAGAAATAAATTAATCCAATGACTAAGATTATGATGAAATCCATCCGACGGCTAAAATTATGATGAAATCCATCTGACGGCTAAGATTATGACAACAATTGTGATAAGATTTAGATAAAAAATAAATTAATCCAACGACTAATATTATGATGAAATCCATCTGACAGCTAAAATTATGACAGCAATTGTGATAAGATTTAGATAAAAAATAAATTAATCCAACGGCTAAAATTATGATGAAATCTATCTGACGGCTAAGATTATGACAGCAATTGTGATAAGATTTAGATAAATAATAAATTAATCCAACGGCTAAGATTATGATGAAATTCATCCAACGGCTAAAATTATGACAACAATTGTCATAAGTTTTAGATAAAGAATAAGTTAATCAAACGACTAAGATTATGATGAAATCTATTTGACGGCTAAGATTAAGGTGAAATTCATTCGACGGTTAAGATTATGACAACAATCATGATAAGATTTAGATAAAGATAAAATTCATCCGACGGCTAAGATTATTATGAAATCCATCATACGGATAAAAATTATTGACTAGATATTCATTATTTATACTCTATCTATATCACATGCTATATATATGTGTATACATCTTATATTATTTGTTTAACTTATATTTTGTATTTCATGACTCTACTACAAACTTTACTTCAAACACTCTTTGCAAATATATCTATTAGATCTTCTTCTTACAGTGTTGATGAAGATGTGCTATTGTGTTAAGTTTATATGGACATTTCTCAAGACCCTATTACGGGTGTGAACCAGTCTTGAAGTCAATTTTGGTCTCGTGTGGAAGATACATATAACAGCGCAAGAAGTGAATGTTGAGAGTATCGTAATAAAAGATCTGTGCAATTCCGAATTCAAACTATAGAAAAAGTTGTTCGAAAATTGAATTCTTGCATCCGACAAGTTGAAAATATGCATCATAGTGGTGCATCAGATAAAAATATTGTGAGTATTTTTTTTGCAAATATTTTTATTTTTTTATTATTATATCTCTGAAAAACTAAAATGTTATAGTTCAATTTTTTTGCAGATAAATAAAGCTAAAATATTATTGATGCAAGATGACAGTTATAAAAAGGGATTCAAATTTGACCATATATGGAATATGGTAAAAAATTTTGAAAAATTTAAAGATAATGTTAGCACATAAAAAAACAAATCGAAAGCAAAATTTAAATTATATTTCATCAGAGTCAGATAATTTCACTCATGAGTCTCTAATATTGGCATCTCTCAAGTTGTTATCATTTTCTCTTAATTTAGATGATGATATTGGCGGTTTGTCATTAGAACGATCAATTGGGGTCAAAAATATCAAATTGAAGAGAAAAAATGATGAACAAATATCATCGGTCATTAACAGTCTTGAAGAGGAAAATCAACAACTTTTAGAGATATTGAAGAAGAATAGTTAGGATCGACAACAATATCTTAAAATTCAAAGCAGAAATTTGACATTAAAAGAATTGAAAGGAGAAAATAAAATTTTTATGCGAGACTTAAATACTATTAGCGATCCAAAAATTCGTGTATATATCGAAGCTGAACAAATACGAATTTTAGAAAAACGATCTCAATAGTATCAAACACAACCACCTTCAGCATCTAATGAGTTTGGATATTATTTTAATCATTTGACGGATCTGAAACCGGTCTTTCAAATTATTAAATAATTAATTATTGCATTTTGTTTGTTTTATGTTAGACATTTTAAATTTCCGTTATTAGTTTAGTTTTAATATTTTGTAATCTTATTATGTGTTAGTAATAAATGTATTATTGTTTTAAATTATAATATATGCATTTTATATTTATATATTTTTTACATTTTATTTGATTTTTTTGTTCAATTATATTCAATTAAGAAATTGAATTGTTATGCACTTAAAATTACATAATATTAAAAATATTATAATATAATTTAATTGGATGATATAATTTAATTAAATTGCAATTTAATTATGAACCAAAAAAAAAGATCAATTTAAATATTACTATTAATTAAACATCAATTTACTATTAATTAATTTTCAATTTACTAACATTATTTTTATTTAATTTTTTAATTAAATATATTTTAATATTAATTAAAATATATTTACTAATTAAAATTTTATTTATTGACATATAATAAATTATTTATAAAAAAATATAAAATTTGGTAATTAAAAATTAAAAATTTTATTTTTAAATATAAATAAAATTATTTAACTTAAAAAAAACCAACAAAGTCGTGTCATCTCTCTCTCCCTTTCCCTTTCTTCTTCTCCTTCTTCTTCCTCCTCCTTTTTCTTTCTCCTGCAACTTACCTTCTTTTTTTTTTAATCTGAAATGACGTAGTTACAGTGCAACATTAAATATGACGGATACTGTAGCTAGCACCATTTTTTACATCATTTTGGTGTTCATTTAGAGATTAAAATTTTTATACCATTTTTGTTTTTTTCTTTATTTTTGCACCAATTTGGTGCTGATTGGAGATGACCTTAACTGAAATATTTAATGCAGTGCAGAAATATTGTAAACACATGTCATCGTAAGCCACCGGTTCAAATTTATTTATTTTATTTTTATTTTTCAAAGAAATGTTGGATTTAATTTATTCTAGGTACATGAATTTAAAGAAAAATTGCTCTTGGAACCAAATTTTTATTTTGTTTCTTCGAATTTTTTAAAAGAAAGAATGAAACCTATAGAAAATAAGGATCATGAAGAAAATTGAATTGAACTTGTAGCAAACAAGGATCATGGCAGATTCTAACTAGAGACATAGAAGGCAATCAAGATTTTGGACATAATACGAACACATTAGGTTATAAATTATTCTAGCTGTATCTTTTGAGTTCATAGTCATAAATTAAACAGGTCTATATTATATTATATATTACATAGAATTGTTAAAAAAAAATCTCCTTTTTTTTTATATATTTTTTCACTCTATGAATGACATGTTATTTTATTTCAGTAAATAAAACATGGAAAAGTGATGTTAAATTATAAATAAAGTGAAGAAAATAATATAGAGAGAGTAAAAAAGAAAATATTTAACATTCT
The DNA here is from genome assembly GCA_023653625.1 of Triadica sebifera. Classification (NCBI taxonomy): domain Eukaryota; kingdom Viridiplantae; phylum Streptophyta; class Magnoliopsida; order Malpighiales; family Euphorbiaceae; genus Triadica; species Triadica sebifera. The sequence goes on along the minus strand of CM042910.1, from coordinate 22,885,663 downwards.
TCTACGAAATATTTAAAAAATATATTTAACATTATTATATAATATATTATTTTATAGTTATTCTAAAAAGAAAAATGCTAATACTTTTTTATACTATCTGTTTTTTTTACCTTCTCTATTTCTTAAAATGACTTTTGTCCTGAGTATATATCATGTGAAAAATAAAATAAAAAAAGAAAATAAATGATAAGCAGGGTACAAATATTATAATTAGGGATTAGAAAATTAACAGTCTCCTCTTCGGGCAATGTCAGTTGAACTTTCACGTAATCTCACCCATCAACGGCGAAAGAAAAGCCATGTCGATGACGAGGTCGACTAAGTCCCTTCAAGAGTCAGTTCAGAGCCCAGGTGAGAAGTTGCATCTTCCCCTTCCTTTCAAAGCTAAAAGTATTTGCCTTTCAACTAAAAAGTTTAAAAAACTTCACATTTGATATATTCTCTGATTTGGACATTCGTAGAAAAAAATGTCAAATTCGGATTCTTTCGACTGGATAAGTGATGGCCTGATTCCTCTTGTTTTTCCCTATGAATGTTGGATTTGGATATATGTAATGATATTTATGTTATTTGGGTGTCTGATACATGTAGCATCTTCGTTCAGAATTTTCGGAACTGGGTCATGATTTTCGTTTTTGATATTCTTTTCCATTTTTGGGACCTCTTTGTAGCTGTTCGTATGCAAAGAGTTATTGTAGAGAACAACAATGGTGAAAAGCTCCTGGGTTTATTGCATGAAACTGGTTCCAAGCAGCTTGTTATTGTGTGCCATGGATTTCAATCTTCTAAGGTGATAATTTTCTTATATGTTAATCTCAAAAATTGTTGACTCGGATGAATTTTTTGTCTTTTTTGGGAATTTAATTTTCGCCTAAAGGTGTATTGTTCGGAATTTTGGTGGTTTAGTTTCATGGTTTAGATCTTCTCCCCTCTGTGCACAGGAACGGATACCGATGCTGAGCCTTGCTGTTGCTATAGAGAAAGAAGGCATCAGTGCCTTTCGCTTCGACTTTGCAGGAAATGGGTAAGCTTTTCTTCTCTTCCCTTTTACTTTCTACTTGAATCCCAGACAACATATAAAGGATCAATTATGTATGCATCTAGTTTGAGTATGTTTTGTAAGATAGATCAATACAAATAGACAGTGGCTCATGATGCAAAGGATAGGAGTCCGTTTTGTAGCAATCAAGTCTGAGTGGGGAATGATGAGTGTCTTATCATTTGAAACCCTTCCTGGATTTAGTTATTTCTATTGAAATGTATCCTTTTCAAAATTTCTAGTACTTTCATCAACATACTTCATAAATGTTTCAGCAGTTGTCTTCTCATTGCACATGGTACTTGTTTAAAGAATATCTGGTTGGCTCGGTTGTTTTTTATATTCAATTCCTGTTATCAGAATTGCTGGGTTTAAAACCTGTCTAAATCTAAACCTATATGTTGCTAAAAGTACTGACAAAAGCTTCAAACCTGCTCTTTCACACGGTTCCAATACTATACAGAAATTAAAACTGAAGTTTGTATTGGTCGTTTAAGGGTAGTGTTTTATTCATTTGATCACCTGCTTGATCTGTTCATATGGACTATCCATTCTTTTCCATCTTCTGTTGAAGGATTGAATTTGCATTACAACTATGGCACCACCAATTAGAGCTAGGCCAAAAATTCTCAATACAAACTTTGCCTTAAAAGCATCTAATTCCTCCATGAATGATAATGCATCTCAACTCCACAACAATTCAAATATTCAGAACACATTTTCAGATGAAATAATGGATACATAGAGAAGGGAGTTGAGGGTGGATATGGATGGGCTTTTTGCTTCAATATTCAAAATTAAGGCTCAAGCAACACTCTCTTCAAGGTTGCCTAGCCCCAGTATTCTTCTTTCCTCTGCACTACAAATTTTGATCTGCATACATTAATTGCTTTATCATAATTCCTATACGGTTACAAAATTTTTTATCTGCTGTGTTCCAGAGATAGTGAAGGTTCATTTCAGTATGGTAATTACCGTAGAGAAGCGGATGATTTACGCTCAGTAGTCCAACACTTCCGCAGGCAGAAACGGGTGATAACTGCAGTTATTGGGCACAGTAAAGGTCTGCTCGTTATTTAATCTAGTCTGTATAAAACAGATGATTAAGCACTCTATGTTGGACTACACATGTGATGTTGCATACATATTTGCACGCCAGATTCTTTTTTCTGAATTAGTTTTTGGTGGCATCCTAATGGTGCTACTATTTTTTTCTAAATTGTTTGTCAATAGCCCTCAATTTGTTCACATATGACACTTTTTTTGGGTGGAGCTAGTGTCCGATGTTACTATTCAGGAAATTTTTGTTCGAAATTTAAAGCTTTATTACTTAAGAAATTCCATCCCCTCTAAGGAGAATCACTTTGATTTGCAGCTAATTCATTTAAAAACACTATTCAGAAAATTATGTTTTATGCAATGCTCCATAGTAATTTTAGCTAATTTATAAAATGAATTTAAGCAATTAAATCTTGTGTTATGTGTTCTTGCGTCTTTAATGTGCTCATTGGACAAGGGTTTCATGTAGGAGGAAATGTGGCGCTGTTGTATGCTTCAAAGTACAATGATGTGCAGACAGTGGTCAACATTTCTGGCCGCTTTAACCTGGAGAGAGGCATGGAGGTGCGCTTGGGTAAAGACTTCGTACAAAGAATCAAGCAGAATGGATTTATTGATGTTTATAATAGAAAAGGTAAGTTAATCTTTGCAAGATCCTCTTTAAAAAAATCTAGTTAAAGATGCCTTTGTTGATTGTGTATTCTTTATTACTAGGATATATACTTTTCAGAATTTTTGCGGGTTAGTGTATTCTTTGGCATAATGCACAGCGGAAGTTCTGACTTTTCCTCTCTTTGCAGGGAAGTTCGAGTATCGTGTGACTGAAGAGAGTTTGATGGATCGTCTAACTACTGATACTCGTGCAGCCTGCTTAGCGATTCATCCAGAGTGCAGGTAAGAAATTGCAAATTTTGCCAACTTAATAAAATATCTGTCATGTCCCAGTTGTTTTCTATGAGTTCCTGCTCATCTCCACTTTATTCTATAGAAGTTTCAACTTTATCAAGTTTTGCATGGTTTTGATGCCGTTGATTGCAGGGTGTTGACAGTTCATGGATACAAAGATAAAATGGTGCCTGTTGAAGATGCTATGGAATTTGATAAGCTAATTCCTAACCATAAATTACACATCATAGAAGAAGCTGATCATGAATTCACTTTGTGTCAGGACGAGTTAGCTTCCGTCGTGATTGATTTTTTGAGGGAAGATTTCAATCTAGAAAAGAACATGCGTGACTCATGCTCAAGAGATCGTTCTTTTCGCTCAAGAATATGATAGTTTTGTTGTCATCACCTGAATAAATAACTTGCGATGCAATCTACTGTGAATGTAAATATTATAAGGAAAAGACAGGAGATTGTTCTTCTCCAATGCTTTTTGGCTCCACAGGTGGAACTCCTTTTTTATGCACGTGAGAGCGTATAAACTCCAGTCCTATGCAATAATTTTAAAACACAAATTTCCTTCTCAATGCCGAACAACTAACAACTAATGCTTAAATTAGAATAATTGTAATAGGTTTCTATTGAGATCAATTTCATTCTTATATCTGTCAATATGTTACGTTTCGCAACAATCTTATCAGTACATCAGCACAAAGCGATACGGTATATTCAACACTCTGCTAGCAGAACCTTCAACTCTAGAATTCCAGAGGAATATTTATAACTGATTGGCTTGTGTAGATCATAACTTAAGAATCCTGTTTAGTGGGACATTGAAAAGGGAGGCATCATCTACCGAATGAAAGAACATCTAACTCAACAAGAAGGTGTATGTTTGATCAGGCTGCAACAGTCTTTGGCTTGACTCCAATTTTTCTCCAAGAAACATTGGGCATTATCTGTTTAGCATCGACACGATCCTTGAACTTTATAGCAAAGTTCAGCAACGAGTCGAGGAGAGAGTCTGAAAGAATGTGTGGTTTGAGTCCCAACTCCATGAGCTTAGTGTGCTTGGCATTGTAGTAATGCTCTTCTGCCTCTACTCGTGGGTTGGGCACAGATATCGTTTTCACATCCAGCCCAAGCTTCTCTCCAGCTTTTGTTACGAGGGAAGCAAGTTCATTGACAGAAAACTGCTCTGTAAATTGATTGAAAACCCGAAACTCTCCAGGATTTGCTGGGTTTGCAATGGCAAGTTCCACACACTGAACTGTATCCCTTATGTCAAGGTAGCCCCTGGTCTGAATCATACAAATTGAACACTTAGCGAAGAAAATTATTCAGGGTATTCTATTTATAGAAACAGGAGAAATGATGAATTCATTGACCACGTCAGAAATAAAAAAAACACAAAAATTGCATGCATATACTGAAATTTGTGACAGCCGGAAAAAGGTCAATTAAATTAAGCAACAAATAGATAAACCAAAGAAAACAAAATGCAGCAGCTTTCCTCCTAGCATCAGCCTTCTCGAATGAGATGCATGTTTTTGGCAGTAAATCACACTGGTTCACCCAATAACGTAGTTCCTATTAGTACAGATTTGCCAAATTTCTTTGACTTTCAAACATTCAAGTGAACATAGATTTTTCATTCTAGATTGGGTAATATGAGCAACTTCAATAGAAAATGTTTCATTTAATGGTGGTTCCAACTTATTCAAAATTAAGTCACAAAAGCATATGCAAAGAGAAATACAATTACTTCCACATCCTATTCTCAAGTCTAAAGTAAGGCTTGTCTGAAGAAATGTCAAGGATGAATTATGTTCTAGTGTTATTTCTCTTCAACATTTCATCTATGGGTGTCAAAGAGATCTTGAGAGAAGAAATAGAGAGCTACAAGCTAAAATATTTATTACAAATTTAAAGCTTAAATCCCAACATTTAATTTGCAAAATCGAAAATTGATTCAGTTACTGAAATGATCATTTTCTCTTTATTTCTGTAGGAGGAAATAGGCAAAAAGAAAAAAAAAAGTAACAGTATAATTAACCTATAATAATAATAATATTAGCTAGGAAAAACTTTACCTGGCCACCCTTTCCATACACAGTGAGTGGATGACCAACAGCAGCCTGGACACAAAACCGATTCAATGCAGTTCCAAATACTCCATCATAATCAAACCTGTTGCAGAGTTCATCATGCATCTCTGTCTCATCTGTCCTCACTCCATAAACCACTCCTTGATTCAGATCAGTCGCTCTAATTCCCCAAGCCTTGCAAGTGAAGGCTATATTATTTGAATCATGGACCTTACTAAGATGGTAGAAAGAGCTAGCTTGCTTAGGGTAAGGCAAAGTGTCTGTTCTTCCATTGTGGGTAATTGTTATATAACCCTCCTCAATATCAATGTTTGGTGTTCCATATTCTCCCATTGTACCAAGCTTCACCAAATGGCACTGCTCTCTGAATTCCTTTATAGCGAAAAGAACATTAAGTGTTCCAATCACATTGTTATGCTGAGTAAACACAGCTCTAGACCGATCAATCATAGAATAAGGGGCAGAGCGCTGTTCCCCAAAATGGACTACTGCATCAGGCTCGAAAGACTTGAATGTTTCTGACAAGAACTCAAAGTCACAAATATCACCAATATAGAGTTCAATTGTTTTTCCGGTGAGTGATTTCCAACAACGAATACGGTTGTGGATGGAGGAGATAGGGGTCAGAGAGTCCAGACCAAGTTGATGATCAAAAAGACGACGGATGAGGTTGTCAACAATGACAACCTCATAACCTTTTTTGGATAGGTGAAGAGCAGTGGCCCAACCACAGTATCCATCTCCACCAATAACCATAACCCGCTGGGACTTGGATGGTTTGCCAAGGATCTGGTGGGAATTGGAGCTGGATTGAGTTGGAGCATCTTGGCTTACATGGACGGCAGTTGCCTGGACAACACAACTGCTTTTCGGTCTCTCTCCCTGCAATATAAGCCTTCTAAAAGGAGATTTTGAAGTTCGTAATGTAAAAAAAGTCGAACTTGTTGTTGGGCATTGGTTCAGCGGTTGAGAGTAAGATCTGCAGCTAGACGACAACATTAAGGAGCATGAAGTTGAAAGCAAATGTGCCATACTGGTGTTTGGTTCCGCTCCAAAACATGCACATACACCTGCAAAAATATCCGAATGGCATTAGAGTATTTTTAGGGCTACATTTGAATGAGAGACAAATAGAAAAAGAAAGCATCAAAATCAAAAGAGCCAAATGCATTTACTAATAGAGATATATATCTAGTTTTAGATTAAATTCCACGATAAAAACATAACAGATTAGTTTTCCATCAAAATAATCTAAAATCACATTCAGTACCTATGCAAGATGAGCTAACTAAGAACTAAGACACAACATCAATCCATCATAATTCATGCCTGTTATCCTACAAGGGGAAGAAACGAAATTCAACAGTCAGGACATGAACAAAGCTAAGGGCCCCCAAAATATGTTGTGTAAATTTTTAAAGGGCTCCAAGATAGATAACCCTCAGAAACTACAAGAAACCCAAAAACTTCTGCCAGTAATCCATTGTGTTTATGACGTAAAAGGTCACTCTTTCATATGGATACCAAACAAATACAAAATGACCAACATTACTTCATTTGCACACTCATTCACTCTCTCATACAAATGATACACAGGGTTCTACCATGTAAATTCAGCACCAAACAAATACAAAACAACCTACATTACTTCAATCTCAACCTCACAGCATGTCAACATCCTAAATTTCTAACCTTGTAAACATTTTATCAACAAAAACATCAAAAGGAGACTACTTTATCGGGAATTCATAAAATAATTAAAAGTCAGAATTTGAAATTAGAAAAAGAAAAAAAAATCTTTTGGTTCATACAAATCACAATCTATCGGTTCATACACCAATATATTCATGTAGAGTGATAATTGACCACACGACTACAGAGATGCAGGCAACAGTCAAAAACGGTAATTTATTGTTCATACTCATTACTCCATATAGATTATGGGTCACGGACTATGGTTAAAACACAAGGCAGCATACATAATAACATAAGCACACCGGTTCAAGGATCAACACTCACCCATAAAAGGAAAGCGAAAGAAAGTAACAAACTATAACAAAAAAAAAGAAACAGCAACCATAATAGCCGATTTTTCTTGAAAAACATAAATAAATAAAAACAGGAAGCTGATTGATTACCTTGGGAATTAACAAAAAACTGGGTACAGGCAGCACAAGCTAGAGTTGAAAGCAGAAAAGGGTTGAGCGAAGAGTTTTGGACAAACAGTGGGGGGTTTGGGTTTTTCCAGTTAAGGGAATAATCGATAAGAGCAACGGAGGCATATTCGGCTTCACTATTTTTTATCCATCTCGACACATTTTATGTTCATTAAATTTTGCTATTGGTGTACCACCGTTACAAGATTATTTTAAGCGGTTGTTTTGAATAAATATTTAACAACCAGAATTAAAATTTTTTTTGATATAATTAATTGAAATTTTTAATTTTTTATAAATATATTTCTAAAAAAAAATTTATTTATCTATTTTTTTCTAAAAATAATTTTTAAAACTAAAAAAATTATAAAAATTTAAGAATAACTTTTTTTCTAAAAGCACAAATAAAAAAAGAAGTCACTATTAGCTCACAGAAAGTCTGCGCTACTGCTGTAATTGTCTGACACGTGTATCAAACTCCTTTTTTATTTTTTATTTTCTCTCAGAGAGCTTCTTATTAATTTCTCCATTCAAAACTAAATACTAAAATCTTAATTAAAAATAACACTTTCAATTATATTTAGGAATTAGGAAACCAAAACCACTTTCGTAGAACAATCTTGTTATGTTATTATTTATTAAATATTTTATTTTTTACATATTAGTGTCTATATGGTATTGTACAAGTAAGAACAAAATAACCAATATTATCAAAAAAATTTGGTTTTTAGATAAATTAACTATTAAAATAACTATATCTTATTAATTTATTTTTCAAATAATAATAGTTATTATTATCTTTATTTTTGTAAATAATTTATTTATGAATCATTTTTTAAAGTTAGAAATTACTATTTTGGTATTTATAATAATTTTTTTATTATTTATGAATAAATAAGTGATTTATATTTTATAAATAAAATAATAAAGTAAAAATAACATATTTTTTCAAAGAAAAAAACTATTGTATTTCTATTTTTTTCTTTTTAATCCAATTAAAATAAATTTAAATTTGAATAGTCTGTAATTGGGCATGTAAAATTTCTATTTTTTTCCTTTCTTATCCAAATATTTCCAATCAAGGCATATTTAAATTATAAGATCAATACTGTGTGGAAAGTTAAATTATATATTTTTTAGTATAATGATTAATTTTAATTTTTAATAATTGAATTTAAAATGATATTATATATTACATTGTATAATTTTCAATATGCATCCAACAAATTTTAATAGAGAGAAATATGGTTCAATTATTCAACTTATTGATTCGAATTTATTATAATTTTTGAGATACAATCAGTTTGATTTGATTATCTTACTTAAAAATTCAACAAATAAAATTTTTATTTTTTTAATTTTATTAGTTTCTTTATAATTAAATATATATTTTTTCATTCTCATTCTTTTAACTTCTTTAATTACTTTTCAATTGAATTTCTTTTATTTTCTATTAAATATATATATATATATAATATTTCTGATTATAATTTATAATAATTTTTGATAATGGGGTTCAATTGGATAAGCCTGGGAGGCCCAATCAAAGAATTGGACCATAACATCAGTGAGGACGTCTACACATGGACCGAAGAATACCCCCCTCATATTCTTCCATACCCCCAACCAAATGCATAGGTTGACCGTTGGTCTATATGTATGATGCTATCGTATATAATTTATTTAAATAATGAAAATTTTTATTTTTAAAATATCTAAAAAAACACTCTGCACTTATAACAGAGATTATATCTACAGTGTCACAACAAAATCTTCCATCTTACTTCATTAAAAAAAACTGAACATACAAGATTTAGAACCTGTTGGTTATTGTTGTTAATTTTTTGTTTTAATTTTTGCAAAACTGAAAATGGGTTTTTATTTTTTTCTTTATTTGTTTCTTAACTAGCTTACTAAGGGTGTAAATAAGTTAAATTATTCATGATTTATTTGAACTCGATTCATAAAATATTTGAATTCGATTTGAAATTAATCAAGTCATATTCGAACTCAAACTCGAATAGCTCGAGTATCACAATACTCTACTCGTAAGGTTCACGAGTTTAATTGAATAGTTATTTATTATTTATTATATTACTTTTATAATCTTAGTATTTAAATATATTTCAATTTAATCGAGTCGAATTAACTAAAGTTAATTTTGAATCGAGTTTGTATACTATTTATTAAAATTTTTGATCAATTCGAGTTTGAGTATCACAATACTATATTTGTAAGGTCCATAAGCTTAATCGAATAGTTATTTTTTATTATTTATTAAATTATTTTTATATTCTCAGTATTTAAATATATTTGAATTTAATCAAGATGAGTTAACTCGAGTTGATTTAGAGTCGAGTATACTATTTATAAAAAAATTTAATTGAATCGAATTTGAATATTTTGAATATTTTTTCAGTGAATTTCGAATTCGAATTTTTTAATTGAATTGAGATTGAATTTACACTAATTAATTAGTAGGAAGGCCCTTTGCTCAATTGTTCCACTGGAAACTGGCTCCAGTACCACTGCTTTTTCATTTTGAATTTCGAAAATTTCATTTTTCATATTTTAAATTTGTCTATTTGTGACACTTCAAAATATTGTATCTATAATACGGAAAATTAGATATTTTTTCCATTTCACTATTTCTTCTATTAGAATTATTGTGTCTCTCGTGTCAATTTTGTATTCAAGACAGTATTATTTTTTTTTTATCTGCGTAGTAGCTTCACAGCTACTTAAATTAAATAAAATAATTTTAAAATTGCGATAATTTTTCAATATATATATATATATATACACACCGCGTTCATTAATAAAGATTTTCATTATTATAATTAAAAACATCAATATAGTATATATAGTGAATCACATACAATCAAACTCTAATTTTATTTTTCTTTTATTTTTCTTCTATCCTTTGGTACTAAAAGCAAACAAAGATATGCACAAAGAGAGAAATCAGAAAGTAAGCATTATATATATATTTTTTTAAAAATAACCAACTAATTAAGAAAAAAAAGTTTAAATAAAATTTTGAAAGTCACGTTCTTGATTTTTTTTTAAATCAATTAGACACTTTTAGAAAAAGGTTAAAAAAGAAAAATAAAATACATTTTAATAAAAAAATTAAATAAAAAAAAAGAAACCAAAACAATAACAATCAACCCCACTAACATGGCTACAGCTTTATTTATTATTTTTTTCATGTATGAATTTTAAAGTTGATTAAAAAAATAAAATCGGCATAGATTCCTCAGGCAATAAGTCTGTCTGACATTAAAACGTGATATCAATTTGAATCAATTGATATCAATTTATAAAAAATTAAATCTTATAAAAACTAATAAAAATTATATTAAAAAAATAACGGAAAAAAATAAAGTTTAAAAATGAATTATATCTATAATTATTTAGATTTAATAAAACTATAAAATAAAATCAAAATATAAGATGCTGGTGTGGAAGACAGCTTTTAAAGAGAAAAAAGGAGAGGGGAGAAAAGAGGTGAGGACGTGATAGGTTATTCAGGCGTACAGGGAAGGAACCTAAAGATATTTTTGCTTAGCATATTCATAAATTCTTTTGGTATATTCTGCCATGTATACAGCTTGCTTTTCTTTTTCTTTTTCTTTTTTTTTTATAATTATTTTATTATTTTCCCTCTCTATTTAAACATTATTTTTGGGTCCATGTTAACAGTCTTTATTTCTCCTCCTGTTAAACAAAATATTTATGTTATTCAATTCATTATTCACACATACTCAGCATTAGTAATTACCAATTAAGCTCCTAATTAATACAGTTTTTATTGGATAAGCAATGATGACTTGGCTTAATTTTATAAACTACTTGTAAATTAGCCTCGCACTACATCAGAATGACTAAACTTATATAATAAATAAAAAAATTATATGTAAAAAGAATTAAAATTTAGCATATAAATAAGTACAATATTAATTAAGATAGATATATATATATAATTTTTAAAAAGTTCATATAATGTTATAATAAAGTTTTTAAATATTATTAAAATTTTATAACAAAATGACAAACTGATAATTGGACAATTATAATATTGAGTAGCAGTCAATCACCCAAAACCTGCAACATTATAATTAAATAAGTAATGAATTTTTTAAATATTATAAAAAAGTCTGATTTAGATGAAGTGAGCCAAGGTGAAAAAGAATTCAAAATTCAACTGAGTGTTGATCTTACAAACGTAATTATATCGCAAGTCTTTAGATTTGAAAAATTAGAAAATTAAAAGGAAATAATAATTAAAAATAATTTAATTATTAATTATTAAATTAATATATTTTATTAATTTATTATATTATATTAATATTAATTAAATAAGATGAAACAAATCATAATTAGTATCCACACATGCACGGTGGCAAATGGATGTATGCAACTTAAACCTGCTTTAATCTTCAAATATATATATATATATATATATATATATATATATATATATATATATATATATATATATATATATATATATATATATATATATTGCAAGACTCATGCCTCAGATTTCATCCTCTTATCGGCACACACCTCCTCCTCTCTTTCATTCTCTTCTTCTTCTTCTTCAATTATTTATTAATGTCACCACCCTCCCCTTTTTCACCTCTTTTAGTTCTTCTGTATATTCATACTCTCACTTCCTCTTAATATTTCATGCCTTTTCTTTCTTTTATACAGATATAATCCAGGTAGCTTCCATTTCTCCATCTTTTCTTTCTTTATTTCCTAGTTATAGAGTATTTGTTTCTTACTCATTAATAATTTTCTGGGCAATGATTATTTTATCGAAGAGTTTTCTACTATTCTGATTTAGCCGTCTTCAATTTTCTTTCTCTAGTTTAGATTATAAATTTTCAGGCCTAATTTTTATTTGATTTTTTTTGGGCATTAATTGATGAATGAGCCCTTTTTTTAAAAAAAAAAAATCATTATTATTTTTTTTAAAAAATCATTAATTGATGAATGACCCAAGTTTATTTAGCTTGTGTTTGCTCTAATGTTTTTCCTTTTGTTTTTTCTTAAATTGGTGAATCCACCTATTCCTTTGCCTTAAGTTTGACCTTTATGGAAAGGGCTAAGCGGGACAATGTCGTTCATGCATGAGGATGGTTTTAAAGGTATGGATAACGTGGAACGGCGTCGCTTGCTGATAGAATAGGTTTGCATTCGATACGGTAGCGTTTTTGTCCGTGGTCGCGGTAGGTTGTCTGAGCAAGTGGAGAGGCGGCGTTTGTTGGAAGAGGTAAGTTGAAGTTAAAGTGGTGTCGTTTGTTTAATGGGAATACGGTAGATTTTTGCTGAAAGTAAACAGTAAGGGAATTAAGCCTGGCGCCGAAACGTTGTCGTATACGTTAGGGTACAGAGCTGGAATTGGAACTGCAATGACGGCGTTGATTTAATGGGCGGTTAAAACTGAACGACAATGTTTTGCTAATTGTTAATATGAAAACGAAACTGAACGACAATGTTTTGCCAATCATTAATATGAAAACGAAACTGAACGACAACGTTTTGCCAATTGTTAATGTGAAAACTGAAAACGGAACAACATTAGTACAAGGGCAAAACCAAGTAGCTACAGTAATTCATCCTACCGCGCTTTATTTATATATATATTAATAGATTATTTCATATTAATAGTCATGCATATGAGATTTAAATTACACATTTTATATTATATATAGATAACCTTGGCAGAATAAAAATAATATATTTAGTTATGAAATTAAAAATAACAACTTAGCAACTAAGTAATGGAGGATTTCGTTATTTAGAATCCATTTGTGCCAAAATCAAAATATTCTTATAAGAATTAAATACTACCATTCAAAATCTTAACCTTCTTCGAAGCCTGTTATTGCCCCTAATAGATCATATTTTCATAAATTTTTTAAATAGTGACATCATTTTTTTAAACTTCCATTTAGCTATTTATTTAAGTCAGCTAATTCACTTTCTTACCAATTATAATGTAATTACTAATTAGAGTATAGTTTATTTTAAAAAATATATTTTCATAATGTATAAATAAATAAAATAAAATAATTATTTGATATAATTATATATTTTAATAATTGAAATAATAACAACAATAAAATATAATCAATTATAAATAATTTTTTTATAAATATATATAATTTATAAATGTAATTAATTAATTAAATATATTTTTAATATGTTATATTTTCTTTTGAATAGACTGATATTAAAGAAGTACAAAGTTCACAAATAATATATTTATTTAAAAAAAATTAATTTTGTTATTTTATTAAAAAAAAAAAATTAACTAATTCAAAAAAATTTCGCAGCTGTTAGTTGTGATCACCAAACAGTTTTACTCAGGGATACAAAACCATCAGTTGTATTCAAAAAGAGTGAACCAAATGCTCTCTTAATAAAAAAAATTGTTATTCAATAAGACACATTGCCTCACTTTTTCATCTAAAAAATGGTAAAAAAGAAAAAAAAAAGTTGGATTTGTCGTATCCTGAAAAATTTAGCATAAGAAATTTAAAAAGAAAAAAAATAAAAATTGGATTTATTGTTTAAAATTATTCTGTGGCGGTTCTCCAATCTTGGCTGTTTAAACTATAAATAGAATACATATAAAAATATAATTTTATCTGTATTTTCGTACAAAGAAAACTAAAAAAACACAGAAACAAATAAAAAAATAAAGAAAGAAAAATAATATTTCAATATTTTTTAAAAAAAAATCAAAATAATATCTAATCATAGTTTCTATAAAACCCCTCTGGTGCTTTGTCCCATAAGCGGTATCTCTATCCTTTCACGGCCAGAAAGGAAGAGAGAAAGAGGAAGAGGGTGAAAAAGAAAGAAAGGAGAAATCTTTCTTCACAGATCTTCCTCTCGATAGCTGCCATGGCGGAGCCAAAGAAGTACATTTCTCAAGAGGAGCTTGAAAAGCACAAGAATCCTGGGGATCTATGGATCTCTATACAGGGCAAGATCTATAATGTCTCAAATTGGACCAAGGATCATCCTGGCGGTGAACACCCATTGCTTAATCTTGCTGGTCAAGACGTTACAGACGCGTTCATTGCCTATCATCCTGGTACCGCATGGCGCTATCTCGACAAATTCTTCACCGGGTATTATCTTGAAGACTACTCTGTTTCTGAGGTTTCTAAAGATTATCGGAAATTGGCTGCTGAGTTCTCAAAATTGGGTTTTTTTCATAAGAAAGGACACGTTACGCTTTTTTCTCTTTGCGCTATGATGTTGCTGTTTGCTGCTAGTGTTTCTGGTGTCTTATACTGTAATAGCACATGGGTACATCTTCTCTGTGGTGGTTTAATTGGGCTTTTGTGGATTCAGAGCGGGTGGATTGGGCATGATTCTGGTCATTATCAGGTTATGACTAGCCCTGGATTCAATCGTCTAGTCCAGATCATAAGTGGGAATTGTATTGCAGGGATCAGTATTGCATGGTGGAAATGGAATCATAACGCTCATCACATTGCTTGTAACAGTCTTGATTTTGATCCAGATCTGCAGCACATGCCTTTCTTTGTGGTATCTTCGAAATTTTTCAGTTCACTTACGTCTTATTTTTATGGAAGGAAGATGAATTTCGATTCTGTTGCTAGGTTCTTGGTTAGTTATCAGCATTGGACTTTTTATCCTGTGATGTGTTTTGCTAGGATTAATCTGTACGCTCAGTCTTTTTTACTTTTGTTGTCTAAAAGAAGGGTGCTAAATAGAGGTCACGAGATTTTGGGAGTATTAATGTTTTGGATTTGGTATCCATTGCTTGTTTCTCGCTTACCCAATTGGGGGGAGAGAGTGATTTTTGTTCTTGCCAGTTTCGCGGTTACTGCGATTCAGCATGTCCAGTTCTGTTTAAACCATTTCTCGTCCAATGTTTATCTTGGTCCGCCTAGCGGGAATGATTGGTTTGAGAAGCAAACAATGGGGACACTTAATATAGAATGCTCACCTTGGATGGATTGGTTTCATGGTGGATTGCAGTTTCAGATTGAGCACCATCTGTTTCCTCGATTGCCTCGAGGCAATCTTAGGAAAATCTCACCGTTTGTCAAGGAGCTGTGCAAGAAGCATAATTTGCCTTACGATTGTGCATCTTTCTGGAAGGCTAATGAAATGACATTTAAGACTCTTCGGGCTGCAGCCTTGCAGGCTAGGGATCTTTCAAATCCAGTTCCAAAGAATTTAGTTTGGGAAGCTGTTAATACACATGGATGAGATGGGAATTTTGAGAAGCTTTCTGAGGTTTTGGTGCTGCAGTTATTTATGCCTAATTGTCATCCTGCTGTGATCTTAGGTATCTATAACTTGATTCGATTGATATCCAAGGGCGTTCAACCTTGATTTCAGTGGAAGAATAATTATCTTCACTTCTTGGAGGCTTCAATTATTCAGTATTTGAGGTTCATGTTCATGCAATTGGTTTATTTAGTTTTTTTGGATTAGATAAAGGATCATTCACACCGATTTCCTGCAAGCGAATGTAGTCCTTTTTCCATTCTGCTCAACACTGCTGCTGAAGGATTAGTAGAATGTGTAGTATATTCCCAACAATGCTTGGTTTTCAATGTTTGGGTTTGTTTTGGGTTTGACTGTCATCTCAAAACTAATGCAAGTAACCTTTCCATGGGTTGAGTAAATTTGAACTTTGAAGAAGTATTGTTTGTTTCTTGGCTGTTTTATTTATTTGTTTTTTCTTATTTAATCCTGAAAATTTATGCTTTTATTATGCAATTTTCTGAAATAAGAGAATGAGTTGTTAATATATAGTTCTCTAGAATCTGAAACCAATTTCTATTGGCCCATAATTTATAAAGTTTTTAGAATTGAGAAAGCATTAGGATCTTTGTTAATTGTAAGGCAGCAGAAACTTTTTAGCTGAGGATAGATGCGAGGACCGTTGGTTTGGTTTGGTTTGTTGATGAGATATGATAATTGATAAGGTAAGCAGTAATATGGAGCACTGAATTTCAAGAGGACCTGAAAATCCCAAATAGGATGAGAGTGTTGGTTGTTTAAACTTTAAAGATTCCAATTCAAATTGGTGAATTGGGACCACCTTTGCTAACCACAACAACATGATTAATTGCTTTTCTTGGCACTCATTTCTTCCAGCTGTATTTCAAGATCTCTGAGCTGGCACTTGGAATCAATTCTAAGGCTTTCCTGGTCAAAAAAAAAAAAAAGGGATCAATGAATGATTATTCTGGACTTGCAATACACATGATTAAACAATTGGAGAGCTATCCTCCTCAGTTGTTACTTGTTAGCTTCAGTATATTTTTGAGTTTTGCTTCTGCTTAGTTTTGTCCTTTTCATTCTTTTCTTGTGAAAAAGACTTTGATGGAAAATCAATTGGTTTTTCTAGGGAAAAGAAAATAAAATAAAAAGGAAAAGAAAAAGAACAGAAGAAAGAAGTTTCGCTCGTCCAGTTAAGTGATAATCAAAGCTTTAAATTACTAAATAAATAAACGTAAATTAAGATAAAATCATACTAAAAATTATTTAGTTTTGATCATGATAAATCATAACTTTGTGCTTATCCTAATATAAAGGTGTTTTAACGCTAAGATTTAATTTTTCAGTATTAAAATTTCTTTTTCTGATTAGTTAAAATAAATTCCGTAAAGATTAAAAAGAAAATCAAAATCATGCCGAAATATACCTAATTTAGACCTCGCTCAGGATAATTATTAATTAGTAGTTTTAACTTAATTACTGATTTAGCCTAGTGGTAAGACCAAGTGCTCTTTATTTATTTAAAAAAAGACCTTTAGCAGAATTAAAAACAGTAAAAATAATTTTATAAGTCGATTAATTTTTTTATATTTTTACTTTTTATTTTTTCTTATATTTTATTTTATAAAAATTAATATTTATCAAAAGAAAAAATAAATAATTTTTATTATAAATAAAGAAAAAATATTTTAAAAAAAAAATATAATAATAAAAAGATAGAATATGCATAGAATCCATGGGAAACATTGTACCATCTCGGGGTCTGGCAAGTCCCTACTTGTTTATCTCGTGTGTGTAAGGTCTTTCTGGTTTGCTTAATGAAAAGGTTGCTAGGAATGCTATTCATGGTATTCGGATTTGAGGTGGAGCTCCCACTGTTTCACATTTTTTGTTTGCCGAAGATGGTCTTTTATTCCTTCGTGCTTCACTTGCAGAGGCAAGTGCAATTCTTACGGTACTACAGTGGTATGAGGCCATCTTTTGGCAAAAGATTAATTTTAGCAAATTGAAGTCTGCTTTACGGCAAATGTCAATCCTACTTAACCAGTTTGGTGGATCGCATGAATTGGGCTTCGCCTTCCTACAACGCAGGTCGAAGCAATTTGTGTTTAATAGGGGAGCATAGGGAGCTCATATTCTTGCTAAACAGTATTCTCTTGGTGTTAGGGGAAAGTGTTTGGGTTGAGGATTATGACTCTCCTATTTTGTCTGCCGTTTTGGACGATATGCCTCTTGCCTGTGCTTAATCAAATGCTATTTTTTTTTTGAAAAAAAAGGATGTGATTGATTAAAAATTCTACGTAGTCTTTCCTCAATTACACAAAATAATCCCAACCATGATGAGTAAAGTTAAAATAAATAATAATTTTAAATAGAAAAATAATAAAGATGTATTATTTGAGTAACTAACTTTATCCAAATAATATCCTTTTGGTGTAAAAAAGTCAACTCATCGTCATTAGCAGCTAATTCAAAGGTTAACTTGAATTATAATGAAAAATATATACGCATGAGTGTATTGATTAACTAATTAAATGGATGGCTAACTATTATAGTGGTTAGATTTCTATTTTGAACATGTAAAAATGGAAATTTAAGAGGAAAAAAAATCATCGCATGACGTCCCGCTGTCTACTTGGTTTTAAGTGCAATTTCACTTTGATTTCTTTAAACATTTTTATTAAGAGAATATTTCACGCTTCATTATAGCCTAAATCACTTTTATATATATATAAAAGAGAAAATTATTATTTATATCTGAGATTTGATCTATTATTGAGATTTAAAAATTATACAATCAGTTTTATCTATTTTTCAAACTATGTAGTATTTCTGTTAAATTTTAAAATATTTACTGTTAGTAAAAAAATATTTTTTTTTCAAGAAGCCAATCTATTTCATGTATTTGATAAAAAAAAAATCTGCCACCTAATTTTCTTAATTATGAATTACCTTATTAACAAATATTATCAACCTAAAGCTGCTAAGCATACAAATCCAATTTGTTGAAAACTTATCATTTTAATTCCATACTCTATAAGAACATTCTAAATTAATTCACAACATATTTTTGTTAATAGATTGAGTCAATAATTTATTCTCAAGTAAAAAATAAAATTTATTCTCAATTTTATATTAGTTAAGTAAAAATTAATTTTTCAATAAAATTACAAAAAAGACCTTAGTGTTTGAATACTTTTTCAATCTTAATCATTTTTTTTTCTTTACACTGAAACCTAATCTTCATATGTATATATTTTTAATTCAATCCCCTCATTAATTTTTTTTTATTTATCAATTTCTAAGTAAAAAATATGATGTGAATACATTGTTAGGACTTAATAATCATATGTTGGTAGATCTGACAATCAAGATGATCACATAGGTACAGTTATGATCATTTTTAGTTTTGGATCTGATTAATTGGAGAAATCATTGGACTAATCCAACTTTAAAAATCAAATTCAAATAACTCTCGAGTTTAAATTGATTTCAAATTTAAGCAAAATTTGAGTTAAGTTTTTAGATAGATTTGGGCCCGATGAATGATTGTCAGGTTTACATATTAGAGTTTCATTTAACTCGTAATTGTACTTTTTGATCTGGACATGCAGTCTATAGCCTTTATAGATTGAGGAAAGAGAGCAGAGAAGGAATTAGAGAAAAGAAGGTGGGAAGAGAGAGAAACAAATAGAGGCTTTTGAGGTAAACTTCATGAATTGTTCCTCAACTTAGCATTCATGTAAAGTAATAGTCTTTAACTTTAATTTGTAGTTGTGTTTCAATGATTATGATATGGTAATATTATATAATCACGGATTTAAAAAAAAATTATCTAAACACAATTTTATAAGGGTAAAAAAATTATTGAAACATAACTTTTTAAAATTGCATTTCATATAGATGAGGATGTGACGTGTAATTATAAATTGTATTTTATATAGGCAGTGATGTGACGTTTAATTATTAACGATAGTTTGTAAACATAATCAACATTTTTATTTCATGATTTAGAGTTGGAGTAAATTAGTGTTACAAATTAAAATTGAGAGATATTGTTATATATTAGTGTTAAGTTAAATGACAATCCGACTTTTGAGATATATATGCATATGCTAGATTTTTAATTAGTAAATACAAGGTTAATTTCATCTGCTATGATTGAACTTAAATTTTCTTCATTTATTGTAAAATTATAAAAGAGTTGTCTGTTTCACAAAAATAACTAATTTTTTTTCTTTCACAAAAATCACTTACATTCACTTTTATTAATCCAAAAGTCGGAAAATATGATATGGCACATGATATATTTACGGTAAATGAAGTAGAGTTTAATGACTACTGTTGAAATTAATCCGAAATATATAAAATTTTAAAAGAGAGATGGAATTGAAAAAAATCATAAAAATTAATAAAACGAAATAGGATTTTTTGGATTTGACAAACTAAATAGGATTTTAATTAAAAAAATACACATACTGGATTTTTAATAAATTTTTTTAATTTTTTATATGATATATCTATCAATGAAACAAGAGACTTTCACTTCCTAAAATATAATTTTTAAATAAAACTCAAATATCATTGAAAAAATAAATAAAACGATAATTTTTTTGTACAAATAATTTTCTTTTTCTACACGATAAATTTAAAAAACCATGATTAATCATTCAAATTTAACTTTTTTTTTTGAAGATTCCAAAATTGAACTTAATCATTTCAAAATCCAAATATATTTAAAAAATAAAGATAATTGGCTAGAATCTACCTAGCTAGAATAGACATTTTAGTCATTTTATATTAATAACTAAGGATAATTAAATAATTAAATAATTTAAGTGAGTCATATACTTATAAGTTTTTTCTTAATTGTTTAGAGTTTAAAAATTATATTCAACCATATTTATTGTAATCAATAAATGCTTAATTCAAAACAAATCATAACATTTGTTATGGTCAAAGTTGCTTCCATTATGTGTTTTTTTTGGTACAAGCATGCATATAGGAAATTAATAATGAAATAAAAAAAATAGTGTTAATAAAATATTCTCAAATTAATGAGGGAAAAAAATTAGATTCAATATATATCTTTATGAATTACTCATTTTAATTTTTCTAAGTGATACCATTTGTATCAATATATATCTTTTAGTATCTCAATTATTATTTTTTTAGATCTCTAAATATTAATTTTGATCTCTATCAGATTAAGTTCTAAGAATTGAACAAAAAATTAAATAGTTCTAAGATATAATAATAGTACACATTGAGTTATAAAATTATAACTTTTTTATTGAGTTTCTATTTGGATGTAATATCCGTTAAAATATATATTTATTGAAAAATTAATATAATAATATAATAAAAAAATTTAAAATTTAAATAAAAAAAGATATAGTATTTGAAGAATCAAACCATATTGCTTACTCTCTTGGCTTCAATGAAATATTTTATGTTTGATGTTAAACTATAATTAATCATATCATGAATAATCCAAATAATTGATAATAATATTTTTTTTAAAAATATGAAATTAAATGAGTTTAAAAATTTATGAAATTAAAAAATTTAGAAATTATAAAATATTTATTAAAGTAAAGGGTGGACTTAAAAAAATTGAAATTTTATTATATATATATATTTATAAATATGATCATTAAATTTACCTCTAATTAACCCTAAGCCACTCATTTACTCATTTAATATACCAAAATAATATATCTCAAATAATCTATACAAATGTTTCTTAAGATTTTATTTTAATTTTCCAATATAAGGGTAAAATACTTTCATTAATTTGCTCTTCATTTTTTTCTGATTATTAATTTGTTTAAAATCAACTTTGGAATTTTTTTTAGTAAAAAATAAATCAACTTTAGAATTTAATTAACAAGTAATTTTTATTTTACAGTTATATCATAAAAAACTTTTTTTTGAAATTTTTTTTTATAAACATTAGAGATTCATTGCAATTAAAACTTAAGACTTAATAATCATGAGAAAAGATTATTTTTTAATGAAATGAGTTAAATAACTTAATTTTATGGACAAATAAAATTAATTATAATTAATTTTGAGATAAACTATCATCTTTATAAAAAAAATAATTAGAGAGAAAATTTTATTTTTTTATTCATTTGCAATCTATATCATCATTTTTTACAAACTTATTTTATAAATGTTGAACTAAGAGTTAAAATAATTCAAATTTATGAATTTTTAACTAAAATTAACAATTTTTAAAACAAAAAAGAAATATTGCCGCCTGCCAAAGAGCATCCGTCATTTTCTTCATTTTATTCATCAACCAACGACATATTCGGTGGAAGAGGAAAATTTTTATGTATTTTCTTTTTTGAAGGAAAAAAAATTTCTTGTAATTTACAAAAAATGATAAAACTACTAGTAATTTCAAAAAAGATGAAGAAAGTCAAATAGTTAAAGAAACAATTTTTTTTTATTGAAAACATTTTTTTTACAAAATATTTAATTTTTGACAGCAAAAAAAATGATAATAAATATATGTTAAATACAAAATCATATAACTAATTTTTTTGTTAATAAAAAAATTCAGAATATATAACATTAAAAATTTATAGTTAACGTTCAATAATTTTTTCTAAAAGTTTTATAAGCAATTTAATTAATTTTTTTAATTACCCAGTTTAGTTAGCAAAATTTATACCAAATCCATCAATATCTATATATTAGTAGGTTAAAATGGGTTGAACCCACTTATTATCTATTTGTATTTAAATTAATCATTTATCTCTCATACCCTAATTTAAATGGGTGGATATGGATAAATAAATGGGTATGAATAATTTTATCATCAATAGATTTACTGAAATTAATTATCATATAGTTTACTATTTAATAAATATATAAAAAATTGGATTTAATATAATTTAATAAATATAAGTACCAAATCAATTTTCATATATTTATATATGCACATAATATTATTTTTTATCTATAGATTATGAAATTAATATTTCATTTCACTACAGCTCAATATAGCAGTGTATAAAATAAATTAGAAACAACATAGTTTGTGAATTTTAATTTAAGTAGATATACGGTGGAAATATTAATTTATTCTTTTTTACATCCATAAATATTATTTTTTAGTATATATATATATATATATATATATATAAACTTTGTATGCAATTAATAATGTACAATAATATTCATAATTGAGAATTTGAAAAATAATAAATATTCTTTCTCATATTTATATGTGTTATAACGTTAGTAGGTAATATTATTTGCTTTATTATAATTAATTAGATATATCCATATTAAAAATAACAATAAAAATTGGCTCATATTCCATAATTGATAATCCCTAAGAAACGACAATCAGGCAACTACCCCGCCTACACACGTTTCCTGAATTTCATCTCCCCCATTTTCTCCCAGATTTCCATCCCATTTGCTGCTTCCGCAACCGAAACACGAAATTTTCTAGCCGAAATTTTCTGCGTAAACCAAATCTAAATTTTTTCCCCTCTTTTAAAGAAAATGAAGAAGTCTGATGACAGTAATAGAGATATCAAGAACAGAAATAGCTCATCTCCTGCGTGTGCTGCATGTAAGTATCAACGTCGAAAGTGTCAACCAGATTGTCCTCTTGCCCCTCATTTCCCTCCTACTAAACGCCAAGATTTTATTGCTGCCCAGAAGCTGTTTGGTGTTCATAATATCTTAAGAACCATCAAAGACTGCAATTCTTTTGATATCCAAGAAGACGCCATCAAGAGTATGGTTTTTCAAGGCAAAGCTCGCGCTGTCGATCCTGTTGGTGGCTGCCATCGGATGATTCTGCATTTGCAAAATCAAATTCGATATTATGAGGCGGAACTTCAACTTGTTCGTCAAAAGCTTTCTTTTTATAAAGTTCTTGCTTCTGGTTTCGTGCAGAAATTGCCGCCTTTTCCTCCCGATACTCCTTTCAATCTTGCTGAAGCAATGGCTTTACAATCTATCGGCTGCTCTCCCGTTTTAGAAGAAGAAACAAGTGTTGTTGAGGGGAATTCTCACTTCCTGCAAGTGTTTGACGGAATTACTATGAAAGTTGGAAATGAGGAATTATCCACGTCTTGCAGCCAATCATCGGGTTTTAATGGATTTGATACTGAAACATTGGTCGATTTATCAGCCTCTGAGAAACAGTCGGTTGCAGTGGATGTAAGTGAAGGCATCAAACACTTACTTGGTGGATTCGATGAGAACTCCATTTTTTTGGACTCCAAGAGTGTAACTGATTGCAGGTTCATATCATTTCTTATTAATTTGCAAGTTCTTAGTTTCTTGAAGGGTTTGCTGCACGTTCGAAGAAAGTTAAGAATTTGAAAAATTAGAGGAAAAAAATGCTGATATTTGTAGCAAATATAATTTATTTTCTCTTAAAAGATTGCTCTGATCTTCTCTCAATCGTCTAAAATAAATTCAGTTAGTTAATTATAAAAATATGAAAACTAGAGTTACCATGATCTGTGAATGACTTGAATAATGTTTAAGCTAATAATAATTTTCAATTCAAAATGAAACTGTTTTTAATTTGTTTCACTTTTTCTGATCCTGTTGTTCTCGTACACTCGTTTTTCAAGCATTCAATTATTCATTGATTTAGCAGTAATAATCATGAAAATGGGGCATTCACTCAAAACATAAATTGATAGTTGAGAGATGGCAACAGAACCCACCTAAATCTTATGATAGGTATATGCATGCATAGTCTTATAATGTTTATCTTTTCAGTACCAAAGTCTATTAAATGGTGAATTTACTGCGTAAGAGTGTCAATTTGACAACTAATTGATCAGTAGTCTTAGTTACATTCAAAAATTTGACAACCACTGCTCTTTCTAATCATTTTTGGTTCAATCAAGTTTGTGTAATATTGTTTTCGAAATACTTTACGAAGCAATCTGATGAAAATAGAAAGAAAAATTTCTTGTGGGGCGTTGTATCTAACATTTTGGGCCGGGTTAAATGTTCAACTTCGGAGTACTGGACTTTCAGATTGTAACTTAGATTTTGTTTATTGAATGGAGCTTTAAACGCCATTAAATTTGAGATTTGCACTGCAGATAAAAATTATTCAGCTCCAATTAACATGCCTGATTATGTTTTATTCTCAATGCTTTGCATTAGTTAATAATGGTGTGCATTATTCCTTGCAGTGACGATGTAGTACTATTAGAAGAAGATCACAGGCCAATCCAACAGGAAGAGGAAGAACACAACCATCAGGATGATACTTAATAATTTTCTCTCAAGAATGCTTATTGCTGAAGATACAAAGCTGACAATGAAATATTTCAAAATAGTACTCTATTAAGTTTCTAGTAATAGTTTTATTAGTTGTTCAGTTTAGACAAAAGAAAAAAAGAAACATGGATACTGTACTGAAAGTTTTTACATCAGATTCGTGAGAAAAATTAGAGTTTTCTCTTTTATGTTGATAAGAAAATAGAACGTTATCTTATGATTTATCCTGCATACTAATTCGAGTTTATCACTTTAAGAAATTCTCTCTTTAACTGATATGATATTGTTGGCATTAATTAATTTGCTTT
This sequence comes from Triadica sebifera, assembly GCA_023653625.1. Lineage (NCBI taxonomy): Eukaryota > Viridiplantae > Streptophyta > Magnoliopsida > Malpighiales > Euphorbiaceae > Triadica > Triadica sebifera. Next base: position 22,860,540 of record CM042910.1, on the reverse strand, counting down.
TGCAGTGATAAGTTGAAGAAGATCAAGAACTAATACAAACTGAGGACAGGCACAATCCAAAATATGCTCCTTCGCAATTGGCAATCTTCTCCCACAAGTGGTACAGATATAGCACTCTGTTAAGTTTCTTTCGATGATTTTGTTTGTTATATAGACCTAGAACAGAGAAACTAGGAATAAAGGGGAAGCTGACACATAAAATTGGTTTACATTAAACAACTGCTTTTGTTGACTTGTTTACGTGGGCTGTAGTCCCTCCATTTGATACTGGAAGAAAATTCTTCATGTCAGATTCGTTATATACTTGCATCTTATAAGATGATTCACCTGAGATGGAACTCAAAAAATTCTGCATTATTTTTTGTAGAGTTGGGAAGTAACCTTTAATATGATCTCTTGATTTGGTGTTGAACAGAATATCACTAATGGAATTGCAGTTATTTGATGTTTATATTTGAAATTACGAACAAATTGTCCTAAGACACAGGAACCACCTTGTTTCATTAAATTCTGAACCATGTAGTTCAATTGAAAAACTTATACACATAATTGTTTTGATGAACTAGATTTGAAAATTTTAAAAGATAGGAGGACCATTTTCTTAGAATGAATTTGGGTAGGAGAAGCATGTGAAAGATTTTAATAGAACAATGCGCAAAGGGAGCCACTGGACCCAGTTGCCAACCCGTTTTAGACCACCTTAATGGAAAAAATGGCTCCTCTTGAATAACATGTGGTCACCATTTTTGTTTGTTTTCATATAGTTATTAGGGTCACAATTTATTTGGCGCTCAGGTTTTCTCATGTCAGTTTCCTGTGCATGGCCCTCTACAGATCATTCAAATATGTGTTTTTTAGAAACGAAATGCTTGAAATGTTTGGTTATTCGGCTGCTGATTCACTCAAAAATTTTCATATAGAGACTAGACAATAAACCTTTTAATTGATGATCATTAGCACATTAATTCATTATTTTGTGTTACCAATTCATAATATTGTTTACTATTATGCTTTGGGAAAAGCTATAAATCAACATATTAAATTAGAACCAAATAGCACCTAATTCTCGATAGTATACTACTATATTCTCATCCACAGTATAAGACTGATCATATTTAGAGTGTAGTTACAATTAATGTTCTTCGTTCTTCTCTCAAGAATGCATTTTGTTGGATCGAACTGGAGATTCCTCATTCATAAACTCAGTTTACTGAGCCACAACCCTTAATTTACAGCTAAATAAACCCACAATTATTAATCTCTCGTTAGCCCCTAAAGTTTAGTTACCAATCATAATATGATACATGACAACCCAGAATTGATCATTGACACATTATTAAATTATGTTAAAAGCATAAATCACACCTTTGTCCTTATGGTATAAATTTCGATCAATTAAGTCCCTAAGATCTTATTAAAAGTCAATTAATCCCTTTCATGACTCACTATATTCAATTCACTTGTCGTCAATAGTGTCAATAGATGGTGGAAGCCTTCAAAAGAAATTTCACCCAAAAGTCTATTAAAGATATATAAAAAGTATGTATAACTTTTTCTTTAAACTCTGCAAATCTACTTACATTATAATCTAACTCTTGTTTGATAAATTTGGTATCTCCATGTCGACAAAAGAAGATAATGTGCTTATCTTTTTCATATTGATGAATAAAATATATCAGTTAGAATCACTCAGCAGTGAAGATAAAAAAACATGAATCACTTAGTCCATCTAAAAATAGAAGTTGAATCCTTTCAAGAGTGATAAACTTACAAAAGACAATAATCTTTTGATGTAAGCAATATCAACCATCCGTATGAGGAAACTCATGCTATTTTAATTTTCGTCTCTAGAATAATTTTTTTTTTTGTTAGATATACTATAATATAATACACGTCGTTCATGATGAATAAGAAGCCAGGGTATATGATTGAGCAATCAACTCATGCTTCTTGTTTGTTGTCTCCATGTCTTCCATTAGTTAGTTTGTTAATGAAAATACATATCAAACCATCAACAAATATTCTATAATAACGAACGAGTTCATAACAAAGAACAATAATATTGTGAAAATCACACATTCTTATAATAAATACAATCCTGAGAGGGTACGAGGGAGTGCAACTAAATTTTCTTCCCATGACCCGATAAAAACAATGAAATATATAAAATGTCGAAGAAATAATAATTTGTCAGTTGTAATGTAGTATACTGCATATTGACAAATCACAAATACGACAAGGATGAGATTTTAGCGTGATTGAAAAAGGGAAGGAATTCAACCAATTAAATGCAATATTTCTGTTACTTTTAACAATAAATCAAAAAAATTTCGAGACAAAGTATAGCAATGCTTAGAAAATCTTCGAAAGAGACTAAAACAAATAATCACCAAAGCAAATCCCACCTTCTGTTGACATAATTGACAACAAATAAATCGGATGTATTGAGTCATGAAAGAGGTTAATTGGCTCTTAATTAAAAATAGTGGGTTTAATTTGACTGTAAATTAGAGTTTTAAGGGCTTATTGGCCGCAGATATATCAAAAGGGGTTAGATGCTATTTGGTTTTAACATTAAGGGCTGATTTATACTTTTTTCCCTTATGTTTTCATCAATTTCTTATCGAATCAAAATCTGATTAACTAATATGTACAAATTAATGCATTAATTAACTGATTTACTTGTTAGCTAGAGTGATGGAAGCACATTTGTATTATCTTATTTTTCGTACGGATAAACTTAACAAAAATAACATGTTATTTCACACTCCAACACTAATTGAAGTTTCATGTATTTTCTATTATTCAAAATTTCTTTAACACCATTACTATATTTTCATTTTAATATTATTATTTTATGAATAATAATTTTAATAAATTCTAAAAATGTTATATCTCAATTTCCATTTTTTAATATTTATTTCTTTTAACACTAATCTTGAAAGGTTTATTTTTTTTCAAAATTACAATTCTCATATTCTATTATAATTATTTTTCACAAATTACAATTCCCGCGAAATTTATGTTAGAATTTTATAATTATCTGTAAAAAAATATATTAATTTAATTCGGCAATTATTGAAGTTATATTCAAATTGTAATTCGATTAGAAAAAAATTAAAACAAAAAAACTACTAAACTTTTTGAATTTAACACAAAATTCATATTCAACTGTTTATCACTCATCACTCGGAAGAAGATATAGATCACAATCCACATCTCCATGTCATGTTTTTAGCGATGAATCAACATAAATGACTGAACACATTTTTATGTTAAATTCAAAAAGTAGAGTTATTTTTTAATTACAAAAAATTCTTTTTTGACTAAATTAATTTGGATACAAGTTCATTAACCACCGATAAAAATAACCTAAAAAAGCCTTAATTTTCAATGAATATTATATCACTATTATTACTATAAAAATAAAAAAATGTTAATTAAAAAAAAGAAGAAGAAGGAGAAGAAGCACATACCACTTATTTGACTCCTGGAACCTCAACATAAACTAGAATTAGAAAACTTTTTCGAGAAATCATCTGATTTCAGAACGTGCATCAAGGAAACCAGAAGGCAAGAATTTGAATATCAGTTCGAAAAAATGAACGAGAATATTACATCTATATAAGATTTTATGAAAAGCTCAATCAATTCCTCAACTGAATCAGCTGCTTCTAACGAAGTTAATGTTGTTGTCCGATAGAGAAGGGGATGAATCAGAAGAAAGATCATTAAGAATGGAAGTAGAAAAACTTGGTGTCGCGGAACCCTTTGTTGTAATATCATCAATCATCCTATGAACCATGTTCATCTTTGGTCGATCTTTAGGCAATGAAGCTAAGCAGAGCAAAGCTACTTGCATCAGAGCCACCATCTCCTCCTCCATCTCCTTACTCCTCGATGACAACTCGAAATCGAAAACTTCCCAATTCCACTCATCTCTCCCAACTCTTTGCACCCACCTCACCAAGCCTGTCTCTCCTTCCCCACCCGCCATTTTCCCTGTCAAAATATCAAGCAAAATCACCCCAAAGCCGTACACATCATATTTCTGACTCAACTTCCCATGGCTAATCACTTCAGTTGCATTATAAGCAGTGTTTAAGAATTGGGGCGAATGCAACAGTTGGTAGATGCCAATATCAGAAATGCAGGCATTGCCCATCTCCTCAACTAATATGTTAAAGACGTGAGGTTCCCATGAAAGAGCTTAGCTTTATTGTAGGCATGGAAGAAAGCAAGTCCTTTTGCTGAACCTGAAGCTAATTGTAGCCTTGTTCGCCAGTCCAACGGGGTCCTTCCCAGTCCTCTGTTGCCTATCCATCGTTCAATTTCCAAACAAAATTAATTTTAGCATCAAAATTACACTTAGATTTTTCAAAATGAAATAAAAGACACAACCCTTTTTAGATACAAACCATGTAAGAGTGAGTGTAAGCTTCCATTTGGTAGAAAATCATAAACTAAAAGCAGTTCATCTTTGGAATTATAGTATGCCCTGAGGCTAACTATATTACTGTGCCTTAACCCACCTACCATCCTCAGCCGCCCACTTACGTCCCTCTTCCGCCGCCTCTCCCTCACCCTCTTCACCACCACAACATCGCTGCTGCTCATCTCTACCTTGTAAGTGGCCCCCACATAGCCTTTTCCCAACAACTCGACTGAGGATTTCAACAAATCGTCCACATCGTTAAAACGCTTGCACCCTTCAAATACCACCATCTCCTCCCGCTTTCTCTGCCCGCCGCCGCCACAGTGGTAACTATACCCTCCAATTTGCGGACGGGGCCCACTTTTCCTCTTGAGAACTTCGCCGTGGGTCCCCGTATTTCTTTTTCTCTTGTAATAGCAACAGCCAGTGATAGTCACGACCGCCGCCGCGTCGATACCTGCGATCATAATCAGCAACCATTTATGCGCTTTCTTCTTCGTCACTTCCCCTCTTGATTGCGTCGGCCGGCTTTGCACAGTCTCATTAGAGCATTGGCGAGGCAAAGGTGCACTGCAGAGATTGCCATTCCCGGCGAAAGAACTCGCCTGGAAATTCGATAGCCGAGATGGAATTTTCCCGGAGAGAAGGTTAGATAAGTTGAATTCTGACACGGAAGAAGACAAGGGGTTAGCAGAGTCGATAGTCCCGCCAAAGTAATTGGCCTCCAGTCGTAGTGTTAGCAAGTGAGGCAACATAGCGAGGTCGCTCATTGGAATATCGCCGGAGAAGAAATTGTGAGAGGTGTCAAGGCGGTGTAGGCGTCGGAGAGAAGAAACATCGGAAGGGAATGGACCAGAGACGATTGCAAGAGAGGTAGAGAAGCTTCAAATTTGGCCACGGAGAGAAGTCGAAGTCAGAGAAAGAGGAAGAGAGATAGTTATGGTTGACGCTAAGGAGTCTGAGTTGAGAGAGTTAACTCAGTGGCTGAATGTAACCAGTGAGGTTTTCATTCTCAAGAACGAGTCGAGTAACTCGATGAGTGGTGGGGTTGCAGGTGACACCAAACCAAGAGTCCGAGCAGGGATTGCTAGAGTTAACCCAAGAAGAAAGAAACTCAGATGGCTCTAATAAAGATTCTTTGAAAGATAACAAAGCAGCAAAGTCTGAATTCGATGAAGATAAAGACCCAGAAACGAAGATTATGAAGTAGAAGAAGAAGAAAAGGACAGAAAAATTGATACACATAGACAGCATTTTTCTCATTACTTCCTCGGGAAAGAAAACCAAAGAATGAAAATGAAATAATGTCTCGTATAGTGCTTTTTAAGTAGCCGTTGACAGGGTAATTATACTCGAAGAAATGCTAATCACATCCTTTTTTTTCTATACTAGTTGATAGTTTAACAGGAACTTATAATTTGAGGTTAGTGATTCAATTAAAATTATTTAGTAAATATAGCTAAAAAATATAAAATAATATATTTATATTATTTAAAAATATTATATAAAATTTATTTAAATATATAATAAAAACGAATTATATTATATATATATATATATATATATATATATATATATATATATATATATTTAATAATATAAAAATTAAATTAAATATTTCATTTTAATATAATATATATATTTATCTTCATTATATAACTTCTTATTATTATTATTATTATTATTATTATTATTATTATTATATATACATATTAAATAATTATTAAATTATATTATATATAATTTAATAATTATATTATTATTATTATTATTATTATTATAAAATGATAAAAAATAAAGAAAAAAAATCGCAATTATTAGATTATAAAAAAATTAGTTTTATTAGTATTTTATTTCAGAGATTATAATATAGTTTTTTTTTAAATAAATTATTTTATCAAACACATTAGTTAAATTAAATTATTTTTATGGTTAATCATATTATAATGGAGTTTAGCATTAACAAACAGTGTCTATTTGGTAAAAGAAAAGAGAAATCTAAAAATAAGAAAAAAAATAATTTATTTTAAATTATTTTTCTACTCACTAATAAATCAGGAGAAAAATATTGAAAATTGTCTGAAAGTAAAATATTCGTAGCATTCTTTGTCTAGAGCGTTGGGATAGACACTGCTTTAATCTAATTTTAATTTAGAATTTTTGCATTTTTTTTAAAATTCTGTAATTCAACGTTTCATTATATAAAGAGAAATATTAAATATTTTATTTTTTTACCAATTTCTCTATCAATCTTTTAAATAAGATATATTTCATTTTTAATACTATAGAATTTATATAAAAAATTAAAAATATTTGTCAATTAAATAATAAAAAATAATATTGAAAATGTAATTAACATTTTTTTAATTTGAAAAAATGAAATTAAAAGTATGGGTATTTTTGTATGCATGATTAATATGTAATCTTTGCATTGCATCAGAATTACTCAATAAAATAGGCCATGTAAGAGAGCAAAAAAGTCATGAGAAACCAATACTCTCAGTTGTTTAATTAAAGTTAGTCGGATAAAATTGAAGGATGAATTTTTTTAAGAAGAAGAAAATTGTCATATAAGTTAATTTGGATCCCGGTCGATACTTGAGTTTTGAAACTGAATACTGACTGAAAATTGTACCCATCCGATCAAATTGTGTGGATGATATTAAAGTCTAATTGGTGAAAATTATTTAATTTGATGTTTGAATTAGTGAAAATAAAAACTATTTGAGACATTAAATTGAGAATAAATCAAAAGATTTGAGTTAAATTAAAGGAAACAGAAAGAGATAAGGACTAAAATAGGAATTTGACCAACAAAAAAAAAACTGCCACTGCCGATGCATGTCAAGCATACCACAACTTTCTCCCATTCATCTACAACTTTCTAAACGCTTCTTTTTTTATTTTCTTAAGCCTTCATTGCCAACACCTCCATTCTTGCAACCCGATCCCATACAAAGCACCATTTTTGCATTTTTCTTCATGTTTGTAGTTAGAATTGAGTGAAAAATTCAATTAGAGTGAAGGAGAAACCATATTATATGCCAAAGAGATAGAATTCGTGAGGAAGAAAGGAAGATTGAAGAAAGAGAAAACCTTGAGAGTTTCGGGCATGGCTAATGCTTGAAGGGAAAGGGAGATTTTTGGCAAGCTAGTTGAATGAAAAAGTGAATCGAGCAAAGAAATTGTGAAAAGAAAAGGAAAAAAAGAAGAGCTTTGTATGTGCGTCGGGCAGAGATGGAGGAAGGAAAAATTGGAGTTGTTTTTTTTTTTTCTTTTCAATTTTGAAATTACATCCTTGTTTATATCTCAAAATAATAAACGAAACGGGGCGTTTTGCATTAATGCTGAGAAAATTTAAAAGTAGTGCAATTTTCAGGCTGAAATGGGAAAATATTTTCTTAATGGAGTGACATCGTTTTTACATATGGGCAATATTGAAATGTGACTGTATCAGCTACAGTATTTTGTACGGCTTTATTATATAGATATAGATGTGGGAAAGGGATGCAAGCAAAATGGAGTCCAGTCCAGTCCAGTCCAGTTGTTATGAGAAGGAAAATTGGTAAGTAATGACATTGCGATGAGATGGAAACTTTTTACAAGTTGGTGAATTGCGACTCATCTAACAGTTGTACATGGTGTGTGCGTGTCATTTAAAGACATGTCAATGATCTTAATCATCCGCTCACATACTTCCTTTTCAAAAATTTTGAAGAAACTATCATGGGATATCTTTATTTGTAGATTGAGATGATGTCTGTATATATATATAAATTAAGAGTTATTTTATTTTATGTATTATTTTTTCTTCGGTTTCTTCCCATATGAAAAATGTCCTAAACCCATTATAAGTTCATTCGAAGCTACGTGTTTTTACAAGTTCATATATTAAAAAAATATAATAATAATTCATGATATATTTGCTATTTATAATTATTTTTATGAAAAACCCTTTTCAGTATTTATGTATTTTTTTTCCCTTTTGTCCCATATAAAAGCAGTCTGTTAAATATTGTCCCAGGTGCCAATCTGAAGGGCCACGCCATCATCTTGTTGGAAACGTACATTAATAAGATGATAGAGGCTCAGCTTAGCAAGTATTAAAACTATCTGTATATCTATCTATTTATATATTAAATTTATTCTTTGTTTTTGAAAGATAATAATTACGTTACTTATTTTTTACTTTCTTTTACTTTTAATGGTTTGGGACAATACCAAAACAATAATATCAAATTTGATTTTGAAATTTAAACAGTTACAATAACGAAAATTTTACTGAAATATCATATACACCTAGAAAATAATGCCAAGGCTAGGCTGTGACATCTCGCTTAAATATATATTGCTTTTTCTTAGTTTTTTATCTCTGAAAAAAATCGATGGATAAAATTAATATATTATCCTTTTTAATCATCAAAGTCAAGTAAATTTCATTTTTGTTGCCAAAATATGTGTACCAAAGTTAGAAGAATAACAGGAGAATGGCAGTAACTAATGAATTAAGTACGCTTAAATTTTTTTAAAAAAAAGTGAGACCTAAACAGTACAGTTGTTTGAAATTATTTCTATTATTCTAAAAAGCAGATTTAATTTTTTTAATTTTTTATAAACTATTTTTAACATATTTTTGTAAAAAAAATATTTATTTATCTATTTTTATCCAAAAATAATTTTTAAAACTCAAAAAAATTAATTTTTTTTTAAAAAGCATTTTTCACATACCAATGGGATCCTAAGAATTTTGCAATTTATTATAAGTTTCGGAGGGAATCTGATTTCTCTCAGTTTTTGAATAATTTATTAAGTTAATTGTTGAATAAGGTTTTACTGCTACTCAAGTCAACAGCTCTTATAAAGAATTAATTAAAAACAGAGGACAGAATTCCAGTCGCCCATCTCACAACCCACACCCAAACAAACCCACTTGCCCTTCAATTTCAAAAGGAAAAACTTGAAAGTTCTCCAGCCTTATCGCCTGATCGGTTCACATCGGCCTAATATTAATTAGATGAAGCCCAAGCCCAAGAATTCCAAACAGAGAAAGGAAAAGAAAGAAAAAACTATGTACCTAACTTCTTTAATATCTCTATAGAATTCCATGATGTGAGCTCAGTACTTGAATTGCATGCATAGACTGTGTAGTATAGAGGAATCAGCTGTATGAATATGATGGAGGCAGATATTTTTGGTGATTCCTCTCATTATCAAGAGGATATGTTTGAGAAAAATATTGAAAAGAGTTATTAGTGGGGTGGACCCATGATTTCACTCTAATCCACTAACCATTAATTAAGCAAACACATTTTAATAAAATCTTATAGTACCAAAATTCCCACTCATCACTCATGCTTATGATTAATCTATTTGGATGCCCAAAAGGTCAGCTCAAAGCCTCAAAGATGACCACTCCATCACTGCCCCTTACCTATCAACTTCACCATTTCAAATTATTATTATTATTATTTATGTGTCTCATAATCACATCACTTTTATTCAACAAGCACATCTATTGCCTAAAACTTTTTTTTCTTTCTAAGTTACAACTGAGGAGAGGGAGAATCGAAATTGAATCATAACTCAAGTCGTACTAGTCAGACTATACCTGTGGATGCAACTATTGCCTAATTCATTAATTCATAAGAGTCCTCTGAATCCCAGCTGTTTAAATTGATTCAACTGGACAGTACCTAAGTTAAAGCATTAATTATTGTAAAGAGGAAAAGAAAACTATCATATCAAACCTTAAGTCCCTGAATTTTAAATGTCAGCTGTATATGGTAGAATAAATATGAATTAACATAAAGAACAATAAGAACTTCAATTAAAAAAAATTAAGACAAACTATATCAGAATATAAAAATTATTGATTTCAACGCTTCTTTTTTTCTTTTTTTTTTCTTCCTTTGAATTTAATTCCCCACTTACCTATCCATACTTGCACATTAATTCTTTTCAAAAGTTTTAAAAAAAAAGAGAGAGAGAGAAAAGAAAACCAATTAAAAGTTAAAATGGAAAAAAAAAAAAGAAGCAAAGTGTAATTACCAGATCAGAAAGTCCACTTCCAGATCTTGACTCTCAGATCAACCTTACATTGAGAACCACTAGTCACGGCCACCGTCGCCGACTTACCTTTGGGTACCGTCCCTTTAATTCCGTCACAAGTAACCCTAATTCCCACCTTCTTCGTCTTCAATCCTCCCATCTTCACTTTCACTTTAGTATCCAATTGAATCTTCAACGTAACCACGCCGCTCTTCTTCTTCAGATCCGATCTCAACGCGTTAACAGACTCGGCGTCCAGATCATTCGACCCCGAAACGACAACGTTCCTAAAACTCGTCTCGTTCTTCTTGCTCAAGCTGTAAGCAGGCAATGTCCCGTTCCCGAGAAACACATCGTTCGAGTACGAAGACACGGCGAAGGAATCGTAGAAGAACGTTAGGTGAGTGTTCGGATTTTTTGAGATAACAGTGAAATTAAGCAGAGTAGAGATGTGTGAAGAAGAGGAATCAACGGAGGTAGTAAGATTCAGTCGGTGGATGCGAAGGGAAGGGACGGAGAACTCAGGCCGGTGAGGGCGGTACAAGATGTAAAGAGCAGCACCAGCAATTGCAGCTATGAGGAGGAGCAAGAGGAGGACGAGAATAGACCAAAAGCAGCAGCAACAGCAAATGCCCCGCCCACTACGACTACGGCGACGGCGGTTATGCGGCTGAGGGCGATAAGGAGGCCGAGAAGTGGGGTTGTAGAGATGCGATTTGGTAGCGGGGGGTGCAGGATTAGCACCGTTGGGGACAGCACCGTTATTGGCGGCAGGCTTGGAAGAAGGGAAGACTCTATCAGACATTTTAGTAGAAAATTGTAACAGAGTCTGGAAGTGGAACAGAGAGGCCGGAAGAGGAGGAAATGTAAAGAGAAGAGAAGGAGAGAGAAAAAGAAGGGGGGGGAAGAAGGAGAAGAAAGGAACAATCTAACAGAAGTAGAAGAAAAGATGGCAACAGCCGACCAAAATTTTAAGAATCTTAGCGAAGAATATCAATGTAAAATTTTTAACTTTAAGGTCAAGTTTTCATTTTTTTTTTGTTTCTTTTCTGATTTTTACTAAACAATAAAAAAACAAACAGACACGTAGTTTTTTCAAGCTTCTATTCTATGTTGGTGGTCGACACGTGCTGATTAGGTGTGGGTCCATAGAAATTTTGATTGCTCCTTTTTTTGTCAGATAGATCATAATCAGACGGTTCATCTTCTGTCAATCAAGTTTGAGGATTGATTTAGAAATAAAAGCTTATTATCAATATGGGTTTTGAGTTTTGACTCTCAATTATGCGTTCATCGTTGCCCTGTCTTATCACTAATTCATAATTATAAGCTACGTAGAGTAATTCTGTTCGGAGTGATTCTCATTCGCAAACACAATATATATATTATTAAAAAATATTTAGAAATACTGTTAAATATTTAAAAAATAAATTTAAAATTTTTTTTATTTAATTAACTGATTTTTTTAATTTTTTATAAACTATTTTTCTCAAATTTTTTTTTTTAAAAAAAATATATTTACCTGTTAATCTCTTTTAAAAATAAAAATTTTTCTTCCAAAAACATTTTTAACAAACTTTTTCCTTGAAATAACTATGAATTTCTTTATAAAAAAATTAAATTGTTAATAGTAAGATTTTGGATGAAAAAATGACAAGTATCCAATTATTATTATTTTTTTGTAGTGTTGACACCTTAATTATATAAATTTTCCTAATTCCTATCTTTATTAATTTATTTTAATTTTAGAGTCCTGCTGGAATTAGCATGAGTTAATGTAATTATTGTGATTTATTTACATATTTAGAATCAATTTCTTTTTTTGTATGAAATCATTTTCATACCAATCTATCAAATACATTTTTCCTCCCAATTTATTCTCGCATTATTTTCCCCCTTTTTCTCTTTCTCTCGGTGCAATATGTTTTTTTTAGTCTAAAACCAGTTATTTAATATTTACTTTTTGAAAAAATGTTAGCAAAAAGTTAAAGTTGCTGTTTGATTGTGGTTGGAAGGCCATTTTTAGGGCTGTTTGAGATTGTTATTAGTTGTTTAAAAATTATATTTAATTTTTTTAATTTTTATAAATTATTTTTTTCAAATTTACTTTTAGTAAAAATATTTATATTTTTTTATTTTTTTCAAAACACAGTTTTCAAATTTTAAAAAATAAAAATTATTTTAAAAAAATATATTTTCTTCCGACGAAATACCAAACAAAGTTTTAACGTGCTAAGGAAAATTGAAAAAAAGGCCACCGACAAGTACTTTGAAGGCAAGAGAAATACTATCAAAACTTTATTAAATATTATCAAATTTTCAATTTACAAAATTTATTATTTTAGTTAATAAATTAAATTTGATGATATGTATTGATAGCATTGTTTCTAATAAGCAAGAAGTTTAAGCTTTCAAAGAATATTAGTTAATTAATCAAAGTCATTAGTTGCATGTAGCTTAATATACTTTGGTAAAAGTAGCATTACTCTTACTTAAACTCTAAAGTCAATAATGACTTAGATTTGGATTAAGTATGGTGCTTTGGAGGCTGTGTTTATTATTAATTTATAATTATCAAATCAGAAAGTCGAATCTACAATTATGAGGTTAATATAATGAAGCTTCCATGTCTTTTTACCCCCCCCCCCCCCCACAAAAAAAAAAAAAAAAGGAAGCTTTAATGTCTGTCATTACATTAGTGATTAATTTAAAATTCTCATGCTCTTGGATGCCACCGACATTTGCATTTGAATAGTTTCATTTCTTTTTTCTTTTTTGGGTAAATAGTAATTAGTTTCATTTTTAACAATTATTTGTTGAAATCTTGACCAGGTCAAAGTAAAAGAGATCAATTCACTTCCTGCCATCCAACTTCTACCTAAAATTTTAAATTCTTAATTTATTCATTTCTATTTTTTTCTCAACATATAGAATAAAAATAAAATAAAATGAGTTATGCTGTTTTAATTTCTCACATTTGTTTGTCCACAAAAATAAAAGGATTTTAAATATATTCATCAATTACTAATGTAAAAAACACTTAAAAATAATTTCTCAAAATATTTTTTTAATATCGTAACAAATTATGAATTAAATATATGAATGAAAAAATTTCACTGAATAGACTGAAAAACAATTTATCGAAAACTTGGAATCCAAACTACGAAAGCTTAAACATCCCATTAACTATAGCTATTGGTACCATATCATTCACCTCGCTTTCACCTCTTCTGCTGTATAAATTGCCCGACTGAAGTCAGCCATTATTATTGTAGCATTACCAAATCAAGGAGACCCACAAAATTAACTTTCAGGTGGGGTAATTCATTGAAGCTGAATTCCAAGGTAGACCTCGCAATCTTATTCATCATACACATATCTAGTCTCAACTATTCCACCATAAAATCTTAAAATTGACTGACCTTACCTACCAACTCCCATATATTGCCTCTAACCAGTGGTCTGTCTACCATTCTCAGGTATTATACCCCATAAACTGCTTCTACTATCTACTGGTAGTGGGGCAACAGACTTATCATCTTGTACAATCTTGTCTTTCCTTTGCATTTCAGATCTGCATATCAATTCATTCAAATAGCAGAAAAACAGATGGGGCTACCCACATCTATCAGGGCCCCTACTGCATTACTGAAATTTCAAGATTTTGTTGCTTCAACACAAGGGACAAAGAAACCACTGCAGTTTCCACTCATACAGATGCACTTCAGAAAAAGTAAATGCGAAAGAGAAGATGATGAAATGAAAATGAAAACTGACAATGATTGGATTCAGATGAAAGTAAATAAATTACTTCCTGAAGGACTGATATGAACATAGATGAGTACATGTGCCTTAGGTTTATTTTATAATACGTTCTTTTGATAGGAACACAATCATATCCAACCATGCCATAACAGCTTTATCACATGCACAGTTGTACATGCATGTCAGTATGCTAGATAAAGGGCCAAACACACTTTTGCCCAAAAAGAGACAAGCTGCATGTGAAGGCATAAGCATATTTCCCTAGTATGCAACGTTATGCAATAGATGAAAATAAAATAGTTAAAAAAAAATCCAAATTCCAACATTAGATCAAGACGCTATATATATTGCTTAGATTAAGCGAAATAAATGATTAGTCACCAACCCAATCCAGTATAAGACCAATATCCTGTGTTCTTACGGGATGCCGCCATTAGCCAAAGTAATCAATCTAAGTGAAATTTTATTGTAAAATCTCATTTCTGGTTGATACAACACTTTGAAAGAATGAATATAATCAATGGATTCCATTTCCTGACTCACAAAAACATTCATATACGATTTTGCACCTAAAACAAATAACATGGAGGAAAATGATTCGTCATTGCTCGTCAAAGCCCACAAGTGATGACAAAGTGAGAGATCATCAGCTACATCTACTGATTCTCCCTACTCCGATTTTTCAGGCATTTGTGGGCTGCAGCACATAGAAATCTTGTCTTTGTCTATCCACTCTCTTCAAGGACGCTCTTTGAGGTCAGCTAATCTGTTATGAGTCACCCTTTAATTGTTCAGTTGGCATATGTTTTTATCTAATCTTTCCAAACAGCATAAGAATAAGGAGTATCCAGGCAAAGTGAGAAATGGAAAAAATTATGAACAAAACGTAACAAACTAGGGCAATTCAGATGGCAGGGAAAAAGAAAGTCGTCCATATGCAAAAGATATGGTGATCATTTGTGATTACAATATAATGGACCCATTTTGAAATACTTGAAAACAATATGCACTGTGGTAGGTTGGAAATTTGCTTCCATCCTAAAACACCAGAAAATGACCTTATTTCTACCAGGAATGTACTGAAAACAGAGAAAGCCAGGTAGTCCTCCAGAAAACATAAAACAGAGGTGAGCAATTATGGAGAAATATGCGCTAGCCATCCCAGAAAACGAAATAACAATTCAATACACTAGTTGAAAACAATATAAATTGCAGGTATCGTAAGTTGCACGATAACCATCTTGAAATTTTTTAAGGAAAATTTAAAAAAAAAAAGACCTCATTTGTACAGTTAATGCTTTAAAGATTATTATAATAGTTTTTACTGGTTCACTTAAGATTATAACAGCGAATGGTACGTACCTCTGAATCCTAATGTTTCTACACATGAGCATAATAGTGAATAAGACAGGAACAACTGCTGAGCACAAGTGTTCCAAGGAGTGTCCACTAATAAAGTAATTATTTGCACGGTAAATTTTCCTGTCAAGAGCAGCCTGGAACTTGGCGACAAGGCAAACACCTGTTCCACATTGTTTTAATATATAGAGAGAGATGGTGCATGAACAACAAAATAGACAACAAAGTTCACAACTGAACTGAATGCTTCTAGGAAGACAATGAGTATGAACAAGACAAAGAATCAGTGTCAGCAAAAAGAAACACAAACTTGACCAGAAAAAGAGACTAATTCAATACTTCAAATTGATAATGAATAATTTTTTTTAAAAATAAATAAATAAATAAACCATTATGGACTATTATTGTAGAAGAGAACAATTTTCAAGTTAGGCCTTATTTGGCATTGAGTTTGGGAAAAACGATTTTTTGAAGAAAAAATTTATTTTTTATTTTTTTGAATTTTGAAAATTGCTTTTAAAAATAAATAAGTTTGAGAAAAAAATTTTATAAAAAACTAGAAAAATCAGTTAATTAAATTGAAAAAATTTAAACATATTTTTTTGATATCCAACCGTAATCCCAAACACCTCCTAGTGACAATTGGATTAAAAAAAAAAAAATTGCCTCCACAAGAAGCTATATTTTGCTTCACCAATGTTGAAGACTTCATCTTGGCAAGCAAAAGAGAGAAGGGAAACACCTTCTTGTGTCTCTTAACAGCCCATACTCCATAAGCTAGATAAATATTATATCAATCAAATTTCAATTAACACAGAAGCATCCTTGTAAAGCATCCATCTAAAGGCTTGATAAAGCAGTTCGACACTAGCCAAGTATTCGCAAGTATTACAATCCCCTAGAAAAGTTGACCACTCTTGGTAAAACTTTGTTTTTCCTTTCAAAAAGACAAACTCAAAAACATCTGTTCTGCTACTCCTCATGGATATTATGTTTTTCGTTACAAGAAGGATATCAAGCATCTTATTTGGGATGAGTTGTTAATTGCCATATACACCCAAATGCTTTCTCAGCACTTGGGTTGCAAAGCCAAAAATCTTCCAGAAATCAACAAAAGCAACCCAAATAAGCATCCTATTTTAAGCAAAGCGTTTTGCCTATGGTGTTGGTGGAGGACTTAGTTTCAAAATTGCAATGACTGCATAATCAAAGCCATGGCTCTTCTGTTGTATGTACTTCCATACAACAATTTTAGTGTTTGCCACCTCCTAGATCTTAAGGCATGTTCTTATGGCCTAGTTACTGTTTTCACTGGTTGATTACTGATATTTGCTTTTGGTTAATTTAAATAATAAGTCATAATTTGAAAGTATTTGCCATGCCAAACACAGATAGAGACTGATTCAGATAAAATAAAATTAAAAAAAAAATCCGGTGAGGCCATGAAAATACCTGCTGCCCAAAGCCAATATATTGAATGTGTATATTTAGGTGGGTACAGATAGGTCATGCCCGGTATGGCTATGCATGGAATCAACTGGAACATCATGCACAACCGAAGATCATTAAATATTCTGCAACAAACTAGCAACCCATCCTCAGCAGAAAACTTTACAATATCCATGACACAAGAGCATCAATCTATTAAAAAAAAGGGCATTACATCCAATTAAGTAAAAACCAACCTTGCATAAGCCACGCTGAGTAAAACAACTAATAGCAGTCCAAACAAACAAATTAATCCAACTCGTTGCCCTACTCTTTCCACAACAAAACTAGAGAAAACTGAAGAGTATGCTATCATCATCTGCATAATGTACATTAACCAATTAAGAGTATAAGAAAAAAGGAAAAAAATCATTCATACAGAAAATAGTGACATCTAATTCAGCCAAATTGTGGAATTGGAGATTCTATCAGTACAAATTTCCCACTTTTGAATGCAGCAAATAACTTGATAAAAATGTAAAAAGGAATATTAACCAACATGGCTACATTATCTTAGAATCAAAACAGATAAGAAACTAGAAATGAACAGGACTAGCTCATAAAATCCTACAAACAGAATATTAATGCTAACCGGTAAGGCGTCCCACATGACTCTACTGTCATCAGGCTTGAGATGATAGTAAGCAGACCCAAAAGCAACACCCACCATTCCTCCATAGAACAGCACCCAACCCCAAACCTCTCCTCGATAGCTGCAAAATTAATTATCATCAATAAATAAGTAAATAAATAAATAAATAAATAAAAATAACCCATACACAACAAAAGATCAAATAAAAATTACCTTATATTAAAGACGCATCCTTGAAGAGAGAGGACAAAACCCACAACACCCACAAGCAGAAAGGGAAAATTGGTGATCACATTCAAAGTGTTAGGCACTCCTACAAAATAAAAACAGAATCATATTCTTCGACGAACACTCACTAGTCGTTTTCTCCACTAAATGACAATTGGATTACGCCCTCAAAATATTTAAAATTTACGAAAAATGCTTAGACCTATATAGCAAAATCTCCAGAATTAATAAACCGGAAATGGTGGAACATGCATAAACAGATAATAAAACTCAGAAAATATACGCAAATAGAGATCAAATGCTAAATACCAAGAAAATTGCGCATATCAGCGAAGAGATGGTGTTTACTGGAGAAAGGGATTTTGGGTGTGGCCAACATGAGTAGAAACCCACACACAAATGCTCCTCCCCATATGCGACTTCTCTTTCCTCTTGCTATCTCTACTTGTTTATTTACCAACAAACCCATCCCCCTCTTCTCCGCTGTATTCCTCTTTGTGTTTCTCAATTTTTCTATTCTTCTGCAAAAGGTATCAGTATCCTAATTTTTCTTTTTCTTTTCCTTTTTAGCTCTGAAAAAGTTCTCTTTCCATCTCTCCGTCCCGCGTCTCTCTTGCTTTATAGGTTTGTTCTTTCCAATGTTGTTGCGCTAATTTTGTTTCCGTCTGATTTGCCCATGCTCTCCATCAACTTTCCTGCTAACTTTATACGACAGGTCGTTTTAATTCCTTTGATAATCGGCTTAAGTAAGGCTTTTATTTTTTGTTTTCATTATAATTTTGGGCCCCGAAAGGTTTTGATACATTCTGAGCAAACTGGGCCCTGAAGTTAGTATTTGTAGGAGTTTTGACCGGTTCAATATTACACACAAATTATACAGGAACTCATATTTAAAATTACACCGTATTATTCAACGATTCATATGTGTGTGACATATTTAAATGTAGTCTTTGCTGTGTAGCAGTTTTTTCATTATATTCTACTTTTTTTTTTCTTCTTCTTCTTCAAAAAGAGATTTGTCTATTCAATATCTATTTTAGAGAGATAAATTTTTAATTTATATATTTAATTTTATTTTTAGTATTTTTGAATGCTTTAATTATTGTTATTATTATTTAAATGAAAAAGCATTAATTTTGATATATATGTAGATGAAAATTGTTAAAAATAAAAATATTTAAACTAAAAATGACTCATATAAAAAAAAAAAAAATTGAATTGTTGGATGTTGAATACAATAAATTTGATAGAAAACTTTAGTAGAAAATTGATGAATCTATTATTTGATGAACATGTAAGTTAAAACTGATAAATCTGAAAGTTATAACTGATGAATATATAAGTTATAGGTAATGAATATGTAAATTATAACTGATGAATCTGTAATTTATAATGATGAATCTGCAATTTATAACTAATGAATCTGTAAGTTAAAAATGATGAGTTTGAAAATTATAACTGATGAACTTTTAAAGTGATTAACCTAAAAGTTATAAATGATGAATCAGTAAGTTATAACCGATGAATTTATAAGTTATAACTGATAAATTTGTAAATTATAAATGATAAACTTGTAAGTTATAACAAATGAACATGAAACTTACAGGTTTTGAAAAAGTATGATGGGTTTTGTTTTGTTTCACACATATGAAACTTGAAAGTTTATAATTCAAAATGAATTTGAGTCTAATATATAATAATTCTATTTCACAAATAATGAATGTTTGCTAATCTCAAAATTTCAATATATTTGTAACCCTCTTATATTTCTACGTAATAATCAGATAAATTGATGTCATTTTTTAGTTGTTTGATCAAACATATATGATATTATTAAATATACCTGCAAATATATACATTATATATATTTACATACACAATTAAAACAAATCATAAATACTTAGAGGAGGAGTCTATATAAGAAGTATGCTTTTTACATATAATTTATGTATATAAATAAGTAGTACAAAAAAAAACTAATTTTATCTAGGTGGCTGCTGCTACTACTATGCTCCATATTTGGATCTACTAGTCTGGCAGATCTCTCAAATGATTCATCGTTTACGCCTCTTATTCCGGTACTTACGAAGAGAAAAATAAACTTATGCGTTAAGTTTTAACTCAGTGGTACAAATTTTATAATAATAGTCATTCAAAAATATAATTTAGAACTACAATTTATTTCAAAAAAATTCACAACAAAAGATAATTATAAATAAATATTTTTTTTAGAAAAATATAATTCACTTATTGTAAATAGATGCATCATACTGACATTTAGAACATAAAAGCTCATTTCATCAATAGCGTCAAAAATCATAGAAAATCCGCTTAAAATCACATTCATTTACTCATCAAAATCTTTCATCATATTTATATATTAAGACATCATAAATTTGCTCCTAGAGAATTATGAGGGGATTAAATAATAAAGATATCAATCACATGGCCAAAATATTTCACATGGTCCAATATCATTATAGGACTAAATATAATTTCACACGGCCAAAGAATAATCACCCTATTAGTATGCTCACAAAATCCTAGTTCATGTCTAAATTAATATATGGGCTAAAATCAAAAAATTTCAATAACCATTTCATTTCATTTCAAACAATTACAAAGTAATAAGATTTCAATAATCATTTTATAATTTCATTTCAATTTATGCAGTTATTTTTCAAAACATAAATCTATTTCATCACACATTTTTATTTTATAATATAAACTGTATTTAAGTTAATAATAAAATTAAATATGTATTTGACCATTATTATAAGAGTTTGTATAAACTTAATTAGTCATTTCTTGTGTCCACTGCCCTTTTTTTCTTTATCCGATATTGGCACTGGTATCAAATATGCGCCTAATAGAATATACGTAATTAAATATTAGACATCCAAAATAATAATAATAATAATTTTTTAATAATCAAAAGATTATCCCTTTTTAATTAAAATTCAGCATCTCTCACATTAATTTGTGGTCTTAAGATTTAGGTCAATTAACGATCTCAGTACTCATGTCTAATATACACCACAACACGTTATATCTTCTGTGTATCGAAATCAAAACAGATCTAGCTTTCAAAATAAATTTACAACCTTAATTATTTTCCGTATATATGAATTATTTTATGTTCCAAATCCTTTTCTAGCTAGCTCGAGTAATATATTAAAATTATATTACTGGCTTTGTCTTAATTTTAGGTCCCAAATTAATACCATAGCCTTGGATTAGACTCTTTTTAATTCCTTTTTGTTTACTTATTTATATAAAATACACCAATTGTTCCATTTATAATTGCAGTTCAAGCATAATTTTAAACTTCATTTGTGTTCCAAAGGTCCATTCTTATCTTAATTAGGTCCAAAATATAATTAAAGACTCCATTTTTATCTTCCATGGTCTCGGCCTACATTCAATTCCATCAACTATTTTTTTTCTAGCAATTAACGGTTCACATGTCTATATCTAATATTTGTCACGATATGGTTATATTAAATATATTTCTCGAGGTGTGTCAATCCTCCAAAAGTTCAAAGTCTTAAATATTTATGGTATCAATTTCCTTCCAATTTCTGTCTCGAGTTAGTACAATTGTAACTTAAATTTCTTTTAATTTAACTTCAACTTTCTTTTATTACCTTTAGTCCAATAACCGAACTTTTCTTTTATTACCTTCAGTCCAATAACCCAAAATCACCACCTTGTGTCTCGACCGCAACTAACTCAATGCAAATTTTGCGTTGGTTTAATTCTATGCAAATTTTGTGTTTGGTTTAATACTTCATGGTCCCAATTAAGGTCCAAGGTTCCATTTGAGTTTTGGTGAAATTTTCGGCCCTCTTCGGTATAACAAGTCTATGTATCTCAAAAGTTGTTTTCCCCTAGCTTTGGTCAAGAAAGGTCCCATAATTAATCTCTTAACTTTGGCAAAATTTGAATTCAGCATCATCTTTACTTTTCGGTTGTGGCATAACCTCAAAAGATTTTCTATTCCTTTTATAGTTGTTTCGGGTACTCAAGGTTCTATCAACTCCCTCAATCAACAAATTATGGTACAATTGGTAGTCTCTTACTGAGGCTAAAGGGAGGTTGAGGGTTCGATCCCCTCTTCTCCATGACACGGCTATAGGCTTCTCATTTATGTCATCTAGCTACAACCATCACATAGAATCATAAAAAGGAAAATGGACAAGGAGAAGGTTAGGATTTCATCATTCAAAACATAGAAAGGAAATGGGGAAGAGAACCACAAAGAATTAGTTCGGTTAAATCAACGTTTGAATATTTCTTCACAACCGAGACCCTCTACCACCTAATCTCTCTACCTTTGCTTGAATCTTCCACATGCAACTCTTTTCTATGCCTTAAAATCAACATGCATCACCATCTACCCTCCATTTTGAGACTGATCGAACCATTTCTTCACTTGGATGCTACGGCTTCCCTAAGATTTGTGGTAAAATGGATTATATCTTCAAAGCATGCAAATACTTAACTTAATATAGTGTTTGGACGATGGGAATTTACAAGAAAATGAAGGAAAATTGCTCGAAGTGTTTCGGGTTTTGGGGGTGTAAATGGAGACGGCCATAAGAGAATGAAAGTGAAATGGGGTTTGTCTCATGTTAAAAGAATAAGAAATGTGTTAAAAAGAAGATAAGGCCAAAATTCCTTTTTATATGTTGATTAATGAAGATCATTAGAAGGCATGCATGACAAATGGCGTACATACATAAAAAAATTTGATTAACCAATCATACTTTAATCTAATTAATCCCCATTCAACTTAACCATAGTCAAATATTTTAAAAGTCATCACATAATCCACTATTTATATTTTAGCACACGGTATATTTTTATTTCTTCAATTTGAAACCCTAAATAACTTAATATCTTACAATTAAATACACTAGTATTCACAAAAATAATTTATTTTACGTATTGGTGTTTTCGGTTTCGCAATTAGAATACTGGAGCAAAAATTGTGTTTTCCGATATTTTTACAAAATTGCACCTTAAATTTTATTTTTAAAATTTTGTACCCTAAATATTAGAATTTTGATATAAAATTATGCTGACAAGTTCGTCTAAACATTCTCTACACTGTGTCCTCCATTCGCAATTCACTGATAATGCAAAAATCGTGTATTCTAAGGTCAGACCCCATTTTTCCTTGTTTTCGTGAAAAAATTAATATTACATGTTCATAGATAATTTTCTCACTTATTTTTAGTTAAAATTTAAACTCCGGCTATATTTGCTCTATTTTTATTGTGAATAAGTTCGATTTTCAATCAATTCGATACATATGATAGCAAAATGTGCATATCAACCAAAGCGATGGATGTGATAATATTGATATAAAGAAAAAGGATATATAATGGTAGATCCTTCACTTTTGTTTTGTCCCTCAAACATAATTGTCGTTTTTCAACACATTTGGTTTATTAGTTTATTTAAATACTAACAATTAAAAAAGAAAAATATATACATGATTTGAGTACAATAATACTTTTTCTTGATGTCATAGTTATCTTTGTTAATTATTTGATATTCTTAATATTGAAAATGTTATCAATAAAAGTGAAAAAAATGTTAACAAATATACATATGATTTGTCAATTCTATATTATATCTTCTTATAATGTCTCATGTTAGTTAAAGTATGTAAGCAAATGTTCTATGGCAAAAGTCAAAGGTGTGGGATCAAGTCACAGTAAATGTTGTAGGTGCTCGTAGATTAATAATAATATATTTCCGATTACCAATTAATTTTAAGAGAATTAGTAAGTGTATGAGATATACAACTTATATCAAAGCTAAGGTCACAGGTTCGATTTTTAATGAAAACAATTGTTGAGGGGATATTATTAGTTAAAGTATGGTAGCAATTGTCTTGCAGGCCCAAATATGAAATTAAGTCAAATCAAATGTCATAGACACTCATATAATATGATACTAATGGCAGCACCTTTCCTACTATTAATTGATTGTAGGAGGTTTAGTAGGTGCCCAAGGTTTCACAATTTCTATCAAAGTTAAAGTCACGAGTTTGATTCGCAGTAAGAGCAGTTGTTGAATGAGAGATTAATAGCTAAGGTATAATAATAATTGTCATGTGATGGAGATATATATATAGGGTCAAATCATAGTCGAATGTCGTAAACGTTTGTACAATACAAGATTAATGATAACATTTTTTTAGTATTTCTCATTTTTTAAAATATATTTTTAATTGATTTAGCAGTATACTAGAAAAAATATATAATTTCAACCATAATAATTATATTTTTAAATGTGTGAATATAAATCAACATAGCTTTTTGGTTTTAAGGAGTTCAAATTGGAATTCAACCTCAATATTTCGTTACTACCTCAATATCACTAAGTTAAAATTTATTAATGAATTTTATTATTTTTTTAAATGAAAGAAATAAACTAGTATACTGTAACTATATTAGAGCTTTATTGAAGGCAAATTAGAGAACAAGTTAGGTATCTTTTAATAGTTAAAATTACAGGGCGTAGATCAAAAACTATACTAAATCGAGCAATTGGTTGCTTCCAATACAATTAGAGTATCCCATTTCTTCTAATAAATACTATTGGTAGCAATGTAGTAAATTGGAATTTGAAAAGTTCAAAGGCTATATAAAAAAGGTCAAGGGTTTAAATATGATATTTAGCGAAAGGAATATTCAGGAAAAGAAAAATTGAAATAAAAGAATTCTCAGCATATAGGATTATCCCAGCCACCCTTTCCTATCCTCTAAAATCTGTCTTTAATACCCAAAAAAACATAATTTTTTTAAAGCATTAATCAATTTAACTAAATGACTTTAAATATGAGATTCTGATTTTATAATGCAATTTCAATTTAATTAATTTGAATTCAAATAATTAATTTCAGTTTAACCGTTTGAAGTTCAATTTAAGTTGAATTAATAAATTGAGTCTCAATTTAATCGATTGATCCCAAAATTATTAATTGCTTAATAAAGAAAATTTTTGAACATTAATTTTGATTTTGTTAATATTTCATATAAGTTAATTTTGAATTAACTAATTAAATTAGTAGTTAATACTTATTACTTAGTATTTAATAATGTGATTAAATAAATCAATGTTTAAAATACTAAAACTAATTTCAAACTAATTGCCATATAAATTTTAAAAACTGAATAAATTAAAATAAAAAAAAGTCGCATCAATTAGGTCGATACGTTACTGAATCCTAAAAATTTTAAATCATTTGAGTTAACAAATTCCAGATTGAATTCAATTCAGTTCAAGTTAACAAATTCCAAATTGAATTTGAATTGAATTGATCTAGAATCGAGTTTCCCAAATGAACTGAAATCAGATTTTGGGATGGTCGTGCTTAATTTGAGTCTGCTCGCATTTGACATTATAATATGCGGATTCTAAGTTCATATTTTCTATAGTTTCTCATATGTTAGTTTTCTTAAACAAACATTTAAATGAGCATTTCATTTATCGGGAAATAAACTATACCAATAAAAATGATTTGAGAAACCATAAGGAGGAAGACAATTATCATGTTTTATGACCAAATAACTAAATATGAATGATCTTCAAAAAAATAAGAGGAATAAAAGAAACTTAAAAGTGTGTTTACTTATATAAAAAACTTTTTAAGATTTTGTGTTTACTAATGATATTTTTCTAAAATGGAAAACAAAACAGTTTTCATATTTTCTAAATTATAATTAAACTTTGGAAATCAAATTTTAATATGTTTTCTATATTCTCTTTTATGTAAATCGCAACTTATTTTCAAAAAAATTTCACTTTATTTATGACCCTTAAAACTTAAAATATAATCTAAATAGAAAATAAAAATTTTCTATATAATAGCAATTAAAAACACACCCTTAAAAAGAAACTTAATTTGTATATTTAAATCAATTATTTTATAATTGAGCTAAGGCAATTCAAAAATGAATGAATGAAGCAAAACGGCTATAAAATGATTAAATAACATCATCATTACTAATACTTAATTTCCAATATTGCAAGCAAACTGAATGCTAAATTCTTTTAGATCTACAAAATAATCGCTTTTCTTAAGTTTTTAATCTTAGCTGTCCCGCAAATCAAAAACAGATACAAAATTCCAAAGTGGGGCCTACGCTTCACATCTATAGGTTAATTTATATATATAATATTATATATTATTCCAACCAAACACAGCCCAACCTTGCACCTCCTCCTTCTACGGATGAACGCACGATGCGGACAGTGGGAGGCTGTCCCCTTATTGACCAGTTTGCCCTCATTCTCATTTCGATACAAACCCACCCAAAAGAATCTCCGACTCGGACTCTACTTTCCCATCTTTAATTTTCCCTTGAATGGATATTTGCAGTAATATAGGAAAAAGGGCGCTGAAAAGCTTCAAAAACAAACAAACATGGTGGCCAACTAAGACCGAATGAAATGACCAAATTACCCCTATTCATACCTGCTTTGGCAAATTAAGCTAGGGAGTAGGGACCTTCATCTTCCTCCACTCCAACCAAGCTCCCATGGATTTTCAGTTGCAGAATGAGTGAAGAACTTAACAGTTTATACACACACAGTACGGGATTTTAAGTTTTTAACCAAATAATAAGGCCGTATTTAAACGAATTAATAGTTAAGCTTAAGCATACACATTCACCAAAATCAGTGAGTTTTTTAATAAGTGGATCCACACTTAATTAAACCCTAAAAATTTCAGCCAAATTTTCCAAAATAATAAAGAAAACCCAATCAGGAAAATCTAACAAGTAGATAACTTTTTTAGTTTCCACTTCCACTATGAATCATCTCTTTGTACCTCATAATGGAATCAATCCTCTGCAACTTCAACTGCTGCTTAAACCTGTTGATGAAATCATCAGCCCTGGCATCAACCTCTGCATCACCCACCTCTGTCATTTTACTCTTCCCATCCCTCACAGTCGCCGGCCGGCGAGCTTCCACAATCTCATCCTCTTCAAAATGAGCAAAAGCAGACTTAGTGCTGGCAGATTTCCTCATTTTCGTTGGAAGCTTTGTGGGTACTTCGCCAGAGGCTGGTTTTGTGTCCGACATCGACCTGTTTACCTTATTATTACTCTGTAGCTTGCTGTATATCTCGTCTATGGTCTCCTCTTTACCTTCTACCTCTTCTCCTTCTTGGGTTTCCGCTACATTTTCCTCTACTTCTTCTTGCTGGTATAAAGCACTATGCGGAGCGAAATAGGTTTGTGCTGTTTCTCGAGTTTTTTGTGAAGCACTGTTAATGGGTTCTTGAGAGAAGTAATTATAGAGGTTAACGGACTTGAGGCGCTGAAGAATTGAAGGAGATCTAGAAAGGAAGGATTGATTTTGATGATAAATTTCTGGAGGGGATTGTTGGAGAGTGAAATGGGAATCAAATTGGGGAGGTTTTTCATAGGTTACAGTAGTGGGTTCTGGGGATCTATAGGTATAAAAGTTGATAGATTTAAGCCTTTGAAGAACAGATGGAGATCTAGGAAGGTGGTGGTGGTGGTGTTGGTCGTCTTGGAGGTGGAGGTGGTGGTGGTGGTGGTGGTCGCCGCCGTGTTTCTGGGTGGCAAAGCTAGAAGTAACATAAATGGTGCCGATCATGAGATTGAGGAAGAGAAAGAGAACAGTTGGGGTGAACCAACTGTTCATAGAAGCCCAGATTGAGGGTACGGATGTCACTGATTCTTCCAGCATAGCTTTGCTTTGGAAGGATGCTTCAGATATGGAAATGGGTCTTCTCTGCTCTGCTCTGAATGGAAGGATTTTATTTTTATCACAAATTTCATCCCTTTTTTATTATTATTATAATTTACACTTTTTTATATAAATAATAAAAATAAAAAATAAAAAAGTATTGGGATAGTTTAAAATTGAATTTTTTTGGTAAATTACGTGAGAGATCCTTAAACTTTTTATACTTTAACTATTAAGTCCTTGAATTTTGATTTTATTATATTGAGTCCTCAACGATTATTATATTATACATCAAGCTTATATTGTATGACATAAATGAAATTGGAAGTCAATAATAAAATAAGAAAAAAAATTATTCACTCAATGAACTTATTTTTCTAAGCAAAAAAAATGTGTATATTATATTGACATTTTCTATCTCGTGCTTAACATATTTACCTAATTAATTTTGTATCAAAGACTAGGAAATGAATAAAAGTATTTAGATTCAGATTTCAGACATTTATTTCTGTTTAATAATAAACAATATGTGATATTTATTTTTGTTTTTATCATCTGAATTTGATATAGAAAATAATAATTGCTAAAAGATCAAAATTTCGTGGGCTTAGCCAAAAATATAAAAATTCATAAACTTCAATATATTATTTGCCTTTTTATTAATTATTTTAGAAAACCGCACATATTTTAATATTCAAAAATTTATAAATTCTTGTAGTTAAAGTTTTCAGTTAAAAAGTTGTTCAATTGATATCTGATATTTTTTTATTAATCTTATTTAATTGGTATTCTTAATTATTAAATTTGATCAATTAACTATCACTATTTACAATTAAATTAAATTTAACCCGTATAAATAAAATATTTATTAAGTTACATAGTTTATTAAAAACTTATTATTAAATTTTCATGTATAAAATACTTAATATCTATTTAACCACAATCAGTTAAATAAATTTTCAACTGAAATATTAAAATAGTTTGATATTGATAATAAAGAAAATTAATTAAACAAATTGATATATAATTTAAGAATGCAATTTTTTCATTATTCTATAGGGTCTTGGGAGTTGGGACACGTTTCGATATACTTCAAGTTCAAGCCTGTGACATACGGACAAAATAGAAGAAGTGGATGCAGGTGAACATGAGCATGGGTGAACTGCAGAAACACCGGACATTTATAGCTAAACGACACCGTTTTTTCCCACGTTCTGACGGTCATATTTTGATTCATGGACATCAACTTTCCGTTTCTCTTACATCAGTGCTTCAGTTAAGACCGCTAACCGCGATTAGTATCCAAAATTTTAAAGTAGTATTCTAATTCATGTTTCCAATAATTCAAATTTGTTAATTTTTTATATTTTTAAATAAAAATTATAAAATTAAACCGGATATGAAAAAAATAGTTTTTATTGCATAAATATACAAAAAAAATATTGAAATCATAAAAATAAATTTAGAAATAGAATTTTATTTTTCGTGAAATTTTATTTTTTTACCATATATTTGGTATACTAAAATATATGTTTGATATCCTACCCATTTAAACTTATTATTATCTATATCCGTAAATTATATTATTAATCTGTATTCGTAATATTCGTGTGTAATTTGTTTAAATAAAATATTTTATTTTTTAACATATATGAAAAAATAAAAACAGCAGATTGGGTACCCAATGCAATATCATGATATAAGAATTGGTCAACATCCATGTGGATTGCATCCCGAAACAATAGAATTAGGGCCTACCACGCTCCATGACATTGAGATTACCGATACCTAATGACGAGTTAAATAAGTATTACATTGGGAAATATTGGGAAACCATTGATTCATCCTTCTCTCCACTTCACCTATTCAAAGTAGGTCCTGACCGAGTTTGAGTTGGGATTGTCATTTTTTAAATTTATTATTCAATTTCTAAATTTCCAAATTTATTTCGCTCAATATTTTCTTCATTTTTATTTTTTATTATATTGAGTACTCGTTACTTTAATTGTCTTTTAATTTTTATTTTTTCTTCTATAGATATTTATACAAAAGAGAGTAAAAAAAGTTAAATTTGACAATACTCTTCACCCCCTATTTTAAGAGTATTTTTGCACCTTACTGTAATGAATTATAAATCAAAAGGTCTCTCTCATTTACGGATAATAATAATAAATTAAAAAGGAGATCCTCCTTTTTCCTCATCTTCAAGTTTTTTGGGCCATGGTATTACTTGGGCCCAATCTAATCGATTCATGCCTCTTTTGGCCCAACTCCAACATTGAGAAGGAAGATGCTGGCGTAAATATTTTTAAATCTTATTTATTTATTATTTTTGGTATTCAATTTTCTTACAGACATGAAATTGAAAAGGTAAGATAAAATTCATTGATAAATTTAATTCACTTGTCTTTGAATTATTTTACTTTTATATAAGAATTATCCTGTTCTGAAGATTTAAAGTAATATGTTTTGCTTGGTGAATTACCATAAAATGGTTTGAGAGAGAGAGGAGAGATTTATTAGATAGGAGTGGTAGGAATGGGATAGGTGGCCTTGCTTGTTAGGGATAAAGTTGGTATGAAAGTGATGCAATACAATGCATGGTCAATGAAAGAGTTCCCTTGTGGCTAAAGCTTTTACCATTCTTACCTAGCTATGACCACATTATGTTAGCATATATCCCACACCAACAATATTTAAGTAATTTCGTCTAAAAATTGGTAATCCTAAACCTTCTCAAATAAAATTAATTATCATTCTAATTTATTTTTCAAAACATTTATTATTGTTTTTTTTATTCGAGTACATGTTGAGGAGAGGGTAAATGAGATTCGAATCTGAATTGTTTGAAAAAATTTCTAAAATTTTAAACCAATTAAGTCACAGATAATTCTCTATTAAATTATTATATATCTTTTATGTATTAATTAGATTATGAATTATTATATGTTGTATATCATATATATTATAAACATAATTAACTATTTATATCTAAATTAAAAATAATAATAATAATTGAACCCTTAACTTCCATTTATGAACCCGAGCACAAGATTAGTTCAACTAGGCTAGTTGAGCCTCACATGATTCGTCCTAACAAATATTTGTCCATCAATTATTGTTCAGAACTTACCATCAGACCAAATTAAAGTTGATTGATATGACTGAAGAAATTTTACGTAAAAACAGTCACATTTATTTCAAGCTACACAATCTCAGAATAGTAATTAACTTTGGACAAAACACTGAACATATTCCACTTATGCATTAGAAACCTACTTTCATCAGACACCGCACCGGTCCCAATCCAGTACTTTTTAGTGTATTGGATTAACTTTTTTTCCCCCTTTTTGATCTTGTGTTGCATAGGAATAACTTCCATCAAGCTATTATTGACAAATTCATCGCTACGAGAAGCATAAACGCAAGGTAAATCCAACTATAAAACCATATATAAATGTGGCTAATGGCTATTAAACAAACACATTTTTTTATTATCTTTTCCATATTACCTTATTTATTTAACTTCTCTATTTTTTAAGTTACATACATTTTCTATTTTTTATCATATACATTCCATAATATTAAATGTCAACTTTTAACAGTTTAATAAATTAAAAATTGAATGGAGTGTTTAGTTAGCCTAAATTGAACGTAGTCTTCAATTAATTTAACTTTTGACTTGTTAAACCACTATAAGGTGAGCTAAGTATTTGACTAACCAAAAGTAAAAATTGATGGTTAAAAATTTTAACCATCAATTTTTAGAATTTATACCGAAAATTTTAGCTTTTTATATCAAAAACCAGCTTTTAAATATTTAATATACAAAATAATTTTTTATTTTTTTTATTATAGTTAGATCAATTTATAATATTTTTTTATTAACTAAAATTTTTTGTTTTCTATTATATTTTTGTGTTTAATTAATTATTTTTTATGTTATATATGATAATGTATTATAAATTAATAAAAATTTAGTTTATGTATCACATTAAAATATAATATAATTTTTAATATCTATTTTATAAATTATAATTCATTTTCAACAGTTGATTTATCAAATATTTTAAAATTAATTATAAATTGTTACTATTAGAACTCACTACTAACAATTGTTTGTTATCCCTAGTCACTAACAACTAGCTATCACAATTGACCACTTATAGTAGATCACTATTGTTGACCAAACATGACCTTCAAAGTGGATGTAAATATTATTTTAAAAAATGAAAAAAATAATAAAAAGGAGAATAACGCCATGAAAGTGCTCACATTATTTCAATTAGTGTATTAATTATTAATTGGAATGGGTATTATTGTTCTCTTAAACACACATGCAGGACATGTTGGGAAATAATATTATTAAAGCCATCTAAGGTCTAATGTCTTGTGGATGTTACTCCTTATTGTCAAACAACAACAAGAAATTGCCCTGGACTTGGAAGAATGAAACCAGTAGCAAGGTGTCCAAAACATAACTTATTCATACAATGTACTCAACCTCACAAATGAAATGTCAAAAATAAAATAATTAATAATTATACAAATGCGGTCATTGGAAAACTTTTTTAATTAAATTTATTAATTTTTTTTATTTTTAAACTAATTAAATCCATATTTACAAATACTTAATATTTAATAAAAATAATTAAGAGAATTAATTAAATAAATTTTGATTAATCAATATTTATGAACACACGCAGTATTTATCACTGATAATAAATCAAATAAATTTATTAAATGATTGAATTGATTAAAAGTAAATTAAATAAATCTTTAAATTAATGAATTTATTAACACGAATCTGTAAAATTAAAGATCAAAATATGTTTTTTCTTTAAAAAAAATAAAGTGAAATGCATATTTGTTTGTTAATTGTTATGGTACCTCGAGAAGAACGGCACCGTTTAGTTCGCGTAAGAAGAATATAGTTGAAAGCGGGTGGCGGGGTGATGCGTGCTTTCATGTGCAGCGAATGATACGAAACGCAATAAAATACAAAAAGGGGCAGAGAAATATTTTTTTTTTCCCAAAAAAGAAAAAAAATATATATACAAAAAATGTCGACATAGGCGCGCTCATTTTCTTACAAAAAGGGGCGACTGTGGACGCAACCTCTCTCTCCTGCCGTCCAACGGTCGAACTATGTCGACACTCTCTCTCAATATATCAGTAATATTCCTTTCCGATCTCTCCTTTTTTTTTTCTCTGTGTCATCTAAGCCTCCCTTACTGTGGGCATGTGTACATCATAAGAACAGCATTGGACTTGCTTCCCCTCGCGTCTCTGACTTTTTTTCGTATAATTACGATTCGGATTTGCGTTTACTGGACAAATTTATTCGTCTTATGCTTATATAATCCCACCCTCAATCACTCATTCCCCTATGTTCTTCTTCGAGGTTAGTTTTTCCAGAAATGTTCATGAGTCATATATCTTACGATTTTGCCCATGAATAAGCTTTTTTATTTGATAGGATCTGTGGGAGTTGCTTAGCCTCCATCGTTTCAGATCAAAGACTCAAGCTTTTTCAGGTAAATTTTTGTAATTTGTTTTCTCTTGAACAGTTTTCTCTCTGTTTCTGTTATGTTAATCCATAATTGAACTCAATTTTCAGCCAACTGTTTGCCCAATTTTAGTTTTCTATCTGAAATACTCAAGTAGTCTGATTTCTGTGTTTTGTTCTTGTATTAAAAAAAAAAAAAGATTCTTTCTTTCTGGGGCTTTCCGAATCCATGATTACGAGCTGCAACTCGGCCGAACTCGATGCTTGCCGAGATGACTCGGCCGCGCTTGTCCTCAAATTCGTCGGCATTGCGTCGATTCTCCTCGCCGGCATAGTTGGAGTCGCTATCCCTCTCATCGGGAGGCAACGCCGTTTCCTACGCACAGACGGGAGCCTCTTTGTTGCTGCAAAGGCCTTCGCGGCGGGCGTAATTTTAGCCACCGGTTTCGTTCATATGCTATCGGACGGGGCAGAGGCTTTATCGAATCCTTGTCTTCCGGAGTATCCATGGTCCAAGTTCCCATTCTCCGGGTTTTTTGCCATGATGGCATCGTTGTTGACTCTCCTTGTTGATTTTCTCGGCACTCAATATTACGAGAGAAAGCAACGGCTGAACCGGACAATTGAGGAGCAAGCGCGGGTAGGAGCGGTTGATACGGGTCCGGAGTCGGGTATTGTTCCGTTCGTGGAGGGGAAGGAGCAAAATGGACCTGATGGGAAGTTGTTTGGGGAAGAAGAGGGCGGCGGAATGCACATCGTGGGGATGCACGCGCACGCGGCGCACCATAGGCATAACCACCCGCACGGGCGAGACGCATGTGTCGGGCACGTGAAGGATCATGGACACGGACACAGTCATGGGCACGATCACGGGTTCGGCACCGGCGACGAGGAGAGTGGTGTAAGGCACGTCGTCGTTTCACAGGTGAGTCAAATTCTTCATTGGTTAAGGGTAGATAGGCTTATGATGAACACATGCCCAAATTGCCTAATATTAGTAACTATTTTTTTTAATAAAATAAAAAATGGAATATTTCTTACAACATATTTAGCGACATGTAATTATCTATTTTTCTCGATTTTAGTTTATTTTGTTCCTTATATTTGGTTTTTTTGTCCCTTATATTTCGTTTTGGTCCACTCTTAACAATAAATTTAATTTAGGGGTGCTGAAGATATTATTTTGAAATTGCAATGAAATGAAAATGGTGGTTAATATTTTGGACAGGTATTGGAGCTTGGGATAGTGTCACATTCGGTGATAATTGGGTTATCACTAGGAGTATCAGAAAGTCCATGTACAATAAGACCCTTAATCGCAGCATTATCATTTCATCAATTCTTCGAAGGGTTTGCATTAGGAGGGTGCATATCTCAGGCGCAGTTCAAGACCCTATCAGCCACAGTGATGGCATGCTTTTTCGCCATTACTACACCCGCCGGAATCGGAATTGGAACCGCAATTTCTTCATTTTATAACCCACAAAGCCAAGGAGCACTCATTGCTGAAGGTATTTTAGATTCCTTATCGGCTGGAATTCTTGTGTACATGGCCTTAGTAGACTTAATTGCTGCTGATTTCCTAAGTAAGAGGATGAGCTGCAATTTTAGACTTCAACTTGTCTCTTACTTCATGCTCTTTCTTGGTGCTGGAATGATGGCTGCACTTGCTATTTGGGCTTAGACCTTTTTCCCTTTTTTCCTCTTTTATTCTTCTTGTTTTTTAGTAACGAAGACAACCGGCAAAAATTCGTTGAATCGATTTTTTGATTGTATTTGTCAAAAAAA
This sequence comes from Triadica sebifera, assembly GCA_023653625.1. NCBI lineage: Eukaryota > Viridiplantae > Streptophyta > Magnoliopsida > Malpighiales > Euphorbiaceae > Triadica > Triadica sebifera. The sequence goes on along the minus strand of CM042910.1, from coordinate 22,825,587 downwards.
AATGAAATAGATGTTGTAATCTTAGATTCTGTTTTCTAGTGAAAAAAAAAAAAAAGAAAAAGCTCAAGTGAAAGCGGCTGAAAATGATGGTTTGGATTATTGGATTATATGCTATATTGGTGATTATATCATCGAAATTTTAATTTACAAAATTTATTTTTTTATTTAATAAATTATTGAATATTTAATAATGTGATCAATTATAAATAAAGTGTTTAAAAACGTAAGTGTTTAAAGAGATTTTAGAGAAACAAAAACTGAGATGGAATGCCTTAAAAACTAGTTTTTTTTTTTTCCTATACAATAATGATGCAAATTAACTTAACCTAACTACCTGCACACTACTCTCTTACATTTGATTACTTAGAACTAAGCACCAGTGGACGAGGCAGTATAGATAATTCTTTTTTTGAACTGAAAAATTGCTTCATTAAGAAGCCTCCCAGCTCAAAATAGTCAGCAAAATACAAGGATTGGCAGGGGGCATTCCCCTTCTTTTTCGCACATTTGGCTACAAAGTCAGCAACAGAATTTACAAGTCTACTAATATTTTACAGACAAAACATTCTCAAAACCAAAATAAAGGGATTTCATGTCCTCAATAATAGCATCTACAATCTAAGAAGAACAAATAGAACCATTTAGAGCTTGAATTTCAGTCTTTGAATTGGACGGACTTCATAATAATATTCTCTGACGTTGCATTTTGATTTAATTATCATAATGTTGGGATTTATAAATACGACTATAATAAACTAAGAAAGATGATGGTAGTACAGTTTACTATGGCTGAATGAAAAAGAAGAAAGAAAAACATTATTTGGTCTATGTATTTTATTAAAGACTTACGAAAATATTTGACTGAAAAAATAAATGATAAAAATAATTTGAATGGGCCAGACTATTATCAAAAGTAATCGAAAACTTTTCATGTAATACATTTTTTTAATTTTTTATTTCAGCAATACTTACAAATTTTTTTATCAATTTTACTGAAATTTATTTTCAATTCTACCATTATTATAAATTTTGAATTTCAAAAATATTATTTTTTTAAAATCTTATTTCTTCATATTTCAAAAAGTGGATTTTAATATTTTTGAAAGAATTTTGCAATATTAAAAAATTTAAAATTTTGTTAGTATTTTTTTTCATTTTTGTAAATTTTTCAAACTTACTGCCACGATCACCGATTTAAGCTTTATATGGTGGGTGTGCACCATAACCAATACAACTAAGTCAATAAACTTTGACCGATATAGGGGCGTTATTATTCGAGTTTAAATCCGATCACATAAATATGAAAATTTTAGTTTAAGATGGTAATGTTAGTACGGTATGAAGACAATATTATTGCAATTACGTGTTTTGGCATGTAAATCAATGTGATATATAGGACGAAAAATATAAAGTTTTTGTCAGAAAAGAAAAATTTTGATTTAAGCATTCCAAAATGTAAATAATAATATTTTAATATCATAGGTGAAGTTATGAAAAAAAAATTTAAAAGTTAAGGGTTTCAATTTACAAAAATATAGTACTCGATGCCGATTTCTTAACTGGAAGTTAGAGATATTCGTTTGTTATCGTAAAAGTGCTGATGTAATCGTAATTGGATTTTAAGATTTTTAACATTGATAATTTAAAAATCGGACTACGAATAAATTTTACGGGCGGAATTAAGAAAAATGACTAAATCGTAAAAATGTAATTTTTACATTGAAGGCCGTTTCACAAAATTGAAAAAACCGTTTCAAAGAGAAAAATATTTTAAAATTTTTGGTATATTCAATTTGAATGAATTAAATAGTTTGGAGATCGAATTTGAGAAAAATAAATTATATCATGAATTAATTTGAAAGAAAATTTGTGATTGGTGGAAGTTATGATCAAGTTAAATTAAATTAAGATGCAATTGGGTCATTTGTCAATTTAAGCTCCTAATTAAGTTTTAGTTGGCTAATAGTAGTGAAGATTAAGGAATAATTACATTTTAGTTGGCCAATAGTAGTGAAGATTAAGGAATAATTAAGTTTTAGTTGGCTAATAGTAGTGAAGATTAAGAAATTAAATAAGCTATATAAGGACAAGTGTCCATATTTCTCCATGAATTTAGAATTCTCTACCAAAAATATCAAACAAAAAGCCCTCATCTTATGTCTTCAAGCTTTTTTTCATTTTTTTTATAAATAATTAATTATCCAAGCATAAGGGAGCAACAAGAAGAAGAAGAAAGATAAATTTGGAGAAATTTTTTTCTCTTAGCCGAAAATTTTAAGAAAATTTGAAGTGATAATTTCTTCTTTTTTTTTAAAAAAAAAATTCTTATTGCTTTAAGTTAGTTTTGATGTTTATTTGAAGTTGATTTTATTGGGTTTAGGTTTGGTTAGGGTTTTAATAGACAATAATAGTAAAAAAATTGGATAAAAATAAAAAATGAGAAATTTAGAGATAGAATTGATGAGAAGTGATGAGAAATGGGTAAAAAATAATTTTTAGGAATTTTTGTGAAATTTTTAGAAAATTTTCCTAATTATGTCCGAAAAATTGGATGAAAAAATTGGGTGAACCATAGCTTGATTTGATGATATTGGAGTTATTTGGGATATTTACAGGTGTAAAATAATTTTTGGAGTGAAAAAAATAATTTTTGAAATTTTTTCAAAATTTGGCTGAATTATTGAAGAATTAATTCTTAAATATTTGGACTTAATTAAGTAAAATTGGTGGTTGGAAATTAAAGAATATGTATTGAAATAATTATAGGAATTTATTGGAAATTTTTGGAGAAATTGATTAATTAATGAAAATTTTTTAGTAGAAATATTGGAATATAAAAAATAATAAATAATTAAGAAGGGGGAAAATTAATTGAGGGAAATTATGGAGAAGGAAAATAAAAAAAATAGAATTTTTGAAGATGAATTTTTGGATAATAGATTAATTATAGAGAAATATGACAAAAAGATGAGAAAATGAGAAATATTATTAGAGAATAAGTAGTCACATTGTTATAAGAGTTAGACGATTAGGAATGATGATTTACGCATTAAAGAATAAGTAATTAAAAATTTAATTATTGTCAGATATTGCAACAAACCGGTGCCAATAGTAAATAAGGGCAAAAATCCGATAGAGTAGAATAGAAGTAACATGAGTATTCACATTTTGTTTTTAAACAGTCTATATTGTATTTTTTCCTAAAACAAATTCAGTAGTGATATTATATAATTTTTCTGAAATATGAAAAATTTTATGGATACATATTTAATTAGTATAAGTATATATATTGGTATATAGTTATAAGTCATGCGCAAACATTTCAGTAAGTTTGCCGGTGACATCTATTGATTTGATAGAAATTCTGTTAAACTAAGAGATGTTATATACAAGTCTAAACTCCAAACCCATTCTAATAAATTTGGAAACATCTTCGGGTTTGAATCGAACGGTGGGAGTGCTAAAATCTTTGTTCCGGTTGACTCTCTAGTGTAGAGACTACAAAAGGATTTGAATTAAAGATACTATAAAAAAGAGATAAAAAATTAAAAAAAATTATTAAATAGATTCAGTTTATTACGTTATTTATAAATTAATACAATCATAATGTAGATTTATTAATTATTATACAATGTAAATAAAACAATTAAATGAGTCATTTTAGGGGGTGGGTTTATTAAAAATGAATAAATGGTGTGTTATTGTTTTAGTGGTTAGCTGTTATTTTCTTTATTTGTTATGCCTGATATGGACTATGAAGATGTTGTAAATGCCTGAGTGGTTTCACCTGGAATGCTTTGTGCAGAATGATTGCAACAGTTGGTCTTTTGGCATGGGATTATTTCTAGCTTGCCTTGAACATTTCTCTCCTGCATTTTCCTCTTTCCGTTAAGTTCTTTTCTTCATTGTCGTCGAGGCCATATTATCCACTCATGGTACTAACATTATAGCTTTTTGGCAAGTAAATCTTTGTTAGGTTTAGAACTTCGAAATTTTAGCAGTCAAAATAAGTGAAGTCAGAAAAATTCTGAGAAAAAATGATATGATTTTATTCAATTCAGCTTCATAAATTTATAGAGAAATCACTGAAAAAGAAATCCCATCTTCCTTGGTTGTTACTATTGAAATCTAAAATCATAAAGAACAGCTAAAACAAACAAATTATTCAGATTCAGTTAAAAGAAACCCCAATTATTCATACTAGGATTGCAAATGAAAATAGAACCTTGAAACTTATTTTTCAAAAAAAATTTTCAGCCATCACCACAGCCATGTTCATCGGCATGGTCCAGGCTGTGTTTCTTTCTGCCTACTGTGACTGTCTTTCACACATTATAGCCACAGCAGTTTCTGTTGACATAGCCTAGGCCGAGGTTCCATCTGGTTTCTGCATCAGTTTAGCATGGCTGGACACGGTTTTGTTGTCTGCCTGTGTTGCAGTGCTGTCTGGTCGTCTTCTTCTTCAAGTTTTTTTTGGACAATTTGACCTGGATGCCAACACTTGAACAATTTTTCATGAATTCAGGATGCTGCTTACCCTTTTGTTTCATTTTAACTTTCAATCGGATCAAATGGCTGTTACTTTGTTGAATGTTGAAGCAAGTTCTTTAACAAGTGCAAATACATTCTCATTTTCTCTTCATTTTTATTTTGTATTTTTATGGTCATTTTGATGTGACTATAGTGCTAACTATAATTTGCTCTTGCTTTACAATGGACCTTATTTCTTTGCTCAATAGATGTGTTTTTTAGCTTTCAATTTGAGAATGTTCAACAATGAGGATGTCACTATTGGGTCATGGATGCTCTCTATGAATGTTCACTATGAAGATAACCGAGCAATATGCGATCCTCGGTGCACTCCAACGTCTATAGCAGTTTGGGATATTCCTAAATGTTTAGGTAATATCCTTCTTAATGCCTAAAAATTTTGTTTTCTACATAGGAGGCAATGTGGCACGCTGAATGGTGTCAATAAATCCTATATGTGCATATACTTCTCATGTCTCATTTCATGTATGTTGGTTTCCAATATTCATTAACGTTCTATTATAATATCTGCAAATTTCCAAATAATCGGGGGAATTTTTCTTAACCAATTTGGCACTAAAAATTGTTAGAACAAATGATGAAGTCCTTTGTAATATCTGCAGAAATTTCTTTAACTAGTGAATCGATGAAAATTATCAGGTTTATGCAATCCAGCTATCCGGGTGAAAGAGCTTCACAAGGTTGATATGTGCTCCAAAAGCCATACATTACCTGTGGATGAAGACGATAAATAGCTTATTGATTTTGGTTTCAACTGATATTTTCCACGAAATTGACATCAAAACAAGGCTACTGTGTTCTAATAGTTGGAAAATTTGATGGCAAAGTAATTACATTCTTGTTGCTGCTTTTAGGAAGGATGGTGGAAGTGCGTTATACCCATTGATTATGGCTGTAAAAAAGAGAAAAAATTATATGGTTGAATATAGTTGAGCATTATATTATCTTGAGGGTTGAGATATTTTGCAAATTAGAAGTTTGGTAAATATGTCAGATATGATCAATAGTATACAAGATATACCTCAGGGAACCATTTTGATCAAAGAGAGATGATGCATTCAAGTTTTGTTACAGTATCTCTATGAGCAACCTGATTACCGACAATCAAGTTGGTTAATGGGGCATTTAGATCTCCAAATAATCGAAATTGTTTTCATATTCTGTTATATTTTGCGGTTTTCTTTGGCCCCGGGGAAGGTTTTCCTTTTTAGCAATGCTTACTGTCAAATATCCACAATTTGATCAGCGGATGAGAGTTAATCAACCCTTACGTTTCAGCTCCAAAAAATAAAATAAAATAAAATAAACCACTATGTTAAAATGTTATATCCTATTTTGTCACAAAGATTTGAATGGGAAACATCTTGTTGGGTTTGAATCTTTTTGTGCTCTTCTTTTCCAACTATATTATATGCTATAGGTATTTTGTAAATCAATAAAATTTATGACTTCTAATAACAATGAAAACAATGATTTACTCTAATTTCAAATCTCCATGATTCAAAATAAAACAAAAGAAAAAGGAGTTTTAACAAGGATTCAATTTACACGTCTACTGTTTTTGTTATAATACTAATAACAATTTTTTCTTCTATTACTATAATTTAGTTACCGAGATAGACTTTTTTCACAAAAATAAAAAGAAGCTATATATATTTTTACATTCGCGATTTAAACTCTTATTGTATACACGTATTGTAGTTATTTATATCGCAGTATAAGATATGTCGTTCAGAATCTAAATATGGACAAACAAAAGTGAGAAATTTATCTTAACATGATAATATGAATTCTAATATAAATATTTAATTGGTTCGATAAAACATTATGATTTCGTATTTTACATGCAAATCGAGGCAACAAGATTGAACTGAAATTTGAATTTTTCAATCGATGGTGAAAATATAATTTAAGTATAACGGAACATAAAAAATATTATTTTATGATCGTATGTGGAATTATAAGGTGATATTTTAAGATTAAAGATTCTGATTTGCGAAAATATGGTATCTAGTGAGGATTTATGGTCCGATTTTCTGACCGAGAGTTAGAGATATGCGTTTACAATTGCAATAATGCCAATGTGATCACAATTAAATTTTAAAATTTTTAAAAATATAATTTAGAAATCGAACATCAGATAAATTTTTACAAGCATGATTAAGAAAAATGACCAAATCTCAAAAAAATGTAATTTTTGCTTCAGTTGTCATTTTGCAAAATTAGAAAGATCATTTTGAAGAGAAAATTGTTGTAAGAATATTAGTATGTTCAATTTGATGAGATAAGATCGTTTGGTATATAAAATTAGAGAAATTAAATTTATTCAATGATTAAATTGAAAAGTAAAGAAATTTATAAAATTACTTAAAAGTAAAACTTTCTTCTGGGTTTAATTAAATATTTACCAAAATATCTTCTTAATTAACTTAAAGTACCCAATAGGAACAATGATTAAATTTAATTAAAATTAATTAGCCATTAATATGATTATAAAAGTCAAAAATAGAAAATATTCAACATTTCAAATAAAAAAAATATATGTTTCTTCTTCGTCTTTACAAAGCCGACCACCATAAGTAATTTTTGAAGTTTATCTTTGATTTTCAACTCCTCAAAATATTTTTACTCAAGCCATTGAAGCATGAAGAATTAATTAAGGTGAAGATAAAAAACAATTTTTAGGGAATAAAACTCTTTTTGTAGAAAACAAATTCCAAAAAATATTGATGTGAGATTTTTTTCACTTTTTTTTAAACTTACTATGGATTTAAGTTATTTGGATGATTGTAGTGAGTAGATTTTATGTTGATGATGTGTTGAATGTTGAATTAGTATTGTGAAAAAATTAGAGTTTTACAGAAAAATTATATAAAAATAGAAAATGAGTATAATAAGGCTTAAGGATATTAGTTATGGTAAAAATTTAATGAGAAAATTTTTTAGGAATTTTTGGAAATTTTTATTGCTAAATTTTTGAGAAATGATTTTGAAAGATTTGTGCTTTAAAATGATGAAATTGAGTTAAATTGAGTGTTTAGATATGAAAAATAATTTTGCAATGAGAGAATTTTTTAATAGGAATTTTGGTGAATTTTTGAACTTTTAGCTAAATTATTGAAAAATTTATTGAAATTTATTGAATATTTTTTTTGTGAAATTTATGATGAAAAATGAAAGAAAATGAATTAAAGTAATTTCAGGAATTTATTTGGAATTTTTAAAACATTTATTGAATTTATAAAAATTTTTGGGTGGAAAATAGAAATTAAAAAAATAAAAATAATTAAGAAAATAGTTTTTGAGGAGGAAAAATAAAGAAAATAAAATATTATAAAAAAAAATAATATATGAATTTTTTGGTTGCATTGGAAAATGTGTCAGTAACTGGATCTCAAACTACGCATTAAATACGCATAATGAGAAAATTTTTTTTGATATTATTTAATATACACGAGAGCGAGAGTTATTTGAAAATTTTTAATTTTTCTAGATTTTTATATTTTGTACTATTCGGTAATTAATTGAAAAATCGTTTTTTATTAGGTACGACGTCGGAATATGCGTCAATCCAACATAAAGGGAAAAAACCAATAAATACTGGCAAAATATAAAGAGGTTAATGTAAATATTCTTATAATATTGGTAATTATTGTTTGTAATTGGTTTTTGGTAAATTATGAAGTAATAAGAAAATTACTATATTCAAATAATTTATGATATTACACAAAATATATTTTATGTGAAAAATTTGAGTTTTTATAATGATTGAATTTGGGATATTTTTATTTCTTTTTGAGAGAATTTAAATGTTAAATATACTATGAAAATTTTTGTAAATTATTTCCTTATGATGATATTTATTTTGGTATGAAAACAATATTTATTTATTTCATGAAAATGATTGAGAAATTAATAATAAATTATTTTTGTGAAAATTATTTTTTATCCTATAAAATGTAAAAATGAATTGATTTTATGAATATAAAAAATTGTTCCCACATGTTAGCTTAGATGTAAAATATAATATTGTTGTTATGCTTATAAGGCAAAAATTACGGTCTGGTGTATTTATGTGAACCAATATAATATTGTGATTCTGTGCATTTTTGTAGATCACCTGATACATTTTTTAATTTTATGCATTTTTGTGGACTAAGTAATATTATATTTGAATCATGTGCATTTATGTAGATTCTATGTTAATATGTGATATGACACACATTTAATTCATCAGAAGTAAATTTAGAATATTATAATATGTAGATGGATTAAAAAATATTATAAAGAAATTATAGATATAATGTATTATAAATTTAAATAAATAGAAAATATTATATTATTATCTTTATGAAAAATAATTTGAATTTTTGAACTATTTCCATTTTAAATTTATGTTTTATTAAAATAACTGTTATTATAAAATTTTCACACTAATGAGTTATGTACTCAGTATGAAAGTTTACTTTCTCTTGCGTATGTTACAGAAGTAGCTGACAACGTCTGAATCTATAAATAAGAGACGTTGATTAGTGGATCCATGTGATAGAAAATAGCAGTAGCAGCGTTAGACACTCCGAACGAATTAGTCTTTTATTGTATATTGTTATTTTGATATATAAATTTTTAAATTTTATTTTAAAATGTATATATATAAATAAAAATGAGGATGTGATATGATATATGTCTAGTATATAGTCCAAATCTTAATATAGTCCATATAAAATAAAATCAGTCCTATTTAAAATTAAAGAATACTAAGGACCGTTATCTTTTTAAATGATTATTCAACACTTATCATTTATTTTGTTGGTAATAAAAAAAGAGAAAAAAAAATTATTTTTAGAGTTTTTCTCCCGTTCCTAATTCCCACCTTTCGGTCCCATCATATTTATTAGGTTTTTCATTCTTAATAAGAAGAGCTAATATCAATTTCATTGATTTTAATTGCTTATATTTTCTATTATTATCTTTTAATTTCCTATTTCAATTATAATGATTAGTTTAACTGGGGTTCAGGTTCACATGCGTCCTGGCCCCAAAGTGAAGAATATAATGCAATATGGAGTCCTAGCATACATTTCACTTTTCAATTTTATTATCCTAATTAATCTTAGTAAAAAGATAATTAAAATCAGGTTCCAATATAATTAAAGTATAAATAATGAAATTAATTCCCGTTGTAACATTTATTCTGAATTTAAGTTTTCAATTATACCAATTGAGGCATGTACCATGGAATACTTATGGATAAAAGTGGAAGGTAATGTGATGGTATAAAAAAAGTTTTCAATTAGAATTATGAATATTTATTTTGTACAATTCAAAATTTTAAATTTAAAATGAAATCGGTCGATACAAATAAAAAAATGTATGGTAATATTATTAAAATTTAAATTAAAAATTTTATAATTAATATTTATTTGTAAGTTGTAACCTATGTGATTGTGAATTGTGATCACGACCTATTATAATCTATTATTTTGAATTAAGTTTCCCATGATAATTAATCTTCATTTATGCAAAGAGTTCAAATTTTAAAAATAAAGATTAATATAGAATTAAACTTGTAATTAATATTTTTTATAATATTAATTTTATATTATATTGATTAAAATATTTAATCTTCATTAATATGTCATTTTGAAACGTCTTATTAAAAGAAAAAAAAAAGCAGGAAAAAATACAAAAGAAAAAGAGTGACAGCCTATTAGTTTTTACACAGGAATTCATTCAAATTTAATTTACTTTGAAATTAATAAAAACAACTAATAAAAAAATATTTAAACATATAGGTCTATAGATAATATAAATATTAAATTAACAAAAAAATTTGAAGTGCATCGACACGAAACTTCCAGTGAGCTCAGATCAATTTCCGTAGTATGGCAACCCGCGGTTCGGTGCGAGTTTTATGTTTTTGTCTCCGATTTCGATATATCATTTTGTTTCCCGCTAGAAAAAAAAAAATTGTTTAGACCCCATCTACGCATCACTGAACGAAAATATCCTATTAATGTTTTTCTATTTTTATTAAAATTTTTATTTTGTTTAAATATTAAAAATATTTTTTTATTTTAATTAATTAGTTAAATATATAATTATTTAAATAAAAAAATATTTTTTAATTTAAATAAAGTTATATATATTTTATTTTATTATTTTTTTAAAATATTAATTATATTAAAATATAAATAATTATTATATATAAATATAATAATTAAAACAGCTAATATATATAATTTTCATTTCATCTCCCTCACAAAAAAAAAAATCAGAACAATTTCAAATACAAAAATTCAGGACGGAACACTGCAAAACGGTCTAAATTGTCGTCTTTATATTTCCGGAATTTTTGAGCCCAAACAAAGATTACCGACTGTTACTGTCAACTGGGGTAGTATTGTAAATGCATCCTGAGTTGTGTTTATCGATGCAATCCTGTCCCTTTATCCAGCAACAGCAACTTTGTAAGTACACTCCTAAAGGTAACCTTTCCTACCACCGTAAGATATTCGTAAAATGAATGCCATCATTAATCTGACGGTGCAAATATCTAAACTTTTACACTTTAAAAACACTTAAAACTTTCCGCCCTTCCTGAAACTGAATAAAGACAAAGTTTTGGCTGTACTAATCGTCAGGTCTATTGATCAGCTACTACAGAAGAGTGCCACGTCATCGTATCAGTACCTAGCATCCTACGTGGCATCTTTTGATGCCAGCGTGTACTTTCCTTTTCAAACTCTCATCCTCCTTTATAAACGTTACTCTGTTTTGCCAGTTCTTCTCTGCAGAGAACAGACTACAGTCATTCAGTGTTTCTCTCCTTCTCCTTCTCCTTCTCTCTCTAGAAAAATGGAAGGATGTTCGCGGCCGCCGAAATATGAAGTAAGTTTGCCTGAGTTTCTCGCCGAAACTGACTTGGAAAGTGAGCTCTCACCTGAGCTTGCCATAAAAGAAGAGATGATAGAGGAGGTAATGCAAGAGTTGTACAAAGAGATCACGTGCCCGGAATCAACATGCACGGATGAGAGAGCCGCCTCGCCTCCGTCTCCGTCGTTCTCGAGGTCGTTATCAACTCCGTTCTTTGTTGAGAGCGGGAAGAGCGAGAGCTGCGGGGCGTCTATGTCGGACTCGGCGTCTTCAGTCATGGCAGGAGTGGAGTTCGCCGGAGGATTATTAGGAAGCAGTATAGACGGGAAGACGGCGGAGGAGTGGGGGTTGGAGGAGGAGGAAGGGTTGCTCGGGGAGAGATTGATGGACGGCTGTGATGCGGTTGAGTTTGGTGATGAGTGGCTGGAAAAAGTGATGGGATGGACCCCACTGCATCTTGAAGGGTGGACCTAAACAAAAACAAATGTGCATGATATAGTTAGTGGGTCCTAGTGAATTTTCCGTACATTTGGCGTAGTTGTTGGTGCAAAGGTTTTTGCAGTATATTTTTACCTTTTTTTTTTAATAAATTTGTAGGAAATATTAGTATTTAGGACTTAGGTGGAGTAGACTTGTTGAAATAGAAAATTACTTAATTAGGAGAAGTGTTTGGTGTATGTAGGTTTTTATGTTAATATTTTCCCCTCTCTAATGCTAGTTAATTTTTGTAATCTTTTCTTGAATGGCAATTTCTTCTTTGGAAAATTTTTACCTCCAATTTTTTTTCTTCTTCTTTTGTTTGCATATATATGTATTAAACCAATAATAAATTGTCACAACATCAAAGCATAATGAAAATTTTCCCAATTAGATACCAAATTCTAAAGTAAAAATTAATTTTTAATTAATATAATATAATATACACTGCCATGCCAAATAGAATAAATTTAACAACCAATTATACATTTATAAAATAAAATTAATTTCTTACAAAAAAATTGTTTTATTGGCTCTAGAAATATAACATATTGAAATGGTTTAAGTTTTTTTTTTTTTCTCTTTATATGTTTTTGTTATTGTTTTTCATATGACACTGTAAAAAAAATTTTAACTCATAATCTTACAATGACAATTTTGTTGCTGCTAAGAGGGACCATGCATTCAGTTGATCGGTTCAATTTCGAATCACTTAAAAAAATGAACAGAATGAATTTTTTATTAAAAAAAATTAAAAAATCCAATCAATAAATAGATTGAATTGCATTCAATTTGACATTTCGATTCAATTTTACTCAGCACTGATGCTAAGTTTCATAATCACTACTAATTAAGAGTTTGAGACTATCATAATAATTGAGATAAAACTGAATAATTGTTTACAGTTATTTTTAATTCTAATCAAATTTGGTATGGGCAAACAATAATCCATCACAGGTTTGCATAATTAATTAACTATGGGTTAAAATGGCAAAAGGGAATATATTATAGCACACATAGTAGTAATACATTGGTGTCTTTTTCTGCCATGAATATAATTATAGACAACTGCAAGCTTAACTCTTAGGTTCTATTGGAGTATTTGGTTATTTGCCATTCAAATTTTCCAAAAAGTACTATTATTCTTTTTATAGTTCTAATTTTTCCCTTAATATGTTTTTGTTTTTTTAATTAATTTTAACTTGTAATCTTAATAATAATGGTCACGTTAATTAAATAAATTCCCACAATTCTTAATCATATGACATTTTGTCATTAGCTTAATATGTTAATCCATCATACACCATAATTAAGGAAAAAACATGTAAGTGTGTACAATTAATGGTAATTCCTTCGCTACTAAGTTTCATAATGATATCTTAGAATAATTGAGATTAATGAAGGCAGTAGTTGAGGACAGATATTATGTTTTCTTTTTTTGTGAAACAATTAAATCTATAAGATCATTTACATTTAAATCTTAAAATGGCAAAAGCAATATATATATAGCTAACAAAGTTTACATCATCATATCATAAATTTGTCCAAGCTTTGTATATTGGAGTAATGGTGTCTTCCTCCTTTAATAGACAATTGCCAGCTTAGCAGTTTTTTTTTTCTTTTATTGGACCATGTAGGGATATTTAGAATTGTTGTTGGGTGTCTAAAAAATAAGTTTATAGAATTTTTATAATTTAATTGAAATATTTTTTTAATTTTTTATAAACTGTTTTTCTCAAATCTGCTTGCAGAAAAAAATATTTATTTATTTATTATACTTTAAAAATAATTTTTAAAACTCAAAAAAATTAAAAATAAATTTTTTTCTAAAATTATTTTTGTCAAACATAATGCCAAACGGACTAGTATATTTTTTTGCCATTATTCTTATTATATATCCAATTAATAATATATAATTATATAAAAATTTAATTTTAAATTTACATATATAATTAAAAATCAATTACGAAATTATATTTTGACATTGGTAATAAATTATTAACATTAGTAATTAGTGTTTAGGTTTAGGACCCGATTTAAACGATGGTAAAAAAAAAAAAACATTTTTTTCTCTTGAATCCCAAAATTGAGGGGTTGTATTTTTACATATCAGCCTCATTTTTTAAAAATATTTTGAATCAACTCCATTCTTACATATAAAAGAGAGAGAACTAAAGTTATAATTTTCAGAAAATTGATATAGTGAAAATTTTATTAAGGGATACTATGAGAGACACGTATCAAGTTCTGCATACATACAGAAAGCTAATCGAAACTTAACAACTTTACTAAAACAATTAGAAGTGAAAAAAAAAAAAAAAAAACACAAGTGCTTGTTCAAATAAAGGCCTAAATCTATGTACTTATCGGTGTTTTGCCATTTTGCCGTGTGTATTCATTTTTTCTCCACTCTACTTTTTAAACATCATTTTATTGGTATTTAATTACCAATAAAATTCGGACACCTGTTTTCATGAGGAATAAACTAAATTGCCTAAATTGCCCTTTTACTTACTATAATTTACCAAATATATTATCATATATCAAACATTTTAAAAAGCGTAAATGATATTAATTTTTATATTGTTATAAAATATTTTGAAAAAAATTATAATATTGTATTCAAGACTAATTTTTGGTCAAAAAAATAATACGACCAATGAGCTTAGAGATGACAGTTGGTCTTGCCTCTCCGGTATCCCTTTTTACTCTAATTCTAAAATTTTTGTGGTGGAGAAGCCCCACTCATATCCAAATATATATATATATATATATATATATATAAATAATAGGATGTTAATTTAAAGAAAAAAAATAAAATTTTATCTAAATAAATATATAATTAATTAATTAAAATAAAAATTTTGATAAAAATTGTGATCGGATCGGAAATTCATGTCCACGCAAGAACAATAATAAAAAAAAAATTCAGACGGAACCGGGGATAGGGCGAGGATTCGGGGTGGATGATAGGAATGGAAAACTATGCTCGGTTGTCATTTGTAAATGGGGCTGTACTCTTTGGGGGGCGAATGGGTCTCTTTAATTATAGGGTGGTTGCTTCGCCTCCTCGAACGACGGTGTAGCCGATAATTTGTTTGTCGTTTTATCCAACATTCCAACTAAACGCCTTAATTGTGTCTGATAGTTAATTTTCGTATTTATCATCTTATTCTTCCTTCTATTTTTTTCTTTTTCCTTGTAGAGAGGCTGTAATGATATTTTTATTTTTAGAGGGATAAATCAGATATGAAGGGAATGGTTCCATTTTGGTGGGGTAATATGGAATTTTCGAATGGAAATGGCTTTGTCATGTTTTCACATAGAGCTTATCCACTATGGTTATGTTCCTTTTTCTATGGAGCAAATTGAACTAAAAACGAGTACAAAAAGCAAAATGATAAAAATGGATAAGTAATGGTTTAAGCCTAAATAAAACTACTAAATGATTCTTAATCCATACTTACGAAAATTATATAATGAATTCGTATTTATAATATATCGTATTTATTTATTTAAATAATAAATAACTTTATTTTTAAAATATATAAAAATAAAGTTACCTTACAGTTATAAAGTATGTTGAATTCATAATACAATATAAATATAAGTACGAATTAATAAATGTACAGTTAGATCTGAACTCACAAAAATGAAAATCTTTTCCTATTTATTTTAACTTGAGGCTATGTTTGGAATTTTTCCATATGGGGGAAGGGAAATAAAGAAGGAAAAAAATAAATTTATTTTTCTTTTTTATTTTCCTTCATTCTCTATTATGTTTGACAATTTTCCATTAAGGAGGAAAAATATGGAAGAAAAATAAATTTTATTTTTTCTCTTTATTTTTTTAATTATATTTTAGATTGAAATAATATAAATAAAATAATAAAAGAGATGCAAAAATAAGATTTAATTTTTTTATTTGGATAATTTTGTTGTGAAAAGAAAAAAAGTTATATTATTACATATTTACTATTTTGCACGTCATTTTATAAAATAATAAATATTTTATTATAATGATCATATAAAAATAATAATTTTATTAGTAATAATAACATTTGTTGTCTAATTTCTCAAATTTTCTCTCCAAAATGAAGAAAAAATAAATAGTAAAAGAAAAATTATTTTATCTAAACTCTTTATTTTTCCTCATTCATTCGCAAACATAGTAAAGTAAAAATTTCATTATTTTCCTTCTATCCAATCACTTGAAAAAAATAAAATAAAATTATTTTTCCTTTCCACCTTATTTTTCTCTTTTTCTTTATCTTACCTTTTTTTTCTTCCCTTCTTATTTTACCTCATTCATGTCTCTATATTTTAGCTCATTCCAAACATGGGCTAAGGCGCCCTAACTTTATCATGCGAATTTTGGCGGCATTGCATCTGTTACTGGCCCAGATGATATGCCCCGATCGGCCCATATCTTGCCCATAAAATGTTAGAAGGATTTTTTTTTTTCCTCATTGGAAAAGATATTACATTTACCAAAACTACACAAATTATTTTTATTTATTTAAGTTTAGTTCATTTTTACCAGTTTAGCTGTCAGATTAAATGTCTGCTTTGTTTTGTTCTACTTATTTATTGAAATATTTCATTTAAATTAATCATAACATTTTTGCAAACTAATAGAGATTCAATGACCAAGCTAAGCCCAATGACTTTTGTTACGTGGAATTTAGTGAAACTGTATCAATCACAAAGTCATGCATAATTGTAAAGGAATTAGGAAAAATTAATTCTTTTTGACCCTTAATTAAACAGTTAGATTTATTAAAATAATTCTATTGAATATTTCAATTGAAATCTTATTCTACTAAGTATTGAGTCTATTGTACTTTCAATTTTTATTCTATTAATGTATCAAACTTTTTCAAATTTTATTTTAACTGAAAACTTATTTGATAAAAAAAAATAAATTAACAAATTTTGAGTAAATGGAGTTAAGTAAAGATTAAAAATTAAAAAAGCAAAGTAATGTTTTAGCTCATGAACTTTTTCAATTTGTTCTATTAAGCCTTTTAACTTTCAATTTCTGCTGCATCGAATCATTAAATATTTAGTTTTTGTTTCATTTAAACCCATGAATAATCTGTATTTTTAATTACATTTTTTTTGTCAACTAAGTTCTTAATCTATAGAACAAAACTTAAAAGTACAGCAACTCTATAAAATACCAAATTCAGTTAAAAAGGTCAATAAAATAATTTTATCAAGTTCAAGAGCCAAGATATGCAATTTTTTTTTTCCATTTGTGGTGATTCACATGCTCATACGTAGCATATTTTTTCATTCTAAAAAATGTTAAATTATGCAAATTTATCTGCTCAACTCCAACGTTATCAACATATATATGAGTGAGTGAGAGAATGACAAGAAAACGTTTAAAATTGGGTGGTGCCAAATTAAGGAGCCTTGTGGCTCACTAATGCTTAAGGTGTCTTCATCGATATCATGATATCACAGTTTCTTTTTATTTTAATGTTTTGTTTTCTTTCTTCTCCATGATTTTCCACATGATTTTGATAATAATAATTTTTCAAGAGAGATCATGAACTCACTACTCAAATTAAAGTTTTCTAAACAAGGGAGAAAAAAAATATTTTTATTTTTATTCAAATTTATCATAACATAGCTTGGAATTGCACAATCTTAAAAAAAATCTTTAAGAAAATAAAATATTTCTCTTTAATTTTGGGTCGACGTAGCTAAGAAATATTTAAAAATAGGCAGTGGACACGTACGTCAATCAATTAGATAAACATAAACTTTTCCATCACAAGTCAATAGATTACAAAGATCACAAACATTGTAATTTTGTGAAGGTGTTAGAGATTGGAACAAAATTATCTTCATTTAATTTCACTCACAAATTTAAGCAATCATTGTCTCTTCATGTTGCTTGTCTTCTAACTTTCAAAATCAAGAAAGTAAACCCTAAATGCATCTCAGGTTTCAGCATTCTATATTTGTTTTTGTGTTTCTAACATAAGTGTTTCATGATTTTATTTATGAACTAAGTCAGTAATAATATATTTATCTGGATCTGACCCATGGTGGACCAAACAAATGAGAGGGTGCTATTTATTATTATTACTTGGTAAAGATAGGTGACCAAACTCATAAAACAAACACTCTAGCAGACTATAAGAAACTCCTGGAGCATCATGCAACAGCCATTAGTTTCAATCTTGGGGGAGTTTGTCCAAGAACAGTAGTGATCACCAATTAAAATAGATTGTCTATTTATATTAATGATATTTTGTTATTAACTTAGAGTCTATATAGATCCAAATCTAGAAAATTATTTAATTCCCTTTATATGTAAATTGATGTATATAAGAATAAGCTATTACTGGCATATTTCAAGTATTAAGAGGTTGAAACCAATATGAGAATATTATAAAACATAAAGGACTTTTCTTGCCTAGACAGCTTATTGGTCCATGAAGTGTGCAAATGCATTATGAGGCTGTGAATTCAAATGAGCCTATAAACTGTCAAAAAAAATGGTAAAAACAAATGGAGATCATATATATCAAGAATAGATAAAAATGGGAGGGGACTAAAAGAAGCAATCACTCACTGTCCTTAATTAGGTGAAGCAGAGCATTTTGATGCCAGTTAACAAGGCTAAGAACAGAAGATATTCTTCTCCCATGCAAATCCTT
Organism: Triadica sebifera; assembly: GCA_023653625.1. Lineage (NCBI taxonomy): Eukaryota > Viridiplantae > Streptophyta > Magnoliopsida > Malpighiales > Euphorbiaceae > Triadica > Triadica sebifera. The sequence continues at coordinate 22,807,006 of CM042910.1, read as the reverse complement.
ACCCATCTCTTCATATCTTCGCAAACCTCTAAAATACCTCTCCATGCTTCCAAACTCAATTAATTCATGACAGAATATGCAGCGTTGCTTTGTCAACATGTATAGTAGACATTACAGTTGCAGACAAATGTAAAAACAAAGTTTTTTTTTTTAATCAGGTTCCATATATAGTGTAAAAATTATGACATTAAACAATATGGTCTTTCCATTTTTTTAAAATTTTATTTACTAGTTTAATTGTTGACTCAACTAAATTAAATTAAAGTTAATTTTCTATCTCATTTATAGATTCTTAACACAAATTTGAACATATCTCTTCCAAGTGATCACAAGCATTGTAATCAGAAAAAATATATATAATGAGAAGTATGCAAATTTAGTGTGATCACAAGGTTGCAAAAATTAATGCATTAATGGGTTTTTGAATTAGGACAAAAAGAGGCATGTGATATGTAGGGCATATGAACCTTAAATGCTCAAATGGGCAATTTACATATATAATATTAGGGTGTCGTTTTTGGATCGAAGAATTTTAAAATTTATGAATTTCATAAAATTTATAGATTTTAAATTCATTGATTATAAAAATTATATTATTTGATTTAAATATAAAATCTATGAATTGATAATGTAATTTTTTTTTTGCACTCATATTTAGTTCAATGATTACAATTCATGAATTTAATAATTAATTTTCAATTTTATCCTTTACTAAAAATAGTAATTTATTATTAATTAATCATTTTCTAATAATTTTTTTCCACATTTATATTGAATTGTGAAATAATATAATTTAAGCAAATTTTCTAAAAACTACAATTGATAAAATTATCATTATTGTTAAATTTGAAATATGTTACAAATATTTTTTTCTCAAAATTCTATATAAACTTATTATCTATACTATGTTTATAAATAAATTAATCCATTAATATTTTTCTTTTTTGAATGAAACTTATTAATATTTTCTTTTTAATTTATATTCAAACAAATACAGATTAAATAAGTGAAAATAAAATAAAAAAAATTTCAAATGGTTTTTGTTGTATTTTTAGTCTTAAAGATAGTTTTGAAATATTATTAATTTATTAGGAACAATCTTGAAGTAAAAAAAAATCTGACAACAATTCCTTATAAATAAAAAATTGTAGATTTTGAATTTTTTTTACATAAAAGGTGATAAATCAATTTTTAAAAAATGAAAAATTTTGGTGGGTAAGATATTTTTCAAAATCTATAGATTTTGAACTTTTTTAATGATAATTTTGGCACAAATCAATGAATTGTTCTAATTCCCTTCTTCAAAATCCCTCATTCCAAACCTAGATGATATTTGTGTGTGTGCACATATATATATATATATATATATGGAGCTTAAAGTTTAAACTGGGTATAGGGTTTTGTCATAATGGGGTTCGAGTAGTTGCATTCTACACCTCCTTTTAATTTGTCTTGTTTAAACCTGTTTGTTTCAGGTCACGTGAATGGCTTTCAGGCCTCTTCTTCAATTAATTCTCCACTACTCTTTATATTATATATAAGACTCTTAATACTATTTCTCTCTCTCTCTCTCAAAAGAAAAAAAAAATCTCTTAATACTATTAATCAGGCCCTTTTAGCCCTTGTTTCTCATTACCCTTTTGCCCGATATAGTGTTAACTCTCTCACTCTTTATAGATCCATGAGTGCTCCACACTTTCTTGACCCGCATACCTCTTCTTTCCCAGTTGTGGAGCAAAATGAAGAGCCAAACCTCCAACTCTCCCTCTCTATCTCACCCCATCATGCTTCTCCTTCTCTTTCACCTCCTACTTTCTTTAACTCAACTCCACATCAACCTGCAGGATTACCCAATGCTGGGGACTCGTTCCACCATCATCACCAGGCAAGAATATATATAATTAATTAGCTTAATTATGTTTATTAGTTTTTAGGATGTGCTAATTAATTACACTTCGTATTTTTGTGCTGATTATTGATAGGTTGTTGATTACATATCACAAAGCAGATTGAATGATCATAAACCTCCTTCTTCATCTTCAGCAATATTTGAAGATAAAGCTCCTATAAATGACAGTAATAGCGAGCTTCATAAAAAACAGGATGGAGATTATTATTATCAAGGAAGCGGTGAGGGATCATCAACCAAATGGATCCCTTCAAATATGGGATCGATGCAAAATATGATCAACTCTAATATTGCGTCATCACTAACGGATAAACCAGCAGTGAAATGCACACTTAGGTTTCAATATCATTCTAACAACAATGACAGAAATTCCTCCTCCTCCTCCAGCCACAATACCAACAGCTACACCAATTGCACTATTAGAATCTGCTCCGACTGTAACACTACTACAACCCCTCTTTGGAGGAGTGGCCCCAAGGGCCCCAAGGTGATTTTCCTTTACTTCAATTCCATAAGTTTTAGTTTGATTAGTCATACCGGTTTGTCAACCAATGCTATGAGGGCTCAAGTGTCGGAGTGGAGAGAGTCTCACGTTTAAGAGATGTAATAAGACGTAATTGAGGCAAAACTGGCTGAGTCATCTTTATGAATTCAAGATTATATCAAGTCCGATTTTCTAATTGCATTATGTTTTTGATGTTGTACTTAATTATAATATGCGTGGATGCAGTCTCTCTGCAATGCCTGTGGGATTAGACAAAGGAAGGCAAGACGGGCAATGGCGGCTGCCATGGCCAGTGGCACGGCGGTTGCCTTGGAGAGATCAACCTCAAAATCTAATAAGGTGCACAGCAAAGAAATAAAGAAATTGAGTTCAGGGCATGTGAGCAAATGCAAGAAATTGTGCAAGCTTCCTGATCCACCTCTTCCGCAAAACACCAAGCTTTCTTTCAAGAATCTTGCTTTGAGTTTGAGCAAGAATCCTTCTGTTCATCATCCCGTGTTTCCTCGGGACGTGGAAGAAGCTGCAATCTTACTTATGGAATTATCTTGCAGTTTTATTCATGCTTGAAAATAAATTTTATTCTAGGAAAATTAAACTTGATTCCCATTTTGCTTCTTAATTCTAATTAATTAGCGAGAGACGTGGTTAATTAATTTTCTCTTAATTAACATATTGCAATCCAAAATGTGGGCTTGCTTCAGTTTAGCCTTTCTTGTAATAATAATAATAATAATAAATCCTTTAATTTTTTTTGATACACATATATATATATTTGCTCGATTGATTAGCAAACACGTAATGTTTGTTAGAAATTTCTGAGCAATTTTTATGGTTTTAGTGATGCAAATGAAGTGGCATCATCAGACAGCTTCATGTGATCCAGGTCGATCGAAAACCTGAGATTAATCATAGTACTATCTAGTTATATATGTCAGAAAACATCTGCAAAAAAAAGAAACTAATTAAGAGAAATTATTTACAGCCTTAACCTTAACGGAGAAAAATCTGCTGCATCCGTGTAGTACTATCTGGTTGGGATGATGTGTCATTTTTTTAGAAAAAAAATTAAAAAAAAGGTAGGAAAAAGACAACATAATTAATATCCTACAACATTTGTCACTGTTGTTGTTGTCGTGATCCCCTCGACCAACATTATATTATTTATTATTGACCAAATTATCCTCACAAGGTAACAAACATGGTTAAGAAAGAATCTATTTCAAACTTCATAAATCTCTTAACTGAAATTTGTTTATTAATTTCCGATTACTTTAATTGAAAATTAATTTAATCACTATTATTATTCATTACATAAATGTTAAACGTTCCACTAAAAATAGAAATCAATTGAAATTTTATTCAATTGTATTTTTTAATTATCATTAATTACATAATAAAGGTTTTACAAAATAGAAATTAATTAAAAAATTAATACTAAAAAAATTAATATACAATTTTATAAAATTCAGGACGGAAATATATAATTTTTTTTCCGAAATAATGCAATCTGTAAATTTTAGGCCTCACAAAAATTATATACATTGTCGGCCCATATTTGAGCAACCATTATGATTTGGCCCATCATATACAAATGGGTTATTTTTTATTTTATTATTTTTCAATAATTAATTAAGACAAAAAAATTCTCATTAATTGGGTGGCTACTTTGTGTAATTAATTGGGTGGCTACTTTGTGTAATTATAATTACAAATGGTGCTATCTATATACTTGCATTTCCCTTATAATGGGATCAGAGCCATTTACCACACATCATTATTCAATAATGAGCAACTTTAAGTAATTTTTTTTAGATCTTAAAACGTACACCTTTTTTTTTTAAAATATTTGATGTTTGATCTTTATTTATAAATATTATTTATTATTTTTATCTATTTTACCCTTTTTTTAAAATATTTATTCTATAAATCTTTTTCGTATACAAATAATTAATGGGATGATAGTCATTTACCACACATCATTATTGAATAATAAGTAAATTTAAGTAATTTTTTTGAGATCTTAAAAAGTGCTTCACTTTTTCTAAATAGATGTTAAAGTTTTTATTTTTTTAAAATATTTGATGTTTCACAGTTATTTATAAATATTAATTATTTTTTATTTATTTTACTGATATTTAAAAATCGTTCTTTTATATACAACTACTTATTTAAAGCAATCTTTTTCATATACAAATAATTAATTATTTAAAGATAATGTAATATTTTTTGTATGTCTTAAATATATTTCTTAGTTATCATGAAAAATCTTAAACCACATCTATTTAGGAATAAATGAAGCTGATATAAAAAAATAAATTTAAGAGATAATTTGAAGTTTCCTAATGAGATTCTTATAATTCAATATTTAGAAATAAAAATAGTGAGAAGATGTCGTTCCATGACCAAAAAGCACATGGTGATTATTTATTTATTTGCCGTTATGAATTCAATAGAATTAATAAGGCGTAGAGACATGAACATAGACTGATAGTAATTATATACACTGGTTGGTGATGTTTGCTTATAAAAAGCCATCCTTAATACCGTAGATTCCCACAGATTTGCTTCAATCCAACTCCATATTCCACTTTCTCAGCATAGTGAAAAAGGGCAACAAAAAAAAAAACTGAAAAGTTACTCATTATTCTCAAATTTGATCTCAACCGTTGACACAGCATCCTCCAAATCATTCTTTAAATCGTACGGTCTCCATTTCAAAGAAGATGACCAATACCATTCCTAGAACAGACCATGGCTCAAAATTCCAGTTTCGCCAACATGCTCCACCGTCAGCCAGAATAATTTCCCAATTCCAAGAGTTTGATGAGATAATTTTGCCCTCTACCCAACTCTTAAATGGGTCCTATTCTGAACTATCAATTTGAACAAAATTGGTAATAATTATTAAAAAAAAAGAAAACAGAGAAATTTCACATCCAATAATTCAGAAAGGGATTGTTTAATAATTCTCTTATTTTAAAAAAATAAAAAAGGGAAAAAATCTCTCTCCAAGGAGGAAGATTTCCATTGCAAGTGTAATAATATTTGATATTTAACGAAGATATGATTGTGTTTGATTCATGCAGAAATCCTAACCCTAGGCTGATTTTGTACTTCTGTGTTTATCATTTCTGGGACATAAGAGATAGGCAGGGTGTGAAAGAGATTCTGCCACCAAAGACTCTCAAAATTTTCACCATTCAAGGAAATAAAATTCCAAACTTTTATTTATTTTGTCTTTGAATGAATGAATCTGGGAAGCAATTTGATCCATTGATACTCAATCTGTTTTCCTTCAATTGCTTCCATTCATTTTGGTAATCCTGATGCACATTGTTTTATTGATACAATTGTCCTTTTCTTCATAGGTGCCCAGTCCCTCACCACCCACCTCAGTTCCACCACCAGATCTTAAAGTTAATTTTTTTATTTTTATTTTTTTAGCATACACGTTTATAATATTTCTACGGAGATAAAATTTTCACTATATTATCACCAACCCATCTCTCCATTCAATTCATGGAGCACAAATAATCTCAATTCTTTAGCCTCTTTTTTATCTTTTCTCTTCACCAGCGTTATAGAATTGAAAGACACTTGTTTCTGTCTTGCTCTCTCACTCTCTGTACGTTACATTAATGGAGCGGGCAAGGCGGCTGGCTAACAGGGCAATCTTGAAGCGGTTGGTGAATGAAACCAAGCAATACAATCACCAGTGCCGCAATGAGTCATCAGCTCTGTTGAACTCTTCATCTCCTGTATTGTACACTCCTTCGAGGTATGTTTCATCGTTGTCATCTTTTGCTTCTGGGAATCCCAGATCAGGGTTGTTTCTTGGAGGCAAAAGTGCTGTGTCTTATAATGCTGCTGCTGCTGGTCATCATGGTATTGGGTCACAAGTTCGATCCATATCTGTTGAATCTTTGAAACCTAGTGACACTTTTCCTCGCCGCCATAACTCAGCTACTCCAGAGGAGCAGACTAAAATGGCTGAGGTATGTGGGTTTGATAATCTTGATTCGTTGATAGATGCTACTGTGCCTAAATCTATTAGAATTGATTCCATGAAGTTCTCTAAATTTGATGAAGGACTAACTGAGAGCCAAATGATTCAACATATGAAGAATTTAGCATCAAAGAATAAGGTTTTTAAGTCATATATAGGGATGGGGTATTATAATACACATGTTCCACCAGTTATTTTGAGAAACATAATGGAGAATCCAGCTTGGTACACTCAGTACACTCCATACCAAGCTGAGATATCTCAGGGGAGATTGGAGTCTTTGCTTAATTACCAAACCTTGATTACAGATCTTACTGGATTACCCATGTCAAATGCTTCATTGCTTGATGAAGGAACTGCTGCTGCTGAAGCAATGGCTATGTGTAACAATATTTTAAAAGGGAAGAAAAAGACTTTTATTATTGCCAGCAACTGTCACCCACAAACTATTGATATATGTAAGACTAGAGCTGAGGGTTTTGATATTAAGGTAGTTACCATGGAACTTAAGGATATCAATTACAAATCTGGGGATGTTTGTGGGGTTTTGGTTCAGTATCCAGGGACTGAGGGTGAAGTTTTGGATTATGATGAGTTTATTAAGAATGCTCATGCTAATGGGGTTAAGGTTGTTATGTCAACGGATTTATTGGCGTTGACCATGTTGAAGCCTCCTGGTGAATTGGGGGCAGATATTGTTGTTGGATCAGCTCAAAGGTTTGGTGTTCCCATGGGGTATGGAGGTCCCCATGCAGCATTCTTGGCTACCTCTCAGGAGTACAAGAGGTTGATGCCCGGAAGAATTATTGGTGTTAGTGTTGATTCTTCAGGGAAGCCTGCTCTGCGTATGGCCATGCAAACCAGGGAGCAGCATATTCGCAGGGACAAGGCTACCAGTAACATTTGTACTGCTCAAGTAAGAAATTATTGTTTATGTTCTTACTGTTTTGTTTATTCTTGTGTACTATTAGCAAAAACCACTTCAAAATCCATGTTTTTCAACAAATTTCAGGAAAGATTCATCCTATCATCAAATTTGTGTCAGGAACAATATTTAAAGCAGTAGTGTACACCCTATCTTAAGCAAAATAGTATGTTGGCCTTGATTTAGTTGAAAGGAACCTTTTCTTCTATTTAGGCATTACTTGCAAACATGGCTGCTATGTATGCTGTCTATCATGGACCTGAAGGCCTTAAAGCCATCGCCCAAAGGGTCCATGGTCTTGCTGGAGTATTTGCAACTGGACTGAAGAAACTTGGGACAGTGGAAGTCCAGGGCCTTCCCTTCTTTGATACTGTAAAAATCAAGAGTGCTAATGCACATGCAATAGCTGATGCCGCTTACAAAAGTGAGATAAACTTGCGAGTCATAGATGCAAACACTGTAAGTTCAACCTTACCTGTTGTTTTACTTTATTACAAATCAAAATCCTGGGGTTTTCAGCATAATGTTTGCTTTTCAGATCACTGTTTCCTTTGATGAAACAGCAACCTTGGAGGATGTTGATAAACTCTTTGGTATTTTTGCAGCTGGCAAACCAGTAAGTCTTACCACTGATTTCTTAGCTGTCGGTTTTACTTAAACATAAATTTGACCATCAAATTAAGATTTTTCTTTTGGATTTTAGGTGCCATTCACTGCTTCATCTCTCGCACCAGAAGGTCACAATGTGATTCCTTCAAAGCTAATAAGGGGGAGCCCATTCCTGACCCACCAAATCTTTAACATGTACACCCTTGTCCTGAAAATATGAACATCAAAGTTATTACTTGATAGCCAGTCTAAATTTTATGTTGTTTGTTAGGTACCATACGGAGCACGAGCTGCTCAGGTATATCCACAGGCTACAATCGAAGGATCTTTCTTTGTGCCATAGTATGATACCACTGGGATCGTGTACAATGAAATTGAATGCAACTGCTGAAATGATGCCAGTGACATGGCCTAATTTTACTGACATCCACCCCTTTGCTCCCATTGAACAGGCTCAGGGTTATCAGGTAGGTAGTTATGCCTGTCACTTATCAGAATATTGGGATGCATTATGGTATGCTGCACATGACCAAGTTTTTTGCATGAACAATCAAATATACCTTTGTTTGAATTCTTTTATTTCCTAAGGAAATGTTCAAAGACCTGGGTGAATTATTGTGCACCATCACCGGGTTTGACTCATTCTCATTGCAACCTAACGCTGGTGCTGCTGGAGAGTATGCTGGGCTTATGGTTATCCGTGCATATCATAAGGTATAATGATGCCTGCTTGTAAATGTAAACAGTTTGCTTATTTTCTGTAGGCTGCAGCAGTAAAACATTTTTCATGGAGGCTTAAAAAGACTTGTTTTATACTTTTATTCTTTTTGACTGGAAGGTTGCTTTATGTGGAGAGCTCATGTCAAACATGTTAATTACTTGGCATCTAACTTCTTTCTCTTGTTGTAAAATTTATATCAGAAGACAAAAATTAAAAAAAAAATTAAAAGAGAGAGAGAGATAAAAAACAGAAAGCTCTCAAGAAGTAATTCTTATCATCCTAAAGTCAACCCTTTCTAGTTTCCTGTAACACTTTTTATTTATTTATTTATTGAAAGCCTAAAGTCAATCCTCTAAGAGAAAGTATAGCTGTAAATCCACTTCACTCTACCATTTGTTACAAATGATTTGGTCAGTGGAGACTGCAAAATACATGATATCACATTCTTTTCTTCAAATTTACAGTTAAACAGAAGTATCTAGTAGTTACAGCTTTCGCTTTCCACTATAAATTTTGTCATTAATCCTGACTTTACCACTTCTCTAATGTTATTAATCAATTGTGCTAATGTCCTACTCAATTGAATTATGTAGTCAAGAGGAGATCACCATCGCGACGTGTGTATTATACCTGTTTCAGCACATGGGACAAATCCTGCAAGTGCTGCCATGTGTGGAATGAAGATTGTGGCTGTTGGAACTGATGCCAAGGGAAACATTAACATTGAGGAGCTAAGGAAGGCAGCTGAAGCCAACAAGGACAACCTATCAGCTCTTATGGTACGGATGTTTTATGTCCTTGATGATTTAATTTTGTATTAGGTAAAAATAGCTGTGGGACTGTGGGAGGGGGAGGTTGAGAACTTCTCAAGTGGCGCTGATTGTTTTATTCTGATTTAAATTTTTAGGTTACATATCCTTCCACTCATGGAGTCTATGAAGAAGGAATTGATGAGATATGTAAGATAATTCATGATAATGGAGGGCAAGTATACATGGATGGAGCTAATATGAATGCTCAGGTCTGTTTTCGGATACTATCTTTCTCTAATTATCTGTTAAATATGATTATCATTCCCTCTTCAATAAGTTTTCCCATTTGATATGATGATGTTATTTCTTGAACACATGCTCTTTGGGATATTGTGATTGGCCTCAGTTGTCGCTCTTTTCAACAGGACTGATGGGTAAGGAAGGGAAGATAAGCAGTTCTAGAATGGCAAATGCATTTTGAATTACTAACTACCAAATATATATGCTGGTCCTGGCTCCCTTTTTTTTTGCTGATGTCTTTTCATTCTTGAATAATCGTGTTCTTGCCTAGCAGAAGCCAGAGATTTAACAGAATAATTTATGAGCTGTCTGAATTTGTATTTGCATAGATTTATTACTAGTGTCTTTTTTTTTTTGAATTTTGTCAGCGAACAGATTATCATCTTAATCTTAAGTTATGGTCCTTTCAGGTGGGTTTGACAAATCCAGGGTTTATTGGTGCTGATGTTTGCCATCTCAATCTCCACAAAACATTTTGCATTCCACATGGAGGTGGTGGTCCTGGCATGGGTCCTATCGGTGTGAAGAAACACTTGGCACCATTTTTGCCTTCACATCCTGTGGTACATATTCCAATGATCATACTATTTCACTTGGCTTTTATATCATGTTTTTCTTGATATTGAACTTACAAAGATTTGCTTTTTTAATTAGATCAATATGACTCGTCATCTAATATAAAGTGTTTTTTAGCGACTAGTAGTAACATGCTGCACATCTATCCTCTGTGGTTCTCTTGATTTAGACAATCCAAGTTTTCTTCTTTATATCAAAATTCTAAAGCTAAGCTGAAATTCTTACAGAATAGCACAAGATGAAGCCTAATATATAGGAAACTAATAGCTAGGCCATATTGAATTTATGGTCAAACCCAGAATCTGTGCTTACATTACCATTACTATCTTTCACATATGTTCTTGATTGTACAATTGATGGCTTAAATTTTTGGGAGGACAGTTTGCAGATGCTTATAGGGAAGCTATTGCCATTTTATGTTGAACTTTTTCATAATCCATTTAATAATAGTAACAGATTTATACATTAAAACTTGAAGCAATTGATCATTTTTTTTATTTAATTGTTATATTGTTAATGACTTAAGTGGTTGTACTTGCAATTCCCTTTTTAAGGTGTTTATACTCTCTGTCCTTGTCATTCAGTTTTTTTAATATCTTTTTTCATTGTATTTTAGGTATCCACGGGTGGTATACCAGCCCCAGACACAACTCAACCACTGGGCACCATTGCAGCTGCACCATGGGGCTCTGCACTTATCTTGCCAATCTCCTATACTTATATAGCCATGATGGGATCTCAGGGTCTAACTGAAGCTTCAAAGATAGCCATCTTGAATGCAAACTACATGGCAAAGCGTTTGGAGGTTGCTAATTTTCCTTTGACTGTAGTTTCATTTGTAATCTATAGATAATAAATCAGTGCCATGAACCATTTAATACCTTTTTGAGCTTCAACAAAATAACCTTCTTTTGCCCCTTGGAATAATGGGCTTTATTAGTCAAATGACTAAAACCACATGGTGGCTTTTTTCCTCTCACTAGAACTTGGGATGGTGATTTGCACTGTTTAAGTTAATTTTTCTATGAGTTTTGTCCTTCCATTAATTTTTGTTGTCGTTGGTTTGCTGTCCAGAATTATTACCCAATTCTCTTCCGTGGTGTCAATGGAACATGTGCCCATGAGTTCATTGTGGACTTGAGAGGCTTTAAGGTAGTTCTTATATCACATATTTGTTTTAATAGTTTCTGATTTTCAATCTTACAAGACATTCTTCTTGCAGAATACTGCTGGTATTGAGGCTGAGGATGTTGCTAAACGCCTAATGGACTATGGATTTCATGCGCCTACAATGTCATGGCCAGTTCCAGGCACACTTATGATTGAACCCACTGAAAGTGAAAGCAAGGTAAAAGCTGTTGTCTCCTCTTATTTCATATCTTCCCCCACCCTGATTCACCTCTCTTGTGGATTTTCAATCAAATTCAACTTTGATTTTCAGGCTGAGTTAGACAGATTCTGCGATGCACTCATCTCCATTAGGGAGGAAATTGCAGAGATTGAGAACGGAAAAGCTGATATCCACAACAACGTCCTAAAGGTTAATGGCTTGCACTTTTTCAGTAAATTGTTACAATCAAAATTCCAAAATGTCCTAATATCATGGTATTGAGGCATTCTTTTGTACGTAAAATATAGGGAGCTCCTCATCCACCATCTTTGCTCATGGGAGATGCATGGACAAAACCATATTCTCGGGACTATGCAGCCTTCCCGGCTTCCTGGCTCCGGTTTGCAAAGTTCTGGCCTACTACTGGTAATGAGTCTGCACTTTTCAAAGCATGCTTGTGCACATACTGCTATTGTCTTCAATTCTACTGATGATCCCATTGTCTGAACTGTTATATCAGGACGTGTGGACAACGTTTATGGTGACCGCAACCTTGTCTGCACCCTTCTCCCAGCATCACACTATGTGGAAGAGCAGGCTGCAGCTAGTGCCTAATCTCTTGCTGATGCATTCCTCGGTGCTAAGGTTGTCTTCAACATGAAAATCAATATCATCTCTCTTCCTTCTCTGTATATATGTAACTCCGTATCCATATGCTCATTGCAGCTGGAAACATTCATTTCTTCATATACTTTAACAGCTGCTCTAATAGCAATTGTTGCTGATTGCAACAATAACTGCTGTAATTATTATTTGGTTTCATCTTTCTCATGCTGCTTTCAGCCTTCAATTGATAATTGTCAATGTCTTTATCCTAGGAAAAATAACCAGATATATCTCATATCTGATCAAAATCCAAAATTGTCTTCTTTACAACAACAGTAAGAGCTGTCACACTTCTAGAAATTTCTGTTATATACTTGCAACAGTTAAAGAAAATTCTGAAATATTGCATTGCAAATTTGGAAAGGAAAAGCTATTAGAATTGTACCAAGAAACAAATTATAGTCGTTATAGATTATTGAAGGGTATTGATTATTCAAAGTTGTATGCATAGAGTAAACAGATTTACTTTTTTCTGTTTTTTTTTTTAATTTCTGAAATTATATATTGAAATTTGTAATTTAATCACTTGAGAAGAATAGTGATATAACCATTCAGGCAGGCTGCTTTTAGACAAATTTAACACTTTCTACTAAAAATAAGTTTAATAATTATATCTGAAAATTTCTACCACATCAAACAAATAAAATTATGTGACTGGGATGCAATCCACTTGGACAATTTGCTCTTCTTATCCTGGACTTGGGGAGAATGATAATGCCACTTGCTTACACAAGTTTATTGTTTTTACTGTATTGTAGATGAAATTTTCTTTTATTTTCCTTATTATCATTTTTAGTTGCTAAAATTGGAGAAGTATGTTGAACATTGCCTTTCATATTTTATAACTATTTTAGGCACCCGATTAGAGAAGTCTCATGCTAAAGCTAAACTAATAATAAGTTAATAACATTAATTATCATTTAAAATATAAACAATAAATTTAGAAAAGTTTTACTAAACACAAAACATTTATCATTTTTTCTCTATAAATTATGGGATTTTTGGAATTGTTGGTGGGTATTAAAAAACAATTTTAGAATTTTTTTTGATTTAATTAACTGATTTTTTAATTTTTTATAAATTATTTTTTTCAAAAATGATTTTAGAATAAATATTTATTTAGCTGTTTTTCTCCTAAAATTATTTTTAGAATTAGAAAAAATTAAAATTAATTTTGTTTCCAAAAAGCACTTTTCTCAAATGTAATGTCAAATACAACCTATAACTTAGCTATTAATTAATTATGATAGTTGTCAACTTACCCACTATTTGACAACATAAAACTATATTATAACCTAATTTAACCATAAATTTAATTTAATTTAACAATAAATTTTGTTTAGTAAAGTATATTATTTAGAAAAATAAATAAATTAAAATCTCCTCTAAAAAAAATTAGTAGAATTAACGTTTAACTTATAAGTTAATAGATTATAATTTTTATTTTCCGTTATACCTTTATTTTTTTTGTCAAATTACATGTTATAATATTTAATAATTATATATAATTGTAATTATTAATTTATTTAATATGTATGTATATATAATAATTGAATGTTAAATGATAAGAGTGAACGTATTTATTATATTTGATTGAAATATTTAATATAATTTTTGTATTATTTAATATATATATATATATATATATATATATTATATAATTTATTTATATTATGTATTTAAATATATTTTATATAAATATTTTAATTAATATAAACATATCATTTTATATTTTTCAACCATATTTTCAGCTAATTTGTTAAATACTTTTAATTTAATCAGCTACCATATTTTTAGCTGCTAAATTATCAGGTTTGAGCTAAATTATTAATTAGTTTTACCAAATAAAATCTAAGTTTAAGAGTTTTTTTTAGTTTTCTTCATTTATTCAGATTTGTTTGGTATATGTTTTATCATAGTCGATTATTTTCTTTTTCTTTTTTTATTGAAAAAAAAAAGTTAGATTTCTCCACTTCTTATAAAAAAAATACTAACTCCAGAAAATCAGTTGTATAAAGAAAAAAAAATCAAATTTTTAAAAAAGTTGGTCCCAAATAAATGGAAATGGCCTAAGAAAATTAAATTCCACGTTTTCTTTTGACAAACTTGGATAATAATTCTTTAATTAAAGGAGTCAAAAGTCCAGTTGGCATTTTACAAAACCCAATTCATTGCCAGCTTTATATGGCCAACTCAAGTTTTATTTTGAAATAGAAATAATCTCTTTTCTTTTTCTTTTTCTTTTTCTTTTTGAGATCATCAATTTTCCATTTTACGCAAATAATGTTGCCACCCAAAATAGGGCCATTTCCTGTTGCAACCTTGCAATTTTAGGATATCTATATTTGTCATGTCAATGGTTTCTTTTGGAAAATTGTACAAACTATTGATTCAGTCAATCAATCAACATGTTATCTAAAAAGTTTAAAGTGATGGAAAAATAAAAAAGAAATCATGTGTGTTTTCTTATATTTACCATAAATATGAGAATAGAGACTTACCATGATACATAATTGTAAATAATTGATATATGTGAAAATATAAAATTCAAATACTAATCATTACATAAATTACAAATACAATTAAATTAGTAGATGAATATAACCATCAAATATAAGTAGAATATGAACTTAAAATCTTCTCATAGGATTTTTCTTAAAAAAAAAAAAAATCTTCTTATAGTCAAAGGTAAGTTTCCTTGGGAAATAATAATTTAGCTTTATCAATTATAGATATTATCAATTTATCATATAAAATAATTGACTCAATTTATAACGTTTGCAAATAGTAAATATCATTTAGTAATTTCAGTCCCTTTCCTCACAAAAATTGTACCAAATAAAAGTGTTAATTCAACTAAATAATGTCAATATTAATAATTTTTTATTTTTATCCATCATAGATAGAAATACAAATGGTAACATATATATAATAATATATTCACAAGTAATTATAAGCAAACATATACTATTTCAGAACTAACTTTAGTAGTCATAATGTAATAACAATGTTGTTGTTTTAGTAATTTTCATTGGGACTTTCTTTTTTCTTCTAAAAACATAATAAAAAAAATATGAATGCTAGTAACACTCTTTTTTACACTCATTTCTTTATTGGTCCACTATTTTTAATAAAAAATTATCTTTTCTAAATAAGATTAAATAAAGTGATTTTTTTCTCTCATAATAATAACTAAAATATTAAAATTTATTTTTTATTTACCATTCTATTTTCTCTCTTTTCTCATATCTCACATAACTTTTTATTCTTTTTTTTACAATTCTTTTATTAAAATTTAAAAAACTAAGAAAAATAAAAAATATTTTTGACTTATTTTTGAAATTACAAATGTTACTATGCAGTAGTATTACATTCAAAAATTTAAGTTAAAATTAATTTAGATGTTATACATCCAAGTGCAAAATATTTTT
Source organism: Triadica sebifera (assembly GCA_023653625.1). Lineage (NCBI taxonomy): Eukaryota > Viridiplantae > Streptophyta > Magnoliopsida > Malpighiales > Euphorbiaceae > Triadica > Triadica sebifera. The sequence continues at coordinate 22,791,276 of CM042910.1, read as the reverse complement.
TTGTATGACTTTTATACTGAAATTTATGCAATACAATTTTCTGAAAAAAATAGTGTGCATGAAAAATAATTCCAAAATAAAAAAATAAAAAATAAAAAAACTAAAATTATAAAGAGAAATAAAAAAATATATAAAAAAAATAAAATAATTTAAGCAATAAAAAATCTAAAAGGAAGAAAAAATCATAAAATATATAAAATAATAAAATAATTTGAACAATAAAAAATCTAAAATGAAAAGAAAATTAATTATATTTTATATTAGATTTATTTTTCATTTTATTAAAAATAAAATTAATGTTCTCTTAATTATCAAAATTTTTTTGCTTTATCATTTATTCTATTTTTATTCTCTTAATGATTTTTAAATAATTTTTATTCTTAGTATAAAAATCAATCCAAAAATTTCTCATAATTTTTCTTATATATTTTTAAAATTTTAATAAAAAAGTTTTAAAAAATAAAGGGTGGTGTGAGAAATGAAAAAAAAGAAATAGGAGAGAGAATAGTAAATAAAAAATTAAATTTTAATATTTCAGTCATTATTATGAGATAAAAAAAATATTATATTTAATTTTTACAAAAAAATATGACATATTTTTTTATTGAAAATAGTGGACCAATAAGAAATAGAGTGTTAAAAGAGAGTGTTTCTAACATTTCTTTTTTTTTAAAAAAAAAGAAAAAACTAATGCAATAATTTGAAATGAAAATGCATATAAAAATAATAAAAAAATATTTTATTTTAAAAGCTATAATCCTTTATTAAAGATGATCCTAATTTAAATTCAATGTATGTTTGCAAACTAAACTAATAAAACAATAAATAGACAAATGAGCAAATACTTCGATATAATATAACCGCCATATACGAATAAAATCCAAATCTAAAATCTTTTAGTCACATATTCTCAACTTTAGTAACGAGGCTATACCCTAAAAACCATATAATAAAATAAAACAGCGTTTCAAATTTCAACTTGTAAATTCCATAAACTATGATTTTTATTTTTTTTATTTTACCACTAACAATACCCTTATTATAAATGTATTAAATTCACTAAATTTTATATATAGTATTAAGTTAATTTTAGCCATTTATGTATTTATAAATAATTAAATCTAACATAACCTATTTTATATATAAAAAAATGAACATGAAGAGATTTTAGTGATAAATATTATACTTTACATTACATTTTTTAGTAAGAATAAGTAGCAAAACAACTCGAAAAATGAAGAAAGCCTCTTTTTTTTTTGTATTTAATTCAATGAATATGAAAAATATTTAATTGAATTTAAAAACAAATTAAATCATAGTAAAATCCAATTTCCAAATTCCAAACAAGGCTCTTGACAATTAAAAATGAAAATAAATACCGAAAAAAGACAAATCACAGGCCTCTCGTTACCCTTTAATTTGTATTCTTATAAACTGTACAACATGGAATGGAACTCTTAAGTGATTCCATGCGACGCAGGTGTACTTTTACCAAAACGATGATGAATTTTTAACCATTTGATCGAAAAATCGACAGTCAAGATCAACTGAGTTGCAGTAAAATATGATATGGATGGACGCAGAGAAACAATTTACTGGAGCTCTTTGACTTGGCAATATAGAGATGGAATAGAATGAACAGGTTATTTTATTTTCGTGTTCGTACAGTGTGTGGATTGCAGGGATCGGATGGGTGAGCGGTTAATTTAAGGCGCTCAAGTGGAGGTAGCTTGACGAAGAAGGGTGTGTAGGTTAAGCGAATCTTCCTTGGGTAATTGTGGGCGCAGGTTAAGTGTTGATGTACTTACAGAGAGAGGCAAATTAAAAAAAAAAAAGGAAAACATACCTAAAATACTCGTCGAGGAGAAAACGGAAAGAGAGAGGAACATTTTTGGAGTTTTTGTTAATGATCGATGTCGAAGATGAAACATCTGCTAAGAAAGCTACATATCGGCGGTGGCATCAATGACCACCAGCGATTGGGCGAGACTCGACCAGTGGTTAACCCCAGCGCAAGTCCAACCCCCTTGTCGTCGTCGTCGTCTTCGTCATCAAATGGTAGAATTGCTGCCGTTGAATCCACCGCAGGGGATCGGATGGCAGTGGTGGAGGGGAGTAGTGGTGTGGATTTTAATTTACTGGAAGAGGAGTTTCAGGTTCAGTTGGCTCTGGCAATTAGCGCCTCGGATCCGGATTCTCGTGAGGATCCAGAGTCGGCTCAGATCGACGCCGCCAAACGGATTAGCCTTGGCTGTCCTGTGGCTACTGTTCCAGTTACTGATGCCGCGATCAAGTCTCTCTCGCTTCATTATTGGGTATGTTTGTGTTGACCGGTTATTTTATACGGCTATATCTGTTTGAGAGCTATCGCATTTTAGGTTTTTGATTTCTTCCAATTAGATGGATTAGGTTTTTTGACTTCTGGATCTTATGCGGATAGGAATTTATCTTCCATTTGCTCTCCCGGATCAGTTCCTCAGAGTTGGGAATTGCAGTTTGTTTTATTCCGAACTGATCATCCGTTTGTCATTTTAGGTTATCTGTGGTCTGTTATTTTTATTATAGAGCAGATGTTATAATGCTTTTATCAGCATTCTAAATTTTTAATCTTCTTTTAGAGCATACGAATTTTTTTTCCCTATTCTACAGTGCCACTGTGTCCAATTACGAATACGTTTAGGCTTGATTTATCATACAATTATCAGTTGTTAAATTCAATTCCTGAAAAAAAAACTTTTGAGTTGATTTTCTTTCTTTTTGCAAGTAGTTGAAACTTTTTATGAGTCTATTGATGCCTGTTTCCGTTAAATGGTTTCATCTCTTTGTGAGATTTAGGGCCTGTTCGGATGGGTTTTCATTTGACGGTTTCCGCTTTCTTTTCCCCAAATAAAAATGGAAACATGTTCGGCATGAATTATTAGTTTTTGCTTCTAACTGAAAAGTAGGAAACATTTTTGAATTAAAAACAAGAACTCTTAAAACCACAAAAGGTGGTTTCCTTTGATTGTGTTTCTTTCCTTTTTTTTTTCTTTTCTTTTCCTTACTCTCAGATCCTAACCTTTCCTGCTGCCCTCATCCCTACACCGGCCACCAGTGCGCTATCACTTACCTCCGGTGATCCTCTTTACCGACAACTCCCACCATAGTTCAGTCCCCATCTCTAAACTAGTCTTGGAGATTGTGATTTAGGTATCTTCTTGGGTTGTCTATGACCTATATAGTCAAACCCATTAGCTGTTTTGAAATTGATAGGAAAGAGTGGATGCAAGCCAGAATTCCTCCTTTTCATTCTCTGGATTGAAGCTCAAAAGCTTCTTCTCCTATAAATTTTCCTTTTTGGTTTTGAGATGAACAGTAGAAGATGGGTTTGATATTTAAGTTTGCCCTTTATTCATACAACCCATCAGACCCAACTGTCTCTTTACCACCAGCAGGTCCTTGATTCGTTTATCAGCAACAACACGTCTATGGGTTACTAGTTTTTTGTCAATACAAAATTTTCCTTGCCACCAACCATTTCCTATAATTTTTCTAATTTGTATTACTTTTATGGGTTACTGATTTTGCTGTCAATATAAAAATCAAATGCTTGTATTTCTTTTCCTTTTTAGTCCTTGATGGAGATAACTTGAATCCATTACCCATTCGTGGCTGCCTCCTTCATATTCTTGGCGAAGCTCCGGCAAGGAGTATTTGGGGGCAACATGACTATGAAGTTCCATTTTAGTCATTGAGCCTATCTCAACCAATCCTGATTACACGTCCTCTGTATATGTTTATATGTCATTAGGTTGGGGAATGTTATATAGCTTGAAATGACAAATAAAATTAGTTTTATTAGTACGTTGGTGACCTTACACATTCAATTGCTAACAACATTAAATTCGTGCCCATGTACATTATACTCTAACATCAAATTCGTCATTAATCTTTATTTTAATGCATATTCATATTTTGTTAGAGCTCGGTATACAGTTTGTTTTTTTATGACGATAAATTTATAAATTTTAATACGATATTTAGGTACTGTTTGGTAACACCAAACTAATCTAGTTTGACTATAAAAATAATATAGTTTGACCAATAAATTGTTTTTGGTAAAGTAGATTATTTGGAAAAAAAAATTCGATCATAATCTCACAAAAAAAAGTTAGTAGAACTAGCGTTTAAAAAAACGCTAGTAGATTTTGACTTTTTTTTCCTTTATACCCTTATTTTTTTGTCAAATGATATGTTATATGCTTTAATTCCAAATTTGGATTTTTAATTTTTGAAACTGAATATGCAATTTTTTTATTATTTTGGGTTGGTATTTATTATTTTGGATTGATATATATATATATATATATATATATTTGTTTGTGATATGCATTTAAATATATATATTTTTATTAATATAAATATATTATTTTATGTTATTTTACATTTTTTAGCTAGTTTTACTAAACACTCTTAATTCAATCAGATAGATTATTAGCTACTAGATTTTCAACTAATAAATTATCAGCTACACAGCTAGATTATCAACTTGCAGCTAGATTATTATTTAGTTTTACCAAACAGAGCCTTAGTTACTAATATCCAGAAATTAACTATTGCATGATGTAAATTATGTGTGTTTGATTATAAAAAATGTGTATTTGTGTGTGCATGTGACAGTTTTTAAATATAAAATATTTTTCAGAAAATCAATAATAAGAAAATGAAAATGGTTTTTAGTTTTTGAAAAACTAAAAACCAAAAATGTAAAACAATACTGAACACGCCCTTAATTTGCAATTTTCTTTTGTTTAAAAACATTTTACCAAGATAGGATTGAAAATTTATATAGTTGATGATTTTATTTTATGCATTGCCAATGTCTTGCAGTGAGGAATTTAAGATATTTGGTTCGTAGTGTTTGGAGGTGGTTATTATTTCTGGAGTTGAGTTGAGTTTTTTTACAGCTAACATGTGTTAAAGTGCTTATGGGAAGAAATTGATGACCAAACTTTTGGGGGTATTGAGTATGTTTTCCATGTCCTCAAAACATAACTTTCTTATATTTTTTAGCTTGGCTTATAGTTGGGCTTTGTTTCATTATAGTTTTGAGCTTTTATCCTAGTGAAATGAAAGTGGTCGTCAAGTTTTTGACACAAGGGCAATGAGTGCTCTAGACATTAGTGGATAAGTTTATACAATTTCCTTTCAAATCTCTTTTATGGCTGTTGCCAAACATATTTTCAGATATTGTATTTTTTTCTTTGTCCTACCACTGAGAATTAATCTAAGGTTCACGTACTATGAGTTGGAAAGGATTGTTGAGTTGTTGCCATGTGGGTGTGATAAAATTCTGATATGAGGTGGAGTGTACTTCATATATCTGTTTTATTCCTAAAATGGAATCTAATTTGAATATTGTTTTTGTTTAATTTTCCCTAGTAATACTCTGTTGTCAAGTGCAGATATCTCATTTTACTTATCAAATTTCCTACTGATTTTCATTTATCTTTTTTGCAGAACTATAATGTTGTAAATTATAATGACAAAGTGATGGATGGCTTTTATGATGTATATAGCATTACGTCAAATACAATCATTCAAGGAAATATGCCAATGTTAGTTGATCTGCAAGCAATATCATTTTCAGAAAATGTAGATTATGAAGTGGTATTAGTAAACCGCTTTGCTGATCCTGAACTGCGAGAGCTTGAGAGAAAAGCTTATCTCTTGTCCTTGGAGAACCCAGTCTCTGATGGCTTGCTTTTAAGTGGCTTGATTCAGAAACTTGCTGATCTTGTTGTTGATCGGATGGGTGGTCCAGTTGGTGATGCTGATGAGATATCATCAAGGTGGAACAGGAGAAGTTATGAATTACGGAATGCTCTGAACTCTGTCATTCTTCCTCTAGGACGTCTTGATGTTGGGCTTTCACGCCACAGGGCTTTGCTTTTTAAGGTTGTGACATGTTTTAAATTATGGTAACAAGTGATACTGGTTGATTATATGTGCACTCTGACTTAAATGGGGCATCTGTTTGCTTTCAACTTTTTAATCATCTTAGTGCATTTTGCAATTTGAAAGAATTAACTGTTTCATTTAATATTGCACAATTTCCTTTTGAAGAAAATGTTGCTTAAATTTGATGTTTTATAGTTTCTGCTGGTAGGTGCTAGCTGATAGAATTAATCTTCCATGTATGCTGGTTAAGGGGAGCTACTACACTGGCACTGATGATGGAGCGGTGAATTTCATCAAGATTAATGATGAAAGGTGTTGATTTTTTATTTGAGTTTTTCTGTTTAACAATGCAAAATGAGTTGTATATTATGTATCTTAAACACTTGCACACAAATTTATTTGGGGTCTTTATGATGTATTATAGTGGCAGCGGGATTTTGTGGAACACTCTGCTAACATATCCATGTTGTCTAGGGTGCATTTTCAGTGAAACACTTGAAAAATTAAAATCAGTGAATGTCGGAAATTATTTTTTGGGACATGTTGCTGAAAATTATCAGTCATGTTGCAAATGGCAATTCATCTAGTTTTTCTGTACTTGCATGCTATTTGCAGTAGTTATTCTTTTTCATTTGCTGCTATTCTCAGATATTTTTTGTTTCCCTTTCTACATTTGGAGATTTGATGTAAAAGGGCATTTGTTTTATTTTTGTTATTTATTTTCTTTCTTTTTTCAAAAGGTTTAATCAGATTATTCTTGTTGAGGATATGCCTGACACATTAATATCATGCAGCGAATACATTATTGATCTTATGGGTGCTCCTGGGGCACTGATTCCTGCCGAGGTACCCAGCAGCTATGTCTGCAGTGCTGGATTTGACATAAGGGGCATTGCTGATCTTACTGAAAGTCCCAAAGGTCCATTGTTGGTGCTGGGTGAAGGACTGAGGAATGTACCAGTTTCACCTAATCTGGATAGGGTTTCCCATGTTGGCATCTCAAGGGCAGATGGGGAACTATTTGTAGGCATTCAAGAGAATGACAGTGACTCAAGCCTACTTGAGAAAAACCAAATTGAGACATTTGAACATGAGTTTGGAAAGCTTTTCCCATTATCTCAGAGATCTAATGGGAATTCATCAGGGCCTGGGTGGCCATCATCAGCAGAAAACATTAAAGTAAAAAATGTCTCCAAGTATGTTATCAGTGCTGCGAAAAATCCAGAATTTGCACAGAAATTGCATGCTGTGCTGTTAGAGAGTGGTGCATCACCTCCACCAGATTTATTTTCATATGTGAATCAGCAGGATCTTCGTGAGCAAAAGGTGCTTGAACAAGTTCATCTGGAAAATGGAATAAATCTAGATAATGGGTTTCATTTTTATCCTGATAAGTTATTGTCAAGGCTTAGTGAGAATCCTTTGAACAATGTTAGGAGTAATACTGAGCAAGAATGGCCTGTTGAGGGACTGGTTAAACCACAGAGACAATTGGAAATGAAATTTCTCAAGTCTGAAGTGTCTTTGCCTTCTGATATTACAAGCGAGGGATTTGAACTTGTTGATAACAGAACAAATGAGAAGTTGCAGATGGTTGCTACGAGTGTAGATATTGTACCTGAAAATGCACCAGGCATGCTTGGAAGGACAATGCATGGGAATAAAATCCATGACTCTCGCTTGACCTCAACAGTGTTCTCTTGTCAGTCACAACCTGAAGACGCCTTAGCATTTGATGATAACCACTGCTTCCAAGATAAGCTTGGGGGGGTCCTTAACATGGAAACAGGCAAAGAATCTGGTGTGAAGTTGATTGAAACAACCAACACTGGGCTTCATATTTCTGGCAATGGTTACAGTGAGAAAATTCACCCTATGCTGGGGGAGGTTGCTGAATGGGAAGTTCCATGGGAGGATCTTCAGATTGGTGAACGCATTGGTATAGGTAAGATATCTTGTTGAGAAGTGTAATTGAAAAAAAAATGTTTGCGATCCATGGTAGTTTCATTCGCATACAGGACATGTTTTGTGTAAATCATTGTTATTTCTTGCATCTCAATGAACAGCTGGAGAGCTGATAGTTAAAATTTGAATACTTTTAACATTTTTAACATTTCTTTGTCAAGAAATGATAATTAAGCTAAAGAGAATTTTTCATGAGAGTTTTAATTGATGGAAACATAGAATAGGAGGAGCTTGCATTAACCATCAATCTCATGATTTATCTTGACTGGTCTTAGTGATTACAATAAAAGAAAATTAGAATAAAAGAAAAATTGTGCTGTGTTATTGATTTAATATTTTATTGAATGAGTCACTTTGCACTTCATTCGTCTGTTTTTATGGTTTGAGCACCAGCCAAGATTTTTGGGATTGTCTCATTAGTGACATTCGGTATCCATATCTGAAGGGTGCCTATCTATAAAGCCCAGGAAATTGAAGATAACAACATTCTACTTTTGTTTCTATTATAATTATTCATCTTAAATTGAGTTTCATGTTTCATAGAGATTGTTGTGCCTCTCTGTTCAGGTATTGCAATAGAAATGCATAATGGTGGGTTGAGAATCCACCAGTAAGAATGGCCATGCCTGAGAAATGTGAAATTATTTCCCTGAGGAAAGTTAAAAACCTGCTTCTCTGTATAATGGTTTCCACTTGGGGGCAGCTTTTGTGTAGATTTTTGTTCAGTGTCCGACTTCACTCTGTAACTTGACAGTTAGTTATGCTATTATGTTGATATTCTCGGTTCCTTGACTGAGAAGATGTGGTAATACATTCTATATAGCAATTAAGCAAATGTCTCATCATTTCTTATGAAGCAGGGATTTGATTCTCTCTTTGGTGATACTGTAGTGTTAGAATATGATACATGTCTGGCCTTTGCATACTTGTTTAATAACCGTCTCTTTTGGCTTTCTGTTGTGCAGGTTCATATGGTGAGGTATACCATGCAGATTGGAATGGCACTGTAAGTTTTATCCTTAACTGATTATCAATCATAGCTTACCATAATAGATCTTACTTCTTTTTTGGCCACAGAGAAGATGTAAATACTAAAACATTGGTGAGATAGTCATACTTTTTATATTGGAACATTGATGTTTATGACTTAAATCATACATAACTGCAAATGATAATTATCTTTTCACGTCTCTAACCTCTTTAGACTATTCTGCAATAAATTTTCGTGAAATTATTGACTTTATTCATTTGTAGTTGCACTGAACTTGGTATCCGACTCCTAGAGCTTTAACTGACTTCTTCAAAAACATATTGGTCTATATTGATAGCATGTAATGATTCTGCATGACAGGAAGTTGCTGTGAAGAAATTTTTGGATCAAGATTTATCTGGAGATGCATTGGTTCAGTTCAAGTGTGAAGTAAGCACCACTTGTTAAACTCTTACATCAAATTCTGACTTTTATTCTCTCTAACATTTTTTCTTAATTCAAATTAGTTCCCACTGTTTGTCTTATGCAGGCTGAAATCATGTTAAGATTAAGACATCCCAATGTTGTTCTGTTCATGGGAGCAGTTACTCGGCCCCCACACTTGTCAATACTGACAGAGTTCCTGCCTAGGTTTTTTTCCCCTTCTCTTTCTCCCTCCCCCCACATCAATTTCCACATCCTATTTCCTAGTGGATTCTTCAGTAATCATTAAATTAATCTCCACTTATTAAATATTTGAGTCCTTGTTCATTATGGGGTTACATGGGATCGAATTGACAATATCTTGGAAGCTTGAAATGTTCCTTAAAGTCCTTCAAATTTTTATTTAAGCATTGAATTAATCCTTGATTTACATGGGGCTGAATCAACTGGGAATCTAATTTTTGTTAATCTGTACATTAGAGTAACTTGTTACTAAGATATATAAAACTACTTAAATGTATATTTATGTTTAAATGTAACATGTCAGGAATTTATCAGAGAACCAGTTGTTGAGTTGTTTGTCTTATTTATCTTTATACTTGTTTGATGCAGGGGGAGTTTGTACAGGTTACTGCATCGTCCCAATCCTCAACTTGATGAGAAGAGGCGAATGCTAATGGCTCTTTATGTGGTATATGATAATTTGTTCTCTTCTTGGTTACCTGGCTTTATTTAATTCTGTTTTCCTACTTTTTATTAAGTAAAATTGTTATTTGCAGGCCAAGGGAATGAATTACTTGCATACAAGCCACCCTCCCATTGTTCATCGAGATTTGAAGTCTCCAAATCTCCTTGTTGACAAAAACTGGGTTGTTAAGGTGGATGAAATTATGTTTGCCTTTTTAAGCTATTTCCTGATTTTGTACATTGTTTGAATAGAATTAGATTGACTGCTTTTATCTTTGCTGGAAGAATAACTAATATTTTCCTCTACATGTAATTTTTATGTGCAGGTCTGTGATTTTGGATTGTCACGAATGAAGCACCATACTTTTTTGTCTTCAAAGTCTACAGCTGGAACGGTAATACTTCATCAAACATATCATATTCGGTCTCGTGTAGTTCTATTTTGTTATTCTTTTCAACCAAATAACAAGCAAGAAACTTACTCTTGCGCTGCAGCCTGAGTGGATGGCTCCTGAAGTCTTAAGGAATGAACCTGCAAATGAGAAGTAAGTGAACTTAATGCTCATGCACAATGTACAAAATATCCATGCAATTGGCAGGAGATGGTATATTTGAAAATTTCCGTTTTATGCAAATTGGATTGGCTTCCTTTCAGATGTGATGTGTACAGTTTTGGTGTGATATTATGGGAGTTGGTCACCTGTCAAATCCCGTGGAAAGGCTTGAATCCAATGCAGGTTGTGGGAGCTGTGGGATTCCAAAATAAACGTCTGGAGATTCCGGAGGATGTTGATCCTGCTGTTGCCCAGATAATACATGATTGTTGGCAAAGGTGAGTTCTAGGCTTTGTTAACCTATATACTGTGTTTCGTGGAATTTGGTTTACTATGAGAATGAACTTCTCATTGCAGGGAGCCACAGTTACGACCCTCTTTTTCACAACTCATATGGCGTCTGCGTCACGTTCAGCATTTAAGTGTTGAAAGAACATAACACACAAAAGTATACAAAAGAGTTGCTGGATAAATACTACTACTAAAGGAGTTATAAGTTGTTTGTCGGCTCAAAGAGCTGAAGTAGCCACAAGCTTTACCGTTTGATGCAAAGTAAGAGAATACTGGACAGGGAGGTGCTGGTTCATTCAAAGTGGGGACTCAGCACAGGACTTTTGGTTCAACACAAAGTGGAGATCCTCCTAATTGAACTGCACAAGGGCAGTGGAGGATGCCTTTGGAAAGTTGGTTTTAGTAGCATAAATAAGTAGTGTCGTCAATCTTACTTGTAAGAAAATCCTAAAAAGAGAGAGAGAGAGAGAGAGAGAAAAAAAAAGAAAAAAAAGGAGAATAATTTTTCATTTTAACCTTATTTCTATGTGGAGGTCTTGTTTGGGTAAGCAATCCCAACTCCGGAAGTGTAAACATGAGATCTCTACAGCTCATTGTGAAAAAGAAAAAAGAAAAAGAAAAACTAATGAAGAATTATCTTTTATGAAGTGTTTATATTTATTTCATAATTTGCATTACCTGCAGAATGCAGTCTCTTGCGTATGTTATCTTGTAATATTTGAGGACTGCAACAATTGTTTTTGTAAGCAAAGTTGAAAATGGCCTTTTTCGTCCATGCTTCAACTCAAATCTTCTTAATTCACCAAACGACATGAACTTTCTGTGTTTAAATGCAGCAATTACTTATATATATATATATATATATATATATATATATATATATATATATATATATATATATATATATTTTTTTTTTTTTTTTTTCTCTTTTTTTTTGGGGGGGAGGGGAGAGGGAGGGGGTTTAATGTTTTTGGTTCTAAGTAAAGTTATTAAAATTATTTAAGTGATATTATTAATAAATTAGTTAGGATTTTGGTTCTAAGTAAAGTTATCAAAATTTGACAACACGATTTATTTAAGTGATATTATTAATAAATTAGTTAGGAGGTTGATCTGTTAGACATAAGATAATAAGATTATAATTTATTTAATATGATGTTTTAATAATTTTTGGATAATTATTTTATTATAAAATATATATTATATATATTTTTATGATTGTTTAGTAATTAAATATAATTTTTTTTTCAATTATTAAACAATATATAATCTAATTTAGAAGAATAAAAATGATAAATAATTTAAAATGATATTATTTTATGTAATTTAATATATAATATAATAATAAATATAGTTAATGGATCAATCCATTAATGACTTGTTAATAAATGGATTTTGTGACGATTGAAAGGAATTGTTGGAAGTAGCAAGTTGTCTAGAGTCAGCAGCCAGAACTCGTATTTTGATTCTGGCCATTGATCATCACAACTAAATCCACAAGGAATCAAATCAACAGTGGAAAAAAAATATTTCTTTTAATCAGCGTAAGCAAGCAAAAAGCAAGATATTTGAAAAATTGTTGGGCTCATTCTTATCTTAATTTGGAAACATAAGAATTGAAACATTTTTTGTTTAGTTGAGCTTCTATTTGAAAAATGTGCATTCACCTTGTTGTTGCTGAACTACTCAAAATTTACAAATCCAAATCTAAATTGAAAATTGCTCAACATATATGGGTGAAAACTGCTGAAGTTTTGGCACAAGACCTTCTTCTGGGTTCATTTTCAGTAAGGATACTATTTCACAAATATTCAATCGTTAACATTGTCTTTAATCATAGAGATCAGTGTTCTCTTTGTATTGAATTTGGCAAATTTATATTTTATTTTCTATTTCACCAAATAGGTTAAGCCTGTGCTTAGCAGATTGAAGTACACTCTTCTAACTCTTGCAACATCATTGCTTGTGTGCGCAAAAGAGTTCCAATATAACATCTGAAACCAGGAGAGATAGAGCTAGTCCTGAAGTTTACAATGATGATTCAGCCCAATCGTTTGAGCCGGATGCATTCTGTGGTGAGCTTAGTTGCTAACAATTTTGCAGGTTAAAAAAAAACACCAATGGTACCAAATTTTATCACTAGGTTATAAATTAGTACAAAACTTTTAATTTGATGCAAATTAGTATCAATATTTTTCAAAAATATTGCAATTTAGAACTTAAGTTTATATTTTGGTACCGTTAAGATGACATGACAGTCGGAAAATATAGTCATCATACCACATCATACATTTCATCAGTTTTAAAAATACCAATGATACCAAACCTTATCACTATGTTACAAATTGATACCAAACTTTTGATTTGATGTAAATTTGTACAAATCATTTCAAAAATATTGCAATTTGAAACTTGAGTTCATATTCCGCTACCTTATTTTTAATGAGCTTATGCACTGTCACTTATTTTTCATGGAAAATTTAATTTGCAAAATTAAATGTGTCCTTATTGAATGAACAAATTTTTTGGCCTGAATTGATAAAACTTCTAAAAAATTGTCTAAATTGTTGAAGTCTAAATTTGAGTATTAATAACATAAATGGTACCAACGCATATCACTATAATTCTTTCAAAAAAGTTGCAATATGATATTAAAATTCAATTTTCGGTTAAAAAAATCACGTGACAGCCAGAAAAATACAGTAAGAATGCAACATGATATATTTTTTTAGTCACGTCATCATATTGTTATCGAAAATTGGTTTGGATATCACATTGCAGCCTTTTTTCAAAAGAATTAGTACTAATTTGCAATAATTAAAAGGTTTGGTATCAATTTGCAATATAGTAATAAGATTTGAGACAATTTATGTTATTAACTCCTGAATTTTAATTTGTAGACTTGATTATTTCCACCTCAATGAAAAAAGTTTATAGGAAGGCAACATTTTGTCTATCATGATAAAATTCAACAAAAATGAGCTACTCTTCAAAAAAAACATATTGCTTAAAAGGTTTTTGATATTCTCAAAGTTATGGCATCAATTTAAAAGTATTCAACAAAAAATATTTGTATTTAAAATTTGTATTAATGATTTGAGATAAAAGGTTGGAAATTTGAAATTATGTATGAGAAGTTTGACAATACAAAAGACGTCTAACATTCATCTTATTAATTGAATGAAATAAAAATGACAGGAGAACATAAATGGATGAAAATGATTAGTGATGTGGACATTGATATAATAGCATGATTAAGAACAAAGGACAGATAAGAACTAACATTTAAAGAAGGTGGTAAACATTTTGCTATTTCGTAAGTTTCTCAATAGTAAATATTATCTGTTAGAATTTTTTTATTGAAAATGAACATATTCTGAAATTTGATCATAAGTCTAATAAGAAAAGAAGAAAGAATTTGACTGATAAAAGAATGCAATTTCTCTTTCTTGAGCAAAATAATGATATTAGTCATATAATGGCTTATTACATTCAGTTGTAATGATAATGATACCGAAATGTAAATTTAGGTTTCAAATTGCAACATTTTGAAATTATTACATCAATCTATATCAAATCAAATAATTGATATCAATTTGCAACCTAATAATAAAGATCAGTACCATTGGTGTTTTTAATTTTAGAAAAAGTTAATGAAAATGTATGATTTAGTACGCTGACTGTATTTATCGGCTATCATATTATCTTAGAAGTACTGAAATATGAGCTCAAGTTTCAAATTGCAATATTTTCAAAATAATTAGTATCAATTTGCATCAAATCAAAAGTTTGATACCAATTTACAACCTAATTATAAGGTTTGGTACCATTAGTATTGTTAACTCCAATCTAGCACTTGTTAATACTTTGTATAGACTCAGCATATCCTCTTTCTGTGGAGCTTTATCAAGAATTACAAAGGTCAATAACATTATGAATTTTATTTACATCATAGTTGTTTCTGCCATGTTTGTTATGGATTGGTAAGGTGAGGGCAACAGCATTTGCAGCCTTAATGCTTGTGTGATGCATGCTTGTTAAAGTTTCAAACTTCATATATATACACAGACGAACTATTGAGTAGGTGTCTGTCCCCTCACAATAATAGTGGGATCTACATGACATCCATATATTGCAAAGAGAAATGCTAGACATTGAGGGGGAAGAAATGCTAGCCATTGTTGATAATGTTGTGAGTGTTTATTAGAAGGGGAACAAAGAAGAATGAGTATTGGACAATTACTTTTTTCAAGTGACTGAAGTTAGAATTTTTCTTTACTGAGAATTATGATTATGGTGTTTATAGGTATAGACCAAATAGGATTCAACTGTCATTATAGACATTATTAAATCAAGAAAAATTGTAGCTAAGTGGAATTTCTCAACTTGTAATATTGCTCAATGCATTCAAAAAATAAAAATAAAACCATTCTCTGTATTTCTATCACTGAAGAGTTTAATTGTAATTTACAAAATTTTGAGTTTAGAAATTTTCCAATTTGTCCAAATTGGAAAGGTTTAATCACACCTTAAAATCAGAAAATAAAATTCAACTATCAGCTAAGTTAGATCATCTTCTAGTTTAGAAAATAATTTTCTAGACATTTATTCTGATGGGTTAATTACTATATCCTCCAAGGATTATAATTCCTTGTAATTCATCACTATATTTATAATAATAAATTATTAAATAAATTTAATTAATGTTTAGTGATTAGTATTATTAAATTGACTAAGTGATCACGCTATGTTCACTTATCATCTACTTATCGTGGCGTATGTAGTACACATTGTTAGCTTTGTCATTTTAAATTATTAAATAATTATTTAAAAACTCAATTAAAAAATAACTAAATAAAAAATCATAAATTAAATCTTTATAATAAAGTATATTCAATATGAAAATAAAAAAATTTGATAAATTGAATATACTTTTAAAAAGGAGAGTTGCTTAAAATTTAGAATAAATAAAAAATAAAAAGTAAATATACTTTTTGCAAAATATAAATATATTATTTATTATTGGAACAGGAACATTTAAAAAATCCAAAAATCATTGGATATCGAGTGGATTTTATGAAGCAAAAAATATCTAAGAGAAAGATTTAATTAATTATTTCTTTTTTTTTTTTACAGAAACAGAAAAGAGGATTAAGTATCAATGTATTAAGATAATATTTGATATAATTCTTGAACAGGTGAAGATAGAACCATCTTAATCACTTTTTTTTTTAATTTTAGAAAAGAAATAAAAATTCTAAGCGTATATATTCTATAAATGTTAGCAATTTTTGTAATTTATTTTTAATTAAATTTTATATATCAGTGATAATATGATAATTTACCTTAATTGATGGCATTTACTATAAAATAGTTATAATAAAGTGAGATGCATGACAAAAATATTTATTTAATTAAACTTTATATATTAGTAATAGTTTGAGAATTTACAAATTAAATAAATTTAATTGGTATACTTATCTTAAAATAATTATAGATGCAATAAAAAATAATTTGAAAATTCAAACAAATTATCAAGCTATCTAATATTTTTTAAAAAAATCTGTAAAATGTAAATATTAACAATATATTTAAGAAAAAAACAGAATGTAGAAATCATTAAGGTTGAACGGTAAAGAAAACAGACAGAGACAGAGAATTCCTTGCTTAGTTGAGGGCCTTGAGGCAGTGTTTGGGGTCCACATAGGCACCGAAAATAGGAATAGTTCATTGTGAAATCATTCCCTTTCTTTCCCTCCTCCATAAAATCAGAAGAAAAAACAAAATCCTATTTTCAGTATTATTTTAATTCCCTCACTTCTTTCTTCCATTAAAGCAGTCTTTCTTTTAGGGTATCTTTGCTTCTTCTTTAACATGATGTACACACTCAATTCTCTCATTTACCTACATTGGAAAGCATACGTTTCATTTTCTTCTTCTTCTTCTTCCTTTCTTTGTCTCTGATCTTCTTTAAAGCTTTTCACCTACTTCATATTAAAGCCTCTATTTGTTTAGCTTCTGCATCGACTCAGACTCTTTTACCGGTCAGTATCCCACCATCAGTTTTTTTTTTCTTTTTTTTTTCCCTCCTATTATTACTATTGTAAATGCATTAAAAGAACATTCTTTCTTTTTTTTTTCCCTATTGTGTGTTGGATTTGTCTTCTGGATTTTATTTTATTGCCTTAAGAAATCAAATTTCGAGGCCCATTTATCGTTTTTTTTTTCTGTTGTGGATCGATACCCGGTTTTCCAGCTGGTATAAAGATTTGGCATTTGGTGGTTAATCTCAAAATTTAATATAGAAAGCTGTCTGATTTGATTTGGGAGGGTTGTTTATTGTATAAAAGATGTGGGAAGCTTTGATTGCTATTAATTTCATGCGTGAAAGCTTTTCAAGATTTACATTAGAATCTCTCCATTCATTGGTGCATTTGTGAAGTTCTATTTTTGCATAGGCTGTTAATAAAATATCAGTCTGGAATGTTTTGAATGCTTCTTAGATTTTCATCCTCGCATGTAAAATTTATCAGGCTTGTTTAAAGAATTGGTATTTGAATGCTGGAAATTCATTATACTACAAAGTTAAATTGTGGCCAGACGGGTGGTGGAGAGTGTTGTGTTTGGTTTCACCAACTGTGAAATATTTGTTTGATCGTGATAAGAGATGAGGATTTTGCAATCCACTTTGTATTAGTAGCTTAGGATGACTGCAGAGTTCGATTCCAGTTAGTAAATGTTAGAATTATGTAGATTGAGATTTTAATTTTGTGAACATTTAAATGACTATATACTGATATTTTACTTGGGTACTATGCTTCAAGTCCATTGATTTCTATCGTTATCCCACTGTCCAATCACCTGAGCTAAATCAATTGGTGGAATTATCACATTGTCATGTTATTGCAACTTAGAAATTTTATTTTCTTTCCCTGTCAAATGAATGGAACAAAATATTGATACGAGGAATCCCTATTCTCCACTTTCTGTCTGTAATACTGTCTATTTTTTATTTATTTAATACATCGAATTGCTGAGGAATTGCAATGGGTCTAGGGACTCTAGTTTAACTAAAATGGGATAGCAAGATGAGGTAGAAACAGTGATGTTCATTTCATCCAGGTTTAAGCTGTTAGGGGCGCTATATGATTAGGGGACCTCTTGGGACTACGGAAATATGACTGCATATAAAGAATCTTGGAGAAAAAGTATTTAGGATAATCATTATTTTTTCTTTGCTTTAATTGTTTCACTCCCACTTGTCATGACCTTTCCCTTCATTTTGCATGATTTATTTTTGCACGTTAATTTTTTTCAGGTTATCTCTCGTTTTATTAGTTACATGACATATTATGGCATGGTGTAAACAGGGTTTAGTTTAAAGAATTTCCTAATAGAAATAATGCATTTGGATATAAAGGGATGCATAGAATTTAAGAAGGTTTGGTTGAGCTAGACGGATTAATTTGGCAAGTGAAACAAGTTCTACGCTCTTCTGATCGTGTTAGAAAAGCAGCCAAACGTCTAATGCTTCCAGCAGGTGGCAGGCATGGTCGATTGTGTATATTTGTTATAAATTTTTCATGGATAAATTGGATGTAATAAAAATGAGTTCAAGTTCTATACTGATAACCGATCACTTTGATTTATATTGTAATCAGTTACATCATGTCTGAGGGTGTAGTTTGACATATTAACGTTTCGATATAAAGAGGTGCTGAAAGCCATATGCTACACGGAGGATTTTCTGTAATGGATGTGGAAGTAGCTTCTGATATTGAGCGTATGAGTTCTGCATTTGGATTTCAGCATGAATTATGGCCACTAGATGAAATTGATCCAAAGAAAGCTAAGTTTCCATGCTGCCTAGTTTGGACTCCACTTCCTGTTGTCTCTTGGTTGGCACCTTTCATCGGGCACGTAGGTATTTGCAGGGAGGATGGAACTACCTTCGACTTTGCTGGATCCAGTTTTGTGAATATTGATGATTTTGCATTTGGTCCAGTGGCTAGATATCTTCAACTTGATAGAGAGCAGGTATAGATTCATGAGTACTTCCTAAATTATGCTGCTGCATTCTCTCTCATACATACACGCACATGTTTTAGATTCATTATTTATTAGGAGCAGTTTAATGTAAATGGAGAATTTAGCACTTTTTCCTCTGATCATTGCTTCATGGAAGAGATATTATGTGTAGGTTTATTGACAATTTCTTTCATGGCATTGGAATTGTTAAATCAGTGTTGCTTTCCTCCAAACTTAGCTGGGCACACTTGCAAGTATGCGTATATGCATACTGAGTATGGAGCTGCAATCACATGGGATGATGCTCTAGGAATAAGCATGCACAACTTCGAACATAAAACCTACAACATTTTCATATGCAACTCTCATTCATTTGTTGCCAACTGTCTGAATCGACTCTGTTATCGCGGATCAATGGAATGGAATATGATAAATGTGGCAGTTCTGATACTGCTCAAGGGGTATTGGATTAACTGGAAATCGATAATCAGATCATTCCTTCCTTTCATTATCGTACTCTGTCTTGGTCTTTTTTCTGTCGGCTGGCCCTTTATTGTCGGGCTATTTTCATTCTCCTTCCTCCTAATGGGATGGTTTCTCTTGGGTAATTACTGTGTGAAAAACTTGTTAGAGTGATATAAATTTTGTAATTAATGTCGAAGGTTTGTTTTCAGAAAGAAGCTTAGTCAATTTAGTCAGTTAATTTTTGAAGTGTTTATAATACCAAATAGAGAGCAACTGCACCATGAAACTGAACTGATTATAGAAATCTTCTAACAGTGAAATTGAACAGATTATCATAGTTCCTGGCCTTTTATACTTACAGGATTGTGCATAAACTCAAAATATTGATTGACATTTTCTAGAATATTTACTCATCAGCCGCTCATCTTCCTTCGCAAAACATGCATTGTTATTTTTCCGTTTATAGATAATCTTTCAAACACTATCCTTGGCCAAAATGCCTTTCCCTTAAAAAGGCATATTCACATTCGTCTAAAGGTGAGCCGTAAGCCTCCATGATAAGATGCTCAGAAAAGAAAATTTTGTTAGTTCTTTTTCGTCCTTGTTAGGCAAGACTTTTGCAACGATTTCATTAGAATTGTTTTATCAATATTATGAAACTGATTTCATCTTCTTATTCATGTTATCGAAATTCGAAAGAAAGGCACAGCTGAGCTCAACAAGCATGACTTATGCCCATTGTCACAGAACGAGCATCATGTTATACATGATTTTGAGATTACAATTGCAAAATGGTCACTTGCTTATTTAGCTATTTGGACCCAGAAATTTTTGATATATAGGAGTGCATAGGTGTATTGCCACAGAGAATAGCGTCGAAAGGGATTGAAGAAGCTTCTAAAATTCAGGGAATATCCCTCCTCCGGTTTATCTTTCGTGCTTACATCAAAAAGTTGGCCTGTTAACGTTGTCTCTTATTAATAGACTAGAAGAAAATCCACCTTATGCTCCATACTTAGGGGCCTTCCATAGCTTAAATGCTACCTCATGCAGAAATCTGTCAGCTGGTATTACGAGATTTCCACCATGCTGTGATGTACAAGCATAAATGGACATCAGCATCTAAAATTTACTGGAATACTATATGTAATATGATCAGCAGGGTTCAATTAACATATGACTAGCATAATTATATAACATTGAGAACAACTTGAAGATGGAATAAGGCCTCAGAATCTAAACAGTACCTCATTAAAATCTTTGAAAGAAAATGTTTCTGTCATATCCATGCGGGTTACAGCATACTGCCATTGAGCAATTAACATTGGGCAATGGTGCCTGTTGATGACAAGTAAGTTTTATCAATGCGGAAAGTGAAAAAATTGTGACAATCCAGCATATTCATATTTCTTTCTTACCTAACATCATTTCGTGGTTTTTCTCCTCTTACAGTGTAACTTTGACAAGGAAGAAGCGTCAAAAGATCAGAGCTAATTTCATCTTTAGATACCACAACTGAAAACTTAGTGCTGTCAATCTCTGTGACATTCCCATAGCTCATCACAAGGGACAAGTGCAGGCGAGAACCAATTTCGGAACCAGGTTGTGCTGTGTGCATCACACCACCAACCAAAGCATTGATATATTCTACATCACTGGCAGCAATCTCACATTTCTCACCAGCCCCTAGATGCACAACTACTAAATCAAATTGACTAGTCTCGATTACTTTACCCTCTTGAAATCCAAGGAACTTCAGTAACTCTGAGGTTGCAAAATCAACTGATGATCCAGAAATTGAATAATCATTTGGGTTTAAATTGCTGAATGGCAACACAGTGAAGCCAAGCTTGCTCCCAAAAGATCTCAAAGAGGGATTGTTTGTAATAATAGCTGCCTTCATCCCCATGAACCTGAAGGGAGATTGTGAAGCAAGTCAACTGGAATTATCTAAATGAAGATTAAAATATAAATTATATCACTGATAATATTAACAACTATAAAAAAGAAAAATAAAAAGAAACATTTGAACATGTAAAATGCCCATACCTCTGTGATATGGTTGGCATCAATGTACTCTTATCAGAGATCTTAAAAAAAATCAAGAAAGTAACAAATCAAAAACATATATCAAGCAAGGAATTCTTTTACTTGGAAAAATATTTAGACAACCTACCATGTCTTGAAAAGCTTCACATGCATCCATCAGATGAGCAAACTCCCTGACTATCCTCTCATCCTCGCTTTCTGCAATATAAAACCATTTAAGTACCCATAAACATAAACAAGAGACCCAACAACTTTTAAGGATTCAATGGAACCATCAAGTACAAAAATGCATTATACTACAACAAACTCAACAGAATAAACACAATGAGTAGTAAATTTAGGCTTGGATTGTGCATAATGCTGGAATTGAAAAAAAAAATCCACTTAACATTCCATTAACGCAAGGGAAATAAGAGCCGCTGAAGCTTAATATAAGAATCAACGATAGAATGTATAAAAACAAAACCCACAAAATCCAATATAAGTTCCTTTACCTAGCTCCAAGCAGTAATCATCCGATAAAATGGAGAAATAAATACCCAGAAGTGCGCTAATTAGATAGATATAAAGTTAAGCAAAGAATAAATTAATGAAAAACGATGAGAGATAGAAACCTGAAAGAGGGGCATTGGGGAGGCTCAAAAAGCCACAGGCAGCTTTGGATGCGAGAGAGTGGATATGGGTGTGCGATGGATTGATTAAATGTGCCAAACCATCGCCGAAAAACAACAACTCCCTGCTTGGTTTGTCCGCCATTGCCGTATCTGCGTTTTACACTCGACAATCAAGCTGCGTGAGAGAGGGAGAACCAGGGGATTCGATGAAGAGGGGTTTTCCTAATTTATCTTTTTGTTAAAAAATGAAAACTTGTTAGAGGGAATATAATTCAGGAATTCAATCTCTGATAACCTAATTTTTTCAATCTGAATGCTCAGTAATATTCTTACCAAAAAATAAACCGGTTCGCAAACATGGGCTGAAGACTGAAGACGGAACCAACTCTCCCCAAATCCAAAAAAGAAAAAAAAATTATTTATGAGCAAGTGAAATTTAGAAAATTTATTAACATTAGAATTTGTGAAATTTCAAGCTAAAATTTCGATAGAATTCTAAAGAATTTACTCTACAAGTCATCTCATTAGTGCTCTCCCTAAATAATCATTTGAAATGTAAGAAGAAAAAATATATCTAAAAAAAAAAGCAACGATACCCTGCACATTGATGCACTAAAAGAAAAATTTTCAAATAATTTACCTGAATTACAGTTTATTAACAATCGGATTTTCAATAAGTAAAATATGTAAGTCAAAACCGAAGCCCGCATAAATCATATCACCCACAAATACACAAAATCAATGTTCTCAAACCCGTGTAGGTGAACGAATTCAGAGAGGTCAAAATTCAAGGATGAGAAATTTAATCGAGATTGAACCAGTTATAATAAAATTTTATCAAAATATAATTACATATAGTAAAATATAAAAAGTATTTACATTAAATTTGTTTTATACAAAATAATATATTTTAAATATTAAATATTCAAATCAATATATAATCCTGTTAAAAAAATTCTCAAATACAATAGTATATTTTTATTTTTTCAAATAAAAAAAAGCAAAATTTTTTAAAATAAAATTACATTACAATATTTATTTTTCAATTAAAATAATATTTTTTTATAAGAATCAAAATAATTTTAAAAATAATTTATATAAAATTTTTATCATAATGTATATTAATAATAAAAATACAAATTTAATTTTTTTTATTAATTATATTTTTTTATTATTGGAAATACATAAAATAATATTATATAAAAATTTGCAAAGAACAAACGCAAGAATTGATGTGGCTTTGTGGTTGAAGTTCCAAATTTCAATACTTACTTATCCCTCATGTGCCAAGTTTGAATTCTGGTGTATATATTTCATTATTTTCCATTTCCAAAATCCAAACTTCCAGCCTTTTATTAGCCGGTCAAATCGTGATCCATTCGGCAAATTGGCCAATCTTGATGATGAAATTGACAGATGAAATTATATCCGGTTTTAAGATATTAACCGATCCGACTTTTTAACTAGTTTGCAGGTTTACCGGTTGAACCAACCAATCTGACCCAATTGTAACAACCATGCACAAAATAGTAGCCGATAATATAATTGAAGTGGTACAAGTAAAAGTAAATTACTTGTTGAACTAATTACTATCCTTATTATTTATGGGTTTTTTTTTCCCTCAAATGGCTTTTCGTCTCCAGGTAGGGCCAGATACTTCTTTAATTGACACACTTTATGAATATCTAATTAGCAATAATTGACACACTTTATGATTATATTAACATCAAGTCTTCCTTTCCTTTCAACTTTCTTTTTCAAGAATACTAAGAAGGAGGCAGCCCCTAAGTTTTTAACACAAAATTTGTGGCTCATAACTTCCTATTCCCTATAGTACTATTGGTTTTTTTTTCACATTTTTTATATATAAAAAAAAGAACAATTTTTGACCGAGGCATTTTCCACCACATATTGTTATCATAATAAGAACTTATAGGGACTAATTAATAATAGTTTTTGTTATGTCGTCTTTGTCTTCTTCTAATTAATTAGAGCAATCATACAAATGTAACCAAAATTTAGTGCATTGAATTATGTTGGATAAAATTTACGACCCAATAAAATAGTTATGTATAAAAGTGAACGGTTATGCTATTTATATATAAATTATGACTCGAGTGCAACAAGGGATTGGCGGGTACTAAACCATCCTTTTTTTTTTTTCCTTTTAAAGTTGGTTCAATAAATCGAATAATAGTGAAATTACATAATGAGTTTAACAAAATGAAATAAATCAAATAACAGCAGATGAGAGAAGCTATTACAGAATATGGAAAAATTTCTCATTTGATTAGCAGCTCAGTGTTATAGGGAGAAAGATTTTCTCCTTTTTTTTTTGGGGGGGGGGGGGGGGGGGGGGGAAGAGAGAGGAGGATGGGGGAAGAAAATCACCAAACATTTGAGTACTAACTACTAAGGATGCATCAAAAGTTAATGAATACAAAGATGGAGGCAACAATGTTAAACAGATTCATCACGAGAAGGTTTTATTTTATCTGTACAGCACAATAATTAAATTGGATCATTTAAAAATGAAACGTGGTATTTAAATGGCAGAGATCAATCGCTGATCTTGATTTTCTAAATGAAGACAGTAACTGCTCCCCAGTCTCCAGCTCTTATGCATGAATTTTCTGACATGAATTCAATCTTCAAGCAAAATTCCGAACTAGCTGTAGAAAGCAGTTTTGCATGTAAAGAGGGTTTTAAAAAGGCTTGATTGGGAAATGCTAGGAGAAGCTTGATTTCAGTCCTCAACTTCAGTATTAAAAATAAAACTGGGAAATACAGTGCTCACGTCCCTGGAAAATAAATGCATTTACAGTTCAATAAGTAAACAGGGCAAGGACTAATATAGAGGTGAAATTAGCAGCATGGATGCAAGTAGGACAAAATTAATATATCTCATCACTTACTTCAAATAAGGAAGAGTCATATTTTTTAGTAAAGATGGATGTTTTATCGCAAAAGCTTTCCATTCATCTCTACTGATTCTACCGTCCCTGTCAGTATCAGCTTCATCAAAGGTCTGAAGGAAGTTGAAGTTACTGTGAGTCTGAATTCACAGAATATAAAACAAGTGAAAGAAAAGGAAAAAAAAAGAATAAAAAAGAAAAAAGGAAAAGAAAAAAAGAGAAAAACTTGGAAAACTCCTTGCCTTGTCTATTATATCATCAAGAAGTTGATCTGGCAATTTAACATCAGATTCCAGCAAAATGGCAATTACCATTTGCCTAACCTGAAATCATTAGATGGAAAATGAGCTCAAAACGCTGGCATGAACAACCAGTAAACTTTTGGAACAAATATTGGCATGCTCATTAGTTTCTGATAACGGCTTATGAACAAAATTAGGAGCAGTAACTCACTTCTTCCCGTTCAATAAATCCAGTTTGTCTCAAATCATACAGCCTAAATGCAACTGCAGAGAATAAAAGGGAAAACATAAACATGACAAAATGGAGCTTTAATTGTATGAAACAAAATATCGTCAGTGAACCGTTACAATCTATTTTTTCTTCTACAGGAGCACAGGGATGGAACACATTTAGTGCATGGATAAACTCTTCAAACTCAATGACACCATTTTTCTTTTCATCAAACAGATCAAAAACCTTTAAAAAACACAAACGAAAAAGTAGTTAGAAACAGGAAAGATTAAACAATAATGATGAAAGAAACAATCATAATCTAAATTTTAGAGCCCAACCCATTTGCTGCTAATGGTCTAAGATGAGTCTTCTTAAGTTATATTTCATGCAACAAAAATCGATTTTCATTATTATGCTCCTATTAAAATTCACATAATTTGGCCAGTAGTACATTTTATCCAACAAATGCGTGCTTGACTCCTCTCTTATTAAATTTTGAAGCTTGAAAATATCTCTCGAGAGATAATATTACAATTTGTTATGGACAACCATAAGAGAACCTTCCATTAAATCTCCATATGGTTAGAGGCAATCATAATTTAGCAAACATGGCCACAATTGTCTGTTGGATTTCATCAAGTTGTGATCCCAAGAAGAAATCAATTCAAGCAATTCAATATTGATAATAGAAGTTCCAATTTATTACCCGGTCCAGGAAGAGATTCTCGCCATAAGCATTTTCAAATAGTGCTAGTTGAAGTTCTTCCTACAAGATAACAGAAATTTAACTGCAAGTAGAACCATGGGAGAAATAAAAAAATTCTTCAAGTGAGCAACAAAATTATAATTCGCTTGAATAACCAATCGATAATTGCATTCCATAAACAGCTTAACTTTGCCATAATAGGAGCTTAAAATGTTTCAGTTAGTCAGCTCAGGTGAACCAAGTTGTTCTTTCTGGTTTTTCAATTAAGAGATTTAGAGTGCCCTTCATAGATAAGTTCCAGAAACTGATCTGCAGGCTCTCCACAACCACTAGAAATCAATATGACACTGAAATATTGATTGTCTAGAAGGTTATGCCATTAGACTAGTTTCAAAGGCAAAGGTGCATAAGCAATTCAATTTGAATATGAAGTTTAAATAATCACTGTATCTTCAACTATTAGCATAATTTATGCTGTACAACACCCGCAATCCAAATATTTCGGTCTTTTAAAAAAAAATTAACTCAACATTAATAAAGAATTGAAGATAATAAACTGCAAACTAAAAAAATTTGTAATCTTCTGTCAAATCCAGGAAAAAGGGGAAAAAAAAGATTATCATTCATTCCAGACCAACCCCAAAAATCCAAAAGGAGAAATTGTACAAATATCAAACAGAAAGGGGAAAAAATTACCTTGTGAATCAATCCATCGTTAGTCATAGAGTTACTCAGCTTCTTATAGAGCTCAAACAGCGCCTCCAGTTCATTAACAGTAACTACACAAAACGCATTTCAAAATCAGGAGAAAAAGGCAACGCCAAATAAAATAAATAAACAAAAATAAAAACGAGAGAGAGAAGATTACATCGAGATTCATGGGCAAGACGAGCAAAATCGCTGATGCGGCAGGTATTTTTCTTAAAGCGTGGCCGGTACTCGAAGCACTTGGCGACAGCGTATATGAAAACCTCGATTAAGGCCGCGAATGGAAAAAGCGCTGCACAGATCCGCTCTCCTAAGCTCAAAGAGCTCGATCGCTGCCCAATCCACAAATTACAGCAAAATGCACTAAAATCCACACAAAAAATGCAAGAGAAAATATAAAAGAAAATGCGACGATGTGTACTAGAGATAGAGAGGAAAAGAGAAAATACAGAAGAATTGTTGGAATAATCCATGGAGACCATCTAAGAGGTGCATGAGATAAGAGCTGGCAGACTTTCTCTTCGCTTAAATTAGACTAAAAAAAGATAGCAGCGTGGGATGTAGATGATGAAATTGCTTGAAGTTTCTCCTTCTGTTTTGTGTCTTCAGGCTGTGCATTGATGTGGAATTCTTTTCTATCGAAACAGACAGTACGATGATCGGTGATAAATGATTACTTGGCTGCTATTTATGCGTATACGAAATTTTTTGCGTCCATTTCTCGCCTTTCTTCCGTGTTCACTTTCAGCGATTTATCGAGGTAGAAATCCATTGCGATTGGTTTAGCCCTTTTTTAAAAGTAAAATAAATTTCTTTTTTTTCTTTTTTCTTGATAGCATTAAGACTTTTAAATACTAAATTAAATAATAAAAAAGGGACCATTTGAAATTATTGTTTAGTTTAAAAATAATAATTTTATAAAACTTTTGATTTAATTGATTTTTTTTTAATTTTTTTATAAACTATCATCTTTAATAGTTGTTTTCAAAATTTGAAAAATAAAATCTTTTTTTTGAAAAACACAGGAAAAGTAACGTAATCTCCGAATAAACTCTATAAAAAAAAATGGATTGGAAAGAAACCAATCATAAATAAAAGAGAAATTGTTGGCTATTTCACTCTTCCAGGGTTTTTGGTTTCAGGATTTTTATTCAAATGAAGGAGTCTATAGATTTTGTCGCAAAGAAAATCAAGCCAAGAAGACTTCATTGACGGTGTGTTTCATCGCTTTCGATTTAGGATTTTTGTTCCATTGAAGTGAGCCTAGAAAAAATCAAGCCTCGTCGATGGTGTGTTTCATCGCCATAATGCAGTGTCGCAGAGCTGCAATTCTCTCATGAGGTTCTCGATTTTCTATTAGAAATAAAGTTCTTCTGTTAAAACCTTTTCTTTTCATAATGCGTTAAGGGTTTTTTATTCTTTTTCTCTTTTTGTGTTTCTTTCCGTATCGAATTAAACCTTGACCCAACTCGTTTTTATATTTTGTTAAATTATTAAATAAGATATTTTAATATTAATTGTGATGTGACGTTATAATTTTTCGTGTTACCATTTATTTGATTTGTTTTATATTTGAAGACAGCCCAGACTGAGGTAAGTATAAACCGTAAATTTTTATGTAATTATCATTAAACAAATGGATTTTTAATTTTAGAAATATTATTTGGTCACGGTTAATGGGGCATTTTGAATGGTTGTTGGGTGTCAAAAATTTGTGTTAAATTTTTTTTAATTTAATTTTTTTAATTTTTTAAAAACTGTTTTTTTTTAATTTATTTTTGAAAAAAATATTTACATAGAGATGTTTCTGCAGAAAAGAAACAATGACCTAAAATGGTTTTCCTGTTAAAGACGTTTCTACTTAAAAAGCCTAAAAAATTATGGAAAATAAAGTCTTTGCTGACATTCTTCTTTTTAGTGAAAGACATCATATATTAATATAAAGTGTTGAAATGTCAATGCGGTTGCCTAAGTAGTAGTATTTAATTAGGAACAATCAATGAACACGTTGGTGCATTTAATATTGAAAATAGATTGGCCAGTGGCTACTGTACATACAACTAAGGGATATAATGTTGCACGTATTAGCTAATTTCCCGGATCACAAATTGCCGATTGCTGTAAATAAGTCGTGTGTTTTATTCAATAATATGCAAGTGAAAATAAAATAAAACATTAAAAAAAAAGGATCAATTCTCCAAAACAATATTGAAAATGGATTGAAAGATGGTTAACCAGACATGCTTGCTGGGTGACAGGTCACAAAATCCATAATTTGTCTCCTGTTTTTTGCAATGTGGTTTAGGGGGTGTTTGGTATTGCTTTTATATGTCCAAAAAACAGGTTTATAATTTTTTTGATTTAATTAACTGATTTTTTAAATTTTTTATAAACTGTTTTTCTCAAAACTGTTTCTGAAAAAAGTATCTATTTACCTGTTTCTCTCCAAAAGCAGTTTTTAAAACCCAAAAAATTTTAAAATAATTTTTTTTTCTAAAAACACTTTTGTCAAACGGATCTTTACTGGTTTATGTACACGAGCTTTTTATTAATAATTAAGTTAAAATTTGACAATTTATTAAAAAAATTGACTAATATTGTTAATTTTTATGAAAAATAAAATTTTAAAATATAAAGGAACAAAAATAAAATTTAGAGATCTAATGAAATAAATTATTAAAGTTCAGGGACTTATATATGCAATTTTGCCAAAATAGTATGCAATGCTGGATTGTTAATTACGTGGAGGGGCTTCTCCATCCCTATCCATAGCGGGGAATCTCAGTTGGCATCACCCACCACCGCCAGCTTTATGCATATAGAATTTTCATGATCCTCGGCCCCATTTCCTCCCCAACATTCGCTTTTTACCTCCTGCTTGGTTCAATTTTGTTAACTAATCCATTTGATGTATAAAATTAATTTTAGGCTTTTGCTATTATACAACACTGGTTATATAAATCAACTTGAGATTTTAATTATAATAATAAGTGATTTATTAACTTGCTACCTAAATCACATAGTCAAATAATTGTATTAATTATTTCTTTTTCCTATGTATTAATTAATTCTCTTTCATTTTACAAATTATTTAATAATTTAATGGTTAAATTTAATTTTATAATTTATAATTATTATTACAGTCTAAATACAAAAATAAAAATTGAATTATTTTTTATTTTTCTTCTACTAAGATTCCATTCTTGTGAACTTTAGAACCAATAAAAAGTTCATAACTATGCAATTCTGAAATTTAATAATTAATGGAAAATAAATCATTATACGACCCCAATTTAGGTTTGTGATTGAAGAAATTACTAGTATATATATAGATATATATTTTTGTGTGTGTGGATCTTGTTGTTATTTTTTTTTATTTTTCATTTCCTGATTTATTATTAGTTTATTATTATATACAAACTTAGAAATTTAATAATAATAATATTATTATTATTATTATTATTATTATCAAATCAAAAAAAATTATGAAGTTTCAAAACAGAAAACAACCAATAGACTAACTAGCAAAAAGTATTATTATTATTATTATTATTATTATTATTATTATTATTATTATTATTATTAAAATATAAAGTTTTTCAGTCATGTCCTTGCGCTCATGGTAGGAAGAGAATTTTATGCAATAAGATATGCTTAAAGTATAATCTCTTCTTGCATATGTATAATCTTTCTTTAATTTTTGACTTATCTAATACTTTCATTTCTTCCACATGTAATTTTGAAAATAAAATAAATTATAGTAATTATATCATAATTTTATTATTATTAATGTTTAAGATAAATGAATTGTGAACCAACACATGCACATATTTTATGAATTATACTCATTTGCTTTAGTTTATCTTTCATAAGTACATTTCATTGTTATCTAGGTATAAGAGTACTGACTAATAAATAATTATTAAAATATAAAATATAATTATGAACTCGTTTAATTATCTTTATGGATTTTTTTCTGATTTATTTAAAAATATTTACATTAATTAACATATTTCTAAATTTATATTGATTTTCTTTTAACATGTCCATTTATATTGATTTATTATATTAATAATTAATTTAATATATTAATAAATTTATTATTTAATTTGAAAATGTCAAACTCTTGATGTAATAAAATAGAGAAAATTTGAATTTAGATAAGTTAAAATCAATTTGATTTATTATATTAAAAATTTACTTAATATAAAGATATAATTAATTACTTATCAATTACATCATTACTAATATAATACCAAAAAAGAACAAATCTAATGATAATTCATTTGAAAATTTTAGATACAAAGAGGTTGAAAGAAAGTGTGTGGGGAGAATATAGGAGTTATGAGTAAAACAAGTTATGGATTAAATTGTGTAAATTAATTAACATGTTTAATAGGTTATCTGTCACTTTATCCAATTGTTATAATTAAAAATGAGTGATCTAATGATTATAAATATTAAGATTTATCTATAAATCTGTGTTGTACAACGACTCTTAATTTTATCATATAATTGTTTTGCAATTGAATTAATTTATTTGATGTGATTTATAAAAAAAATATGAAATTCATTTGCACTACAAAAAAAATGAAAATTAATTTTTTAAAGATAAATATATATATATATATATATATATATATATTAAAATTTATTAAAAATAGAGTTTTTTGTTTGCATTCAGTATCTGAAAGAGAAAAAGGAAAAAGAGATGAGAGAGATAATAAGAACGAGAGAGCATAAGTGTTGGATAATTTTGTTATTTGAAAAGATAGAAGTTCTTAAATTTAAAATTTAATTTGCAAATTCTATCAATTTTGGTGAAATTTAGTTCAACAATAATATTGATTTATAAAAAATTAAAATGAATTCTCACTTTAATTTATTTATACTAAACAAACCTTTACTTTTTAGGACAAATTGTTAAACTTATGGGAATTTGATATGATATACAGAGGAATGGGATCAATTATTTTTTATTATTATTTAAATTTTGGAAATCAGAATTTGATATTTTACAAACAAAGTTTCTATCTTTAAAAAAAAAAGATGAAAAAAACAGAAAAAAATTTAATTAAGTTGATGCTAATTTGGCTTTACCTAATGCCAATATTATATATTATATTACTTGTATCGATAACTAATTCTTTCATGTGCTATTCTGTCGAATTTGAATTTAATTATTCTTCAATTAAATGATTACATTCACGTCTATCCCCTGATGCAACAAAAATCAGCCCTGACCACTAATGCTGATTTATCCTTACAATTTGATTAGAAATTTTGATAAGTTGCAATGACGATTAATTAGGCAGATTAGTGAAAAATGAAGTGATACAATTAATTGTAAGGAAGTGTTTAAATTGTTTTATCTAATTAAAAAAAATTAAGTGTTAATAAAATTCAAAGGATGATTTTTCAAATATAAGTAACTTTGAATTATTATTTTTACAATGTGTGATGGGGTCTTCCATTGAGGCAAGAAAAAACTTAGTTAAATGAAAAAGATCAATTATTAAAGCACTATAATTTTAGTTTTACAAAAATAAGTATGATAAAGAAATTACACTGTTATAATTTTAAAAAAATCAAAATTAATTTCCAATAGATAACGACTTTGTTTTGTTACATATTATTTTGAATAATTTTTTTTTATGCATTATCAATCATTTTCAGAAGTCTATAAACTTTATTTAATCCAATTTAATGTAAAGTTCTTTCAGTATATATTTTTTCTATTTACAAGACTTGAATTCGATATATTTTTTAAGAAAAAAGAATATATCAAATCATTTAAAGTGACTGGTTGAATAATGTTTCTTAATTTATGATTTATATGTGTAAGAAAAATGGAATACTTGATAAGTAATTTATTTTTTTAAATTGTTAAACATCATAATTTAGCTGTTAATCTATCAGTGAGAGACCCATTTTAGTGAATTAATTTAATTTTTTTGTAAAATCTAATTTTAAATTACTAAATTTGTCTATGAACCCGTTGACCCATTTATGGCCCACGTTTTTACTGGTGGATGGAAAAATTTTACTATTTACCAAAATAGAAATTGAGTGATATTTTTTTGGTGCATTTGCAGAAGTTGTTGACTTTTAATATGATGATGATAGATATATGAATTGAATTAATGCTCGAGTTATATTTTTATTTTACATTAACGAATAATTTGTAAGAAAATTAATTGATGCGCATAACCCCTTAATTTTGTGTTCAATAATTTCAAAAATATTTAATTAGATCAAATTTACATAATCAAACATATAATTTACATGATAGTGTCTCCTAGTTTGCGTTTGACGAGGTAATTATATATTTGATTCTCTAACTTTGAATAAATTAGAGAAAATTGTTTTCGCATTTTTAACTTTGAATAAATTAGAGATAATTTTAATTAGTTTTTAATAAATTATAATTAAAAATAAATTTTTAAAAATCTAACAATATATTTTTATTATTTAAAATGCTATCAATTAATTTAATATTATATAAATTTTAAATATTGCAATAGGATATATTTTTTTATATTTAAAATATTTTTATATAATTTTTTTAGAATTTTAAATCTAACTAAACTTTCATAATGTTTTAAAATTTATATTTATTATAAAATACTATAATTATAAAATAACTAATATATTTAAGTTATTTTTTAATTATTATTTTAAATAATATTTTTATTAAATAAAAAAATTTATTTTTAATTATAATTTATTAAATTTTTATGCATTTTCTATAATTTATTAAATCTGGTTTATTTTATTATTATTTTGACAAAAAGAACGCCTTGATGACGTCGGACTGAAGACAACTATGGCTGGCTCAA
Source organism: Triadica sebifera (assembly GCA_023653625.1). Lineage (NCBI taxonomy): Eukaryota > Viridiplantae > Streptophyta > Magnoliopsida > Malpighiales > Euphorbiaceae > Triadica > Triadica sebifera. The sequence goes on along the minus strand of CM042910.1, from coordinate 22,757,645 downwards.
TTTGGAATATCGGCAAATCGACGCTGTACCTGGCGGTCACAATCGCCACCATCAAACTCTCGCATTCTGTATTTCGCTTTGTTCGCTCTCTGAAGATGTCGTCCTCTTCTTCAACTACCGGCGATGCTGCGGCTCTCCGTAGAAACCGTATTCTCTCAAGCAAGCTTTACTTCGACATTCCTTCTTCTAAGGTTGTCTTGCTATTTGTATTTAGTTATGAACGAATTCATTCAAACCTATATAATATTTTCTCACTGTGCGTGGTTATTTGCGGTTTGAATTTGATATCGAGCTAAGATTTTTAATAGAACAGGTTCCGCTAATTTACTCGCCGGTTTATGATATCTCGTTTCTCGGCGTAGAGAAGCTGTAAGAGTTTATTTTTCACTCATATGCTTTATTTTACTTTGAGGGTTATGTTTAAGTCGTAAATAGCTGGCGGTTGTTTGGTTGCCGCGAATTTTGTTGTTTGTTCAATTTAATTCTTATTCACTGCAGTATTGTAATACTTGATTTTGAATTCTGGTTCAAATTTTGACTAGGAAACACCGAATCTTGAAAGGCATTGAATACAAAATTTGCTATTCAAAGTCACAGTCATGTTATTTCTATCCTTTATAGTAATGAATAAACGTCCTCTCCCAAAATTCTAGGACGAATGTCTAGGAAATCGGTCTCGTGTCTTCGAGATTAATTTTGTCGGCGATTCAATTTCATCTCTCTAATAGGCAATAGCCGAACCTTTTTGCTGAAATGAAATTCAGTATCTCTCAGTGATCAGATCATCTTACCAGCACTACAATAGAACGCGTTTAAAAATTACAAAAATTATTAACCATCTGTGCTCATATTTGCTTTAGTGGAAGAAAGTCCAAGGAATAGTTTAAAATTAGTATTAAACTGTTAATATGATTTTATATTTGTAATTTGCTCTATATGGTTAAATTTCATAAATTGTTTGAAGTTTGAGGGAACTTGTGTGCATGGTTACGATGTTTAATTGTACTATATGCATCATTGATGTAGGCACCCTTTTGATTCTTCAAAATGGGGTCGTGTATGCCGATTTCTCATCGTGGATGGTGTGCTGGACAAAAATAGTATTATTGAACCTCAGGAGGCTTCAAAGGATGATCTCCTTGTGGTAGTTTCTATATTTATTGAATGCTTTCATGGTCTCTTTCTATTGTTAGAAATTGCCTTGAAAGGCATGTATGATTTTTGGAGATCTGATCATCGAAGAGACAAAAGGCGTAGAATTCGACTTAGTCACATAATTTGTGCTAATTAACATTGTTATTGATGGTCTGTGAAGAGGACTGGAAAGTACTTGCATAAGTGATGCAGATAAAGAACGATCATTGAATTTTGGTTGGCTTATTGATGCAAGATGGGTATTAATTGATCATCTTTGCAACAGTATTTACGTATCAAACTACTTATCTCCAACAGGTCCATTCAGAATCATACTTGAATAGTCTAAAGAGCAGTCCAAATGTTGCCATGATAATTGAGGTGATGTGTAATTCTCCCTTTTGTCTGGTTTCTTCTTTTTGACAATTTTCTTTGGCATTCTTCCCAATCTGTGTTGAATGCTATTTTTTTTGCCACATTTGAGATTTGTTAATAGTGATCACTCTTGTTACTTGTCTGTATTTGTGAATCTCTTAACTTGAAATGGATTCCATCAGATGTCGTGAAAGAGATACTGGCTTGGTATGATATGATGATTATGCTTTCAATATGAAACTTGGTTGTTGAGATGCCTATTCCTTATGCGGTTTAGTAGTTTTACTGTGGACAGTTGCAAGTTCTGTGCTGTCTTTTAGAGATCATATACTGACACAAAGCCATAAAATACAGGTTCCTCCTGTAGCACTATTCCCTAATTGTCTTGTGCAGCATAAAGTTCTTTTTCCATTTCGCAAACAGGTGCAATCATCAATTTTTCTTCTATGTTATCAATGTTTATAGATATAAAGTATTCTGATTCTTTTATACAACAGGTAGGTGGAACCATCTTGGCAGCTAAGCTTGCAAAGGAACAAGGATGGGCCATTAATGTTGGAGGAGGGTTCCATCACTGTTCAAGTGAAAAAGGAGGTGGATTTTGTGCTTATGCAGACATCTCGTTGTGCATACATTTTGCCTTTGTCCGTTTGAATATATCAAGGTATTGGTGCAGTTCAGATAAAATAGATGAAACTTTTCTGTTTTTTGTAGGCTTTTGAGCCTCAGTTCTCAATTACATTTTATGAATGGACTTCTATACTCATGATCTGCAACAACTTACAGGGTCATGATAATTGACTTAGATGCTCATCAAGGGAACGGTCATGAGATGGATTTTTACAGTGACAGTATGGTTACATATTTTTCATCATGGCGCTTGGTTTTGACATCTTTTCTTTATTTGACTTCTAGCTTTTGACATTTTTTACTAGAAGGCCGAGTTTATATTCTTGACATGTACAACCCTGGAATATACCCATTTGTAAGTTGTACATACTCAAACTTGGCTGCTGTCTATCTATCTATCTATGCATTGAGATTTTTTAAACATTATAGTTAATATCTGGTAAACATATTTTGTTTCACTCCTGTTTGATTGTTAACATATTGATTTTTAGTATGCCTGTTCTTATTTGGCAGGATTATGAGGCAAGAAGATATATTGATCAGAAAGTTGAAGTAGCAGTAAGTTTTCAGTATTTTATTAGGAAACAAATGAATTATATTTGCTTTTATTTTTGTACCAATATAATATGTCTTTTGTTCAACGACTGAACAGAGTGGGACCAGAACAGATGAGTACTTGAGGAAATTAGATGAAGCACTTGAGGTATATTGTTATATCTTCTTTTCACCTCGATACTTTCCCTCTCTATTTCATGCCTGGTTTCTGTCATTTCAATGAGTACAAAATTTCAAATGTGCCTTGAGGCCCTTGACAAGGAATTCTTGTTGATAAGGAAAAGCACTCATCTGCCACGTGGTGTTATTATCTGCATTATTTGGACATTGCAGGACCCTTGAATTGTTTTTTTTTTTCAGTTTTTATCTGTCATCCTTTAACTTGTATGTGCTTCCTAGAAATTCTTCTTCATTTCCTGCAAGATACAACTGGCTGGAAAGAGCTGCATTGCCTAAAACTATATGTTTTCACCATATTTAAAATTCTTGCTTCCGCTGGTGTCTATGGCTTTTAGTTATATCCTTTTGCTTGTGAACCCTCGTTCTTGAACAGTGACTTTGCTATATTCCTAAACTTTAATAATGTTGTTGCATACTTTTGTTATTTTATAATTTAAAATTTTCAACTGATTTGGTGTCTGAAACAGAGAGTCACGTGCTTTTAAGAAGTTATTTCTTTCATATTAACTTTATGTGAATTAATTATTTATATATGTGAATTTTAGGTTGCTGGTCAAATGTTTGATCCTGAGTTGGTGGTCTACAATGCTGGCACTGATATCCTAGATGGAGATCCATTAGGCAGGCTGAAGGTACTATCACTTTTTTTCATCTGTTTCTATAGAAAACATTAATTTGATATCAAATTACCTAATGTCCGCTTGTGGCCATTTATGATTAGTGCTCAAATCTGACCTTGGTATCATTGATATACAGCTCCTGAGCCACTGATTTTATCTAATTGAGTAAATCTAGCTTAAATGACAGTGCATCTTCTGAATAAACAACAGAAACTTATGCAGTTTTTTCCTTTTTTTTCCTCCTTTTGAACTTTGAAGAAAAAGGAAGCCTTTACATGTGAGGTTTAAAATTTTGGGCTTGTACAGGAATAGATCCTAGTACACTATTTTTTTCAGCTTTATTGTTGCATACAGTTTAGGTTAAGTGAAGCAATGCTAAATTGTTCAGGAGATGAAAAAAGCAAAGGTTTAGTTACCTGTCAAAGAGAGTAGAATGTAAACAACCATGTTGAGGGGAAGCATCTGGATTTATGGTTTCACTGATTTAATAAATGAAGTTATCTCCTTTCTGGCTTTAATGTGTTATATTTATTATATCAGATTTGGTAAACAAAATAGAAGCAGTTGATAAAAAAGATCGAACATGACTTGAAATTAAATAAATGTAATCAAGTATATGCAGTAATGATAACTGATTTATGTTGTGCATATGCTTTTGCCTGATGCAGATAAGTCCTGAAGGAATAACTGCCAGGGATGAGAAGGTTTTTATGTTTGCTCGTGATAGGAATACCCCTCTTGTCATGCTGACATCAGGTCATGTGTTTCCTCAAAGAATCTTAAATTGATGCATCTCCATAATACTCAAAAAAATTGTGCATGCCTTGTATTTGTGCTTATCTATTAGTCCGAACTTCTAGTGTCCTCAGTCAAGTACATTATCTTTTAGTGATTTTTTGATTGGGTGGACCAAGTCTTTGGCCTTTGAACAACTTTGTTCACTCGTAGATATACATCCTTGTTCAAAATTCTGATCAGATCATCATATGAGAAAATTGCTAATTGCTCAAATCGCAAAAAGATTAGTCCCAAAAAAACAAATTTCATTTTGGATAGATACATGCTGAAATTGCGCAGAGAGCACCTGGATTTCTGTGGATTGGCAAGTGTCTTCACCATTTATAATGCATTGAACTGGCAATGAGCCTGGTTCTCTTCATGCTTTCCTTCAGAGGAGTAGAAGTGAGAATTCATATTGAGATGAAATGGGGTTTGCAAATATGAGTTGGACATGGATTTGAATTTATTATTGGTTACCTTCTTTTAGATGAAAAAAATGAGAGGAAGTATACCTAGTAGATTTAGCACTCTGTAACAGAAGATTTTGTTGGGAATCTTCAAATTTCGTTTCTAGGTTATGCGATGGTGATTTTAGAATACAAGCTAACCATATGGGATATTCAAGGTTGAAGAGCTTCTTGGATATGGAGATAAATAATTTGATTTTATTTTCTTTCTTGTTTTAGGCGGTTATATGAAGACAAGTGCCCGAGTTATTGCAGATTCAATAGCAAACCTCTCTAAAAAATGCCTGATCAATTTCAACTGCCCCAAGTAAATGTTTCAACTGCTGTGTTAATTTCCTCGTTCCTGTTGTATAGTTCAAAAGAGGCTAAATTGCCATAACTACACTCCTGGATTTTGGTCCGTGTTTGCAATGAACCTGTTCCACTCACAACTACTGTTGTATGTAATCAGTTGACAGAAAAAAATGTGCAAAGCAAAGAGGGGATATATTCACCGAGAACAATATATTTTTGTATGTTAATACGAGTTCTAATATTCCAGTTAGATGTAATGATAGAGGTTTTTGATGATAAGTTATGTTTTTTTTAAAGGTTTTTTAAGTTATTGCAGCTTGTTTGGAACAGCAATAGTTTTGAGAAATTATGATTTTTGAGGGTTGAATTTAAGTATTTTAAAATTTAAAACTTTCAAGCCCCCAATTTTCAGTCCACCAAAGAGGTGGATCGAGAAGGGTTTATATTGTTTAACTATCATAAGCCTTTTCTTTCTTTCAAACAAGAGATTGTTACAGGCAAAGTACCGTGCAATTTTATGAAGCTTATCTTGCTTATGTTATTTCTTCCTCCAAAAAGGGTATGGAGAAAATTCATGATGCAAAAAATGAATGCTTATAAGCCAAATGCTTGGTGTCATGGGGAATCCTCATGAAAAGAGAAAGTAAAGGTAAAAAAGAAGGTAATTACCAGTTCTCAAGTGAAATCAACAGAACAGAAAAGGTATAATGCAAAGGTAGGTGGTGAGGGGTTGCTATCAACGTCGGCAAAACTCGAGGGTCCTACAGTATTTGTTGCAATTCAATTTCAGCCAATGATGCGCCAGCTCTGAGTGGCGCATTTGAAATTATTACGGAGGCTAAGAATTATTTTCGTCGCCATTGTCTATTCCTCTGAGAGCTTCAGCTTGGTTGCTCATGCAGCATTTTCTTCTCAAATTTTTGATAATTCAATATCATTGGCATACTCTTGATTTTTTCTTTTCTTCCTTTGCTCTATAGTCCATATTCAGGTGCTATTACTTCCAATTCATACATTTTTAAAAAGATGTTATATAATTTAGTCTTTCGATATTTTTTTTTTCTTGAGAGGCAAATTAAACTAATTGGAGTTTCGCATAATCGAGTTGTCATGTTGACACTAGTTGAAGGGGTGCTTAGGATTGTTGTTGAGTGTTTAAAAAATAAATTTTAAATTTTTTTTTATTTAATTGACTGAATTTTTAATTTTTTTTATAAACTATTTTTTTCAAATCTGTTTCTGAAAAAAATATCTATTTATCTATTTTTTTTAAATAATTTTTAAAATTTTAAAAAATTAAAAATAATTTTGTTTTCAAATTTTTTTTTTTCAAACTCAAAGCTAAATGGACTGTGAGTATTCATGGCAGAGAAAATAGGACGCTTCATCCAATGATAAATCATAAATCCACCAATTCGTAGGTGACATTTCCCTTTGTAACCGACATTCTTCGCAGTGTTATCTAAATACAACAACATGAACAGAAGAGAGATGCATGTTAAAAACTAAATGAAGCAAAAATGATGGTTGAAATGCAACCCCGAAAAGATAATTTTTCTTTATGTCCTCATGAAACGGGAAAAAAGAAATCCGAGTTTCTTGATATTTTTAACTTTTACTGTTTGTCAGTAAATTTTATCCATAACTTAATTCCTCATCATTCAGTGCCACCCACCCTTCTCCCTTTATCCATTCCCTCCTTTTCCTTGTATAGTTGCTCTAACATTAAATAAATAATTAAATAATCTCGTAATTCTATTTTCTATAAGTAATTTAAAAAAAAACTGTGGCAAGAATATCCTCCAGCTCCTCTTCAAGAGACTAATTTTTATTTTTTTTCTCAAGGCAGGACTTTTAAGTTCTTATCTAAATTTTTTCACAATGTCTTATTTTCATTTAAGAACCTGTCATTTATAACCATATTTTAAAAAAAAAGTGAATTTTCATGTTTGTTCAATATTTGGCAAAGTGAAAATTAAGTGATGACCTAATATTAATTCAATCTATGAAGGAAGAGTCCAAAACACAAACAAAAGATGGATTAGCCAATATGGGTTTCATAACTTTTTTTTTTTGGCCATCTACCGTTAGTGGGAGAAAGGTTTCGATGGAGACACCCATGATTAGGATAGAGCAAAAAAAGAAAATAAATAAAAAAAAGAGCTTTAATTGAATAAATTGCCAAACATTAACTGTTCTTTTTATAATTTCTAGAAAGATAATTCCATTTTCCATTTCATTAATAATTAATTAATGAAATTACAATTTTGCGGGCCATAATTGGTGGCCTTAGATCCTTTTAGCTTTGCTTGATTAATGAGTAATGACTTTAGTTTGACCCTTTTATACTTTGGTTTTTCTTCATCGTTTCTCTCTAGTTTCCTACTGCTTGCTACTGTTGATCCACGTCGAGGAGGAGCGAATTTCTTTTTGCTTCTTTTGTTTTCCTGCAATGTTGATAAGAAGAAGAAGAACAACTTTGTTCCTTATCCTCTTTCTCCTATTTTTCGCTACGCTTTCATTCGCTCTCGAACTCGATGACCTAGATCAGCGCCACTTCATCAACGACACTGCTGTTTCCAACGCCTCTCTTTCTAACCCCAAGGACGGAACTTTCGCCAAAATCATCGATGATGCTCTTCGGAAAGAGTTCCCTGAGAATGAACAAAACGACGGTTCTCTCTTTTCTCTTCCTCTCTCACTTCCATTTTAGGGTTCTGTTTGTGTTTTGCAGCTTAATAGCTAGTGGAATTGAGCTTAATTGTGTTCCAACAAATGAGTAGTTTTTAATTTTGGATTTCTTCGTAGTTTAGGATGATATTTGTTTTTTTTTTCCTTTTAGAATTGCGAGCACAAATAGAGCTGAGGAAAATGAAGAAAAGCAATCATCAATTTGGATGTTAATTAGATTTTGCTGGTTATGGCGTCTTTTTAACATTTCGGCATTCGATTTTTTTTCCTTTAGTTATGACTAGAATGTACAGTACGTGGATCTTCCAATGTAGTTTTGTGCTACTTGGTTTTTACCTGCTTTGGGACGGGGGTTAAGAGCTGAAGTACTCTTTAGGATGCAATAATTTAAGCGGCCCTTAGTAAATCTATGCATTTAGTGAAAACAAATTACTGAATTCGATCATACCATTGAAATTCAATGTGATTTATGGCCTACTCCAGTCTCTGTTTCAATGCTGTAAATGACGCTATAGCACATGTCATGTTACTTCATTGTCTTGCCATTTATACCTGCTAAATATACAGTAGATAAATTCAATCTTCAATGGGGAAAATGTTAATGCTTGGGTCATTTTTGTGGTCATTATCTTTCCATTCTTTGTTATCTTCCATAAAATATCAATCACAGAATCATTGCATCTTTCCAACATCTCATTACTCATTGTCTGTTCCTTCATACTTTGCAGCTACTGATTCTGGAAGCTTCAACAACAGTGTAGCTGAGCAGCAGGTTGGAATTATTTCTTTACCAATTTTTAAGCGACAATATATAGGAACCATGGGTTTATTTCCATAAGAGGATAATAAAAGTGTAGTTAGTGATTAAGATCCATTGCAGCTTATGTTTTTGTCTGTTTATAATAATTTAACTAAATATTCTTGTTATCTTGTTAAAAATATTATCCATTTGTCAAAAATATAATCCATTCTTCTGTAGTTTTTCTTAATTCAAATTATAATCCTTTTGTTTCCTGGTTGTAATTTCTTTTCTAATGAGATATGCTGACCTGATGCATAGTTTCTCATATGATATATTCTTTATGGAGCACAAATTCGATCTAGTTCCACAGAAAATAGTGCTTTATTTTATGTCACCTGTTTTCCCCTTTAATATATGGGTTTATTTCCTTCATAATACATCTTGTTTATATCTTTCGCATTCTTCAGGCAGTTTTGGAAACTGTTGCCAGAGTGAAACCGAAGAAAAATGACACAAAAGAGGAAAAGTATAAGCTTCCATCTTATAGAATACTAGATTTATTTTTTATTCCTTAAAACTAATATTGGCCATGCATTTATAGAAGGTTGCATTGTTTGAGATATTCCCTTTTATGAGTTTCTTTGTAGGTCATTTAAGCTCCAAAATGTTTTCAATTTGGACAATGATAATGGGGCTGAAGAAACCCCAACTCTGATAGACAGAAAGGTATGGTCATTTCAAATGTATGTATTGCTGTATGATCTCTTCAATGTATGCTTTGCTGTCTTGGTATCATTAATATGGTTGAAACTGGGAAATATGTGTTTTTCAGGACAATGTCTTCATTATATCTAATTTTAAATCAAAATATCCAGTGCTGCAGCTAGACTTGAGGTACACTCACTTATTATTGTACTTAACTCTGTTTTCTGTGCTTGGTTGGTAAGCTAATCTGGACTTATAATTTACTGCTTTTGTAGATTGATATCAGATTTGGTTGTCATCATTGTATCTGCAACTTGTGGTGGCATTGCATTTGCCTGTGCTGGACAACCGGTCTGATCATGTTTGATCTAAGCTTAGTTCATGACACAATGCAATACTAGGATATAATTCAATGTCTGGGCATGCTGTTATTTCTAAATTATATGAGCATCCCGTTTCTCTTGAACAGTTTCTAATGCCAACATTTTACAGGTTATTACTGGATATTTGCTAGCAGGATCCATCATTGGGCCTGGAGGGTTCTGTTTTGTCAGTGAAATGGTGCAAGTATGTGGTTTGTCCATTGCAAAGAATTCAATACATGTGCTACTAATTTTGCTAAAACCTTTATGGGTGATGCTTTGTTTGTCCTATTGTTATAGTGCACATTTTGGACAAGTAAATTACTAATGCCTGACATACTGACTTACTAGCAATATATGATGTTGTGAAGATTACTTTTTCCATTTTTATCCCACATAATTTTTTGATTGAATATGTCATTTTGTTCTTTTAGGCTCAATTTTTTTACTTATGGCCTGCAGTAATAGTCTTCCATTAATTTACACTGACATCATAATGTTAACAGAAAATCAGAGTACGCTTCTATACATGAAGCTGTTATAAAATATTTGAGAGCATTAAGCAAAGATTTAGTGATCAATAGTCAAGTGCATTTTCCCTGTTTGTAATGGTAGCCAGAACTGTTGTTTTCAGTTTTTGATTTTTATAACTCAAAATGATTATTCTCTCATCTTTGGCTATTTTCTAGTCTAGCCGCTGCATTTTTAAGGATATTGTTATTTTCTTTCATCAGATAACTTCAAATGTACATGTGTTTTTCTCACGATTCACGTCTGTAGGTTGAGACTGTGGCTCAGTTTGGTGTTATTTTTCTTCTTTTTGCATTAGGCCTGGAGTTCTCAACAACAAAAGTGAGTTCTTTCATTTCTTATTGTTCACATTCTATCGACCAAATTGTTGATCTGTAACTCAAAGTTTATCATCCTCAATTTCAGCTTCGGGTTGTTCGAGCAGTTGCAGTTCTAGGAGGTCTGCTCCAAATTGTTTTATTTATGTTCCTATGTGGAATTACAGCCATGGTATGTCTATTATTTTTGCCCATCCTTGTCGAGTTAAAACTATTTCATGTCGAGACACCATGTTTCATGCCTACAAATTTGAGATGTTCACTCAAATCTTGAGCAACAAAATATTGCAGACTGCAATGAATTATAAAAGTTGATATAAATTAGCAATATTATGTGGATGACGATAGTATAACTAATCTTATATTTTAATGAATAGATTTTTACTGTTTCATTTTTTTTTGGCTCATAGACTTCTTTAGTAGGTTTTGGCAATATTGAACCTGTTCTATTAGTTAATGTTGGTGTATCATTTAAAAGGTGACATGATAATTGGATCAATTTTCAAATTGCAATTCAGTTCCTAAAATTTCATGGCTGGAGCAGCGGCAACTTGTTATCACATTAAAGTGGGCTGAATATGTGCGTTTTTTCAATTACAATGTTTTGAAGTATAAATATTATCCCATTGGCCTCAAACCTTGGTTTCAGTTTGTATTTTGCAAGCATCATTGTGATGTACCTTTAGTGGATGTGTTAAGCTACTGGTATTGATGCCAGCATGTGTAGGGCATTCTATGTAAAATTTTTCATTCCAAATCCTGCATTTCTGATTGAATGCTATTTGCAGTTATGTGGTGGTAAGCCTTCAGAGGGTGTATTTGTGGGTGCGCTCCTGTCAATGTCTTCAACTGCAGTGGTAAAACCTTCTTTGGATCTATCACAGAAACTCACTGACAGACTTTCACATGTCCATGCTTGCACAAATTTGTTGTGCATTGCTCATGACTAACAACCTGCATCTTGTGACCCCAGGTTTTAAAATTTTTGATGGAAAAGAATTCTACTAATGCCCTTCACGGGCAAGTCACCATTGGCACCCTCATTATGCAGGTAATTATATACTTTTCCTTATAACACCTCATCCTGCTATTATCCCGAATCCCCTCTGTTAGTGTGTTATTGATGCTTTCTGATGATCAAGTCATCAATCTAAAACTACAGATACTTTTTTTTTCCTTTTTCTCTTAGCTACAATTTACTTTTGGTGAACTTTATGACCAACCAGGACTGTGCTGTTGGTTTGCTGTTTGCTTTGCTTCCAGTTCTTGGTGGGACTTCTGGTGTTTTTCAAGGAGTAATGTCCATGGCTAAATTGTAAGTGAAGAACTTTGAGATGGATTATATATCCAATAAAAGATTTTCTTCTTATAGGCAGCATCAACATTGCCTGGAACTAGCACATATGTGATTAAAGAGTTGTTTCTCTATTACCCATTTAAGCGAGGAAAGAGAAATATCAAGCCTGAAGAAGAGCTTTCAAGAACCTGAACTTCTGCTTTCTTCATTGTTCTTCTTCTTCTCGTTCTGTCTTCTTCCCCCATGCTCATGGCTTTAATAATGATACACGAGATTCCCATGATCATCTAAATTTTTTTCAATAACTTGACCTGAGATTTTGATTTTGTTTTAAATAACAGGTATTTTGCTATCTTTCCTAATTTTTAGTCCAGTGGGTAGAATCTTATAAACAATTATCTATTTTTTGCCTCCTTTTCCATCCAATGATGTGTGAACATTGAATTCATTTTTCTATTGGAATGTGCTTGCTCTTTTCTCAATCAGGCTGGTAGTATTGATTGCATTTTTGGCTGTTTTGTCAATATTATCACGCACTGGTGTTCCTTGGCTGCTTAAATTGATGATGAGACTATCATCTCAGGTACTCATTTATCTGGTATAGAGATTGAGTGTTGTTTTTTTCTTTTTTTTCCTCCGTCTCCTTAAAGAATGTTAACATGAATATCTGAGTTGAGCCATATTGCATTTTTCTATGACCATAATTTCAAATTTGCAGACCAATGAGCTCTACCAATTGGCATCCGTGGCATTCTGCTTACTTATAGCCTGGGTTTGTTCTATTAACCTGTTCTTTATCCCTCCAGAACTTTGTTGCCTTTTTATTTGTGCGAATATTTATATGCTTACAAGCTACCTTCCATTTGGGCCCATAAACATGTTGACAAATCAACAACAGAGACATTTTTCTTTTTGGTGGTATTTAGAGCATTGAACCTGTGAATCGTGAGGTGATTGATGTAGTTTAAAGGCTTTTTGTCACAAGATGCTGGTAGTACTGCATGGGAATACAAGAAATTGCCAGTCCAAGAATAAAAATTCGATAAAAAATTTATTGAATGTGTATCTCTCTCTATTTAAGAATATAAAAGTATTAGATGAGTGTGTATTAGCATTTTAGATTAATTCTCCAGATATTGATGTCAATATCTATGGAGAGAAAGAAGTCTAGGCATCCACTATGCTTTATACAGGCATAAATAAGTTTCTTTTGTTGTCAAAACATGGAAGTTAAACTATGGCTTTAATTAAAGGTGCTTATCAATGAAAATTTTCATGTACCTTGGGTTTTGCATATTTAGGGTCTTCTTGAGAAAATTCAAAGTTAGCACCCTTTGGGCTTCTTGAAGTTGCATTTTTAAGCGGCACTATTAATTTTTGGTATCATTTCAGTGTAGTGATAAGCTGGGCCTAAGTTTGGAATTGGGATCATTTGCTGCTGGGGTGATGATATCAACAACGGACCTTGCCCAACATACACTAGAACAGGTAAGAATGTATAATGTGCTGATCTGTTAGTAGAAATTGCCAAACTATGTACTTATATATGTGTCTTTTATGGATGTAAGGCAGCAGCTTTTGTAGAATGTGGACTATTTTGCAACAGATTGTTTCTTCTCCTTCAATTAATTTTGTTTGATGTATCTGTGTGTGATTGCACACGAGTGTGGAAAAAATTTTGCCATACAAGGATGCATGGAGGAGGCTATTGCTTGCATTATAGCTCTAGAATATAGCAACAGAACTTGTATCCTACTCATTTTAATTGCTAAAATAATAAGGGATTGTTTGACTGTGATGTATTCCTATTAGACTCTTGTGTTGGCCAAAGAAGCAAGACCTTTGGATTAAATGTGTTGTTGTACATAATTTGTGGCTTTGCCTTCTGTTTTTGGTTCCAGAACCATCAATCTTTTAATCAGTGAAGAATGAATGTTTTTTTTTTATCTCTGAATGATGTTTTTCTGGTCCTTCTGTTCTCTTTCCTCCTGTAGCAGCTGAATTCATTTGATTAATCTTTCTCTTAATACTCTAATAATATATTTATTATGTGGAATGTTAATGGTTTTATAATATTGTAATATAGTTGTGGTTCAGTGTTGTGCCAGTTGATTTGTTGCTTTTCCTTGTGAGGCTTTTAACACTGCCATCCCAAACAATATGCTTTGTTTCTTTTGCAGATAGAACCCATTCGGAATTTTTTTGCAGCACTCTTCCTTGCCAGCATTGGAATGTTGATCCATGTTCATTTTCTCTGGAATCATGTTGATATATTGCTAGCATCTGTTATACTAGTCATCATTATAAAGACAACAATAATCACTATGGTTGTAAAGGGATTTGGTTATAACAACAAGACTGCACTGCTTGTAAGATTTTGTTTGACGGCTTACTTGCATCTCTCTCTCTCTCTCTCTATTAATTTTTGAGACACTGATAAGGGGAGCATGCATACATATAATTCGATAGGTTGGAATGTCTATGGCACAAATGGGGGAGTTTGGTTTTGTTCTTCTCAGCCGTGCCTCTAATCTTCATCTAGTTGAGGTTAGTGTTACTCTTGCTGCCCTTTGGTGAGAATGATTAAGATGAAAAACTCGTACTTTTGGATATCTAACATGTTCGTTGTATATATTATGTATTAATTGTCCTGGTCTATGGAAGTTGTTTTCTTATGAGAAATTTGTTCAACCCTTCACTTCATGGGGAATGGAATTTTTAAGCTACTGTGTACTGCTAATGCTTTGACTGCTTTCAGGGGAAGGTTTACTTACTTCTTCTTGGGACAACAGCTCTTAGCCTGGTATGGCAACTGCTTGATTGGATCTCTGATTGATGTAATTTTTGTTATGGTGTTTTTTATTCATGGTAGGATGCTATATCACATGTTTGGTGGAGGTTCTTGGAGCATTTGGTTGTGGCATTTCATTTTTTTTCTTTTCTTCCTGAGGATTGTGATTTCTCATCGATTACCTCTTTCCAAACTTACAACTTCTAATATTTCCAGGAAATGGAGCACAATTTTCTATTTAATTTAGTATCATTTGTGATGTTCACAGATGTGGACGGGAGACTGATTTTTATTATGGATACACTGATTTTACAACTAAGAAGTTTCTGTACAACAAATGGTGGACAGACATTACATGGACATAATTCCATTATATTATTGAACTATAGATTAATTCTTTTCTCTTTTATTTAAAAAGAAAGGTAACGTGTGGACTAATGGAGCCACTGGAATGTGCTTTTCACTTCAAAGTTGGCTATGTTGGCTATGCCTTTCATGATTCATGTGATGAGGGTAAAACTGTAATGTATATAGCCGGACTGAGCTTGTAGGAGAGGACAAGTTAGTCCTTTCATTCTAATTTTCAAAAAGTGCCAGTGTTGTGATTAAGTTCCAGAGAGCAAAGGATTAAGGAACTAAGAGTTGAGACTATAGCATCCCGTTAGAGGACCAATTGCATTGATAATTATTTTTGCAGAAGCATTTCATTCTACTTTTTCTCAGTTGCTTAAAATATTTGCAGGTTACAACTCCTCTGCTTTTCAAGCTAATTCCTGCTGCGGCACATCTTGGAGTGCTGTTGCGGTGGTGCCCACCTGATAGTTCTGTTGAGGTAAGCAGTGATTTTGCAACTAATTTTCTAGATCATATATTCATGTTGTGGTTGTTGGTAATGCATGTTTTCTTTTCTTCTACATTTATTGTGGATGTGATTTTGAATTCCAGATTGGATTTAAAGGAGATAACGTCCGATCAGACAGTGGTAAACAGCGGATTACTCTAATTGTACAAGGACCTCATGACTCCTGAGCGCTGTATATATATAAATGGTGGGTTTTTTCAACAAGCATGCGTTGTGCTTCGGCCAGTTTTCCACGCTATGGGTGTTTTCTTCACGCATTGCTTACATTGGAATGTGCGATTATTCCGTTGCATGTTGCTAACCAAACTATTTACCGAAACAAGCCTTGGAAATACGAAACCAGGGAAGAAGTAATCTAACTGCCATAAGGACTGACGTTAAGCTTGTGATTTAAGATAATCATATTTTCTTTCAACATAATTTTTTTTTCTTGTATCATAGTTGAAGTGAAGCTAGTAATTTTTAGGATGAGAGTGAATAATTGATACTTGATGTTTAATGAAATTGTAAAATTTAATTTTATGGAACCTATTTTTTCATTATTAGAATTTTTTTGTCTGTCATGTCAATAGAACCCTGTTCTATATGAATGAAAATTTTGACTCAGTAGCGATTGGATTCTCTTGAAACAGCGCACTGGTTGTCTAATTGTCCTTGACGAATTAGGAACAAATGTTTCTGGTGGTGTTGATAGTAGTTTCAACTTTTTTTTTTCTTTTTTTCCCTTTTTTTTTGTCAGATATGATATGTTTATCATCAACGCAATGGCATTTCTCTCCCGAGCGTGGTATAGTTTTTATATCTTTGAGCTGTATGCTAAAAGGGAAAGGAAAAACATGGAAAAAAAAGTTATGAAAAACAAAAAGAAGAGGGTAAATAGTATGAAGATATTTTTTGTTTTGGTGATAGGGACCATTGATTGGGATCAGAATGATGAGTATGGTTTGGCGGAGACATTATTCAGTCCATAGGTCGCTATCTTAGTATTATTTAGAAGTGATGGCTTGGGGAAGTTTTTTCTTGGTGAGATTCAATTTGCATTTGGAACAAAGCAGAAGGGTAAATAGTAAATAGCGGTACTAGAAGATGTTAGAGAATGTAGAAAAGGAAATACTTGAATTTCAAAATGTTATCCGAAATCCAAAGTGGGAAAAGCGTGATTCAGAATTACATAAAAAGTATGTGATGCCATGGTTGGTTTGAGGGTGTTCATGGCTGCAGGTACGACGGGGATACAGACTTCGATTTGATTTAACATTCAGCCCACTGTTTTTGTATTTAATGGGCAGCAACAGATATATAAACGAAAAGAATCTGATTCTGTTCTAATATTTGAATCTTTATACATAGCAGGTAAATTATTATTTTTATTGAATTCAACTTTTAGACCTGAAATATTATCATATGAATCTCGATCACACAACTTATTTTGATTTATACCTTAAACTTCTATCTAAAATCACAAAATATTTTTAAAAAAATAATTGCATGAATACTTTCAACGCATGCGTACTTGTATTGTAACTGAGGAGTCGCAAAGCGGAAAATGCTAAAAAGGCAATCAATCCAACTGCGAATCTGCCATAAATTTCTTCCATTTGAACTTCAACAAAAAGGTTGATTATCCACACTCCAATCAAATGCTTAATTACTTTCTCACCTTCTTCCCGATTTCTCTTCCTCCAACCAGACATAGCATTAAGCATCTGAAGCCCAGAGTTTTACTCCGCACAGAATTTATTTATTTATTTTGTTTTTTCTACCATTCTTGTGCCTCATTATATACCAAGAAGTCTGTTTTCAAACTTTAAATATTAAGTTTCTTTTTCATTTTTGTCTTTTAATTAATTCATGCCAGCAAAACTCATCTATTTACAAGTTGATTCAAATTAATTTGACTACTATATTGAGTAAAGAATAAAATAAAATTTTATTTGTTTTAAACACTTGATATGTAGAAGTATCATTCAAGAACAGTACACAACCCCCACAAAATTAATTTAAAAAAAATCAAGAACAGAGAGTTGTTGCATATAATGATCTTCAATATTACTGTATAATGATATTTGCATGAGTATGGTCATAGAAGTTCACGTGCACAAAATTGCTGTTTTTTCCTTTTGTTCTTTACTTTAGTGCACAGAGAATTGGACTTGCTAAATAATTAATTAGCTGTGCATTATGCTATAATTATATATTGCATAATGGTTGAGCAGATGAGCTGGGTGATGATTTGTATATATATATAGAAATATTTTGATGAAAGGGGTGTGTTTTAAATGTTGACACAGAATTGATGGCTACAGGGGAAGAAAATGATTCGTGGGTTGTTCATATGTCCCCATCCTTTAAAAGTTGTTGCAGACATGTCCAAACCCACTTCATTTCTATTTCATACATTCATATAATCCACTCCACTCTGTTTATAATTCCTAATATCTAATTATTAAAATGAAAAAAAAAAACTCAAAGGAAGTGAATTTATTAGACTTTATCCAACGATTTAGAGGAAGTGAATTTTCTGGTTCAATAAAACAAAAAAAAAAAGTTATCTGCATTATTTATTTAAATAACATATTTATCAAGCAAATCTTGCCAGTTTTTGTTTACAGGAAATTAATTTAATTCGATTTGATTTTCTGGTTGGTTTAAGTTTTCTGTCTGTACAGTGTACACTGTTAAAGCCAACAGTAGAGACAAAATTGGACAGGGCTGTCCAATTGAGAAGAGAAGATATTAATTATATGTGTCCAGACGAATAGCCAAAAAAAGGGTACGATTTTCTTCAGCTTCACATCTGTGAAAACCTACAATTCTTTATTCTATTTCCACCACATCGATCTTTTTCTCAGGTTATAATCTTAATTCTTTACCTAAAAATTAGAAAACCCCTTCTACTTTATCCTGCAAATTATAATCTTTTCCTAAAAGTTAGAAAACCCCTTCTAATTCAGTGGTAATCCACTTGGTAAATTTCAGAATTAATGATTTTGATATTATATATTGAAAATAAAGTTTAAATTATTTCATCTTTAAAAATTAATTATATAGAAAAAATAATTCAAATTATTATAAGAAACACTGGCACCTTACGATCATCTATTAATAAACATTCTCAGTTTCATTGACATATATATAAATGCTCTTAATTCAATTTATTTGCTTAGTCAGAGATAATAAAAACTGCAAGTTTATTCTAGAATTTACTAGGAAGTGGTTTCTGATGTAATCTTTAGTCATATGGGTTACACTTAATTGGTGTTATATTATTAATTATAGTGCATCATTGCTGGTGATAACTTTTATTATGTTTTATGTGTAGTAAAATCCCATTATAATATATATATATATATATATATATTAATGGTTATAATTTTATTAGTAACTATTATAATTTTTAGTATTAAAAAATATTAAATATTATAATATTAAATTCATTCTTATTGTATTTAATAGAACCGTAACTATTAAAATTATATATATATATATATATATATATATATATATATATATATATATATATATATATATATATATATATATATATTCCCTTAACATGGATGTCACATCTAGAGTGGCACCCTTTTTTCTTTTGACAAATTCTCAATGCTTGTTTAATCACAAATCATAATCAAATTTAATTAGGATTTAGAAAATGCATGACATTAATTGCTGTCTAGGTATTGCTTAATTATTTTCTAAAGTTGTTCAGTTTTTGTCTTTATATTATGGTTAGATAGTCAAGATTGGTAATGAAATATATCATCCCTTGATAATCCCAGTTAGCTAAATCATGTTCATCAATTTTATTAAATTGTTTAAAGTTAAATATGCATGAATTTTGATCCTATTGTTTAATTATCTCTTAATTACGAATACTTTGAAGGTGCAATAATCATCAACACTACTGATAGATGTGAATTTGTGACAAAATAAAATAAAATAATTGACTCAGTAAAAGTTAATATAGAATTTTTTTTTGGGGGGTATAGTTTCCTTTTTAAATGCAACTTTAAGAAAAATTGTCTTATTGTATCTTAAATAATATAAATATTGTCCAAAATTGTAAATTTAACATAAAACTGTTAAAAGTTATTCTCTCTTTACTATCTCACTTTTATAATGATTAACGAATCTTTAAATGCTGTAATGATTGTTGACACAAGCGTTGAAATTAGCTTCATAAACACTTCTGATTGTCGATTTAATTAAGGTGTGAATTGTGAAACCATATGCTATCATAAAAATATTCACAATGTGCATAAAATTATTATACGTATGTTAAAATTATTGTTATTTATTAATAATCGCTATGATATTCGCTTTTATTGTTTTAAATTATTATAATAATTTAATCATTTTAGTAAAATGGTTAAAATATAAAATGTTAACTATCTATTACATATAATTAATAGAAAAATCATTATTTACTAGCTAAAATTTGTCTATGGTACTAGTATTTATATGATTGATTCCCTCTATTTTATCATATTTTACTAATATATCATTCCGTTAGATTTTCTGTTAGAAAAATGTTAAATTGTGGTGAAATGACAAAAAAAATTATTATTTACTCCATAAGATTTAACTTATTGTACTAGTACTCTTGAGCAAAAAAGAATAAGCTAAATTTGATGAGCAAAAAAAATTATAATTTACTCCATAAAAATATTTTTGACATAAAGACTACATAATTTAACAAAAATAAAACAGAAAAGATCGATTGTATAATTTTTGAAACTCATGGAAATACTAATACAATAAGTTAAACCCGAAATGATAAATAGTAATTATCTCTAATTAATATTTTACATCTATTAATAATTTATTACATATATGTATACCTCTATTTATGTAATAAGCACTAGCTACTTATATGACGCACTACATTAATCTTGCAGGATTTTTACTTTTATGCTGAAACAGAAAATTATATATAGTAGACATGTTCCACATGGGAATACCTATCTATGCTGTGTTAAAAATAAAATAAAAAATAAAAAACTCATATCTTTAACATTAGAATTTGGTCATTTTCCAATTTGGGTGTTGTGTTAAAGAAAAAATAAAATAAAAATAAAAATAAAAAAATTCATACCTTTAACATTAGAGTTTGGTCATTTTCCAATTTGGGTGATATGATTGCGTAAACAATATTTGTAGTGCTTTTAAGCTCTTCAAACGCATTGTATTAAGCCTTGCTTTATGTTAAAGCATTATTATGTAAATTATAAATTTATAGACATCACTAATTATTCCAATTGCTTTAATTTTTTTAAATTATGGGCAATAATTTTCAATTTCGATTTCAACCATTACTGAAATCAACCAATCATATATGCATTAAGTGTGGGGTTAGCTTGGTCGTAGTTTAATTACCTGATGGCTAATGTCCACCACCAAAATTAAAATGGCAGTTAATCATTCAATTAACTAGTGTCCTTAATTATATAGATTAATTAATTTCCAAGTGTTTATGACTGTCACAACCCACAAACATATGATTTGTTTTAAGATTAAAAAACAAAATGCAAATTCACCAAACTCTGCTACTTTTTATAATCCACATATCTAACCACATATATAACATATGTATATGGTTCTCATTCATGGAATTTAATAGCTAGAGAGCTCATATCCATCTTTATATAGAGTGGTGATGACGATTTGGAAACTTCTATTTATATTATATTCTCCTTAAAATAATCAGTAAAACCATCCTATAGATATTGCCAATCCAAATAAAAATGTGAAAAGCACAAAATTTTATAGGAATTTTTTTTTTGTCTATACCAGATTTATGATAAACCAAATTAATAAAAAAAATTGCAATATTAATATTAGAAATATTGCAATTTAGTTAAATAATTCAATTTGGTATATATAAATCTATTTTTACCATAATTTTAAGAAAAGAGGAAAATCAATCGGCATTCTAGAGGAAGAAAAATGTATATTGAGGAGCTAGGAAGAAAGATGAATATAAATGATGAGGCTCCTAACACAAAAATATGAAACAATAATTTCAGGCACAGAAAAAAATAAAAACCACTTTTTTTTTCCTTTTACTGTATAAGAGTTAGAACAAGAATTTGAATATACGAATATAAGAGTGAAAAAATATCACTAATTAAATTTAACTCAGTTATATATATATATATATATATATATATATATATATATATATATATATATATATATATATATTTGTAATTGCATATTAAAATTATCGGTAAATATTTGAAATTTTTTAAGATATCTAACATCTGGTTAAAACATCTAAGTATTTTTTTTTTATAA